>JAGFNQ010006287.1:655035-706600 GCA_024364735.1 Boesenbergia rotunda
GTCGCTGGTGGAGCTCTGAGGGAGCTTGCTGTATTCTTGTCTTTGCAAAGTGCTAAGTAAGATCTTTCTCGTTGTTTCTTTGTACTTAAACATATATCTGTGATTGAAACGCTGTGGAGAGGTTTCTCCACCGAGAAGGAGGTTGCTTTCTATCCGGTGATAACCGGGGCTTGATCTGCCGACGATCAAGGGATCGCCCACCTTAAGGGCATGCCAAGGAGTAGGGGCAAGTTATCCCCGAACCTTGTAAACCCTCCTTGTTAGCGATCTTGCTAGTTGTGTTTGTTTGCCTTCGTTTTTTGTTTCTGTTTTCTGCACTGCTTTGTATCCATTGTTTATTCCGCTGTGCTACTAATAAGGTTGAGTGCAGAAATTTGATAAGTGTCAAAGGTCAAAGTGTTTGGCTATATTCACCCCCCCCTCTCTAGCCATCCGGGTTCCAACAAGTGGTATCAGAGCTTGGAGCTCTGTTTTTGCATATTAACAACCGAGAGCTACATCCATGGCATTGAGGGAAGGCTTCTCCACCACCCGACCTCCATTTTTCGATGGCGCTGATTTCCAATATTGGAGATCGAAGATGGAATATTACTTAAAGATGGACATCAACACTTGGTTGCGGTGAAGGAGGGATTCACCCCTCCTAAGGATGATGAAGGCAAAGAACTCGATCATGGCGGTGGACAGCCGAACAAACTCGGAAGAGTGAAGCCGACGCGAAGGCGGTCGTCACTCTACAATGCGGCATGAACAAAGACCAACTCATCAAGGTTGGTCCTTTCACAAGTGCAAAGGACTTGTGGAACAAGCTCATCGAACTTCATGAGGGCACCCGAGATTCAAGAATCGCCAAGAGGGACTTGTTCCTCAATCAACTCCAAAATCTCTCCATGAAGGAGAATGAAACGGTAAGTGAGCTCCATAGCCGGTTCAAGGAAGTCCTCAATGGGCTTCATTCGATTGATGAAAAGGTCGAGAATCGCGACCTTGTGAGGTATGTACTAAAAGCATTTCCAAGGAATGCTTTGTGGTCATCCATGGTGGATGCCTACAAAGTATCCAAGGATTTATCCATTGTTAAGTTAGATGATTTGTTTTGTGAAATGGAATTGCATGAAATGGCTAACAAAGGCCCCAAGGAGAAGGGGATTGCCTTAGTTGCAGGGGACCGATCCAACAAGAAGAAGAAGGAGAAGAAGAAGGAGAAGGAGGTCTCTTCATCTTCATCCTCTTCCGAATCCGAGTCCGATTCCGAGGAAGATGGCAGCGGCTCCTCATCCTCCGAGATGGCAAACTTTGTGAGAAGGATGATGAGAAGGGGTCGACGCTTCAAGAGTAGAGGTAACTCTAGTGAAGCTAAACTTGATAAGACTAATGCTTCTTGCTTTGAGTGTGGTAGGAAAGGGCATTTCAAGAATGAATGCCCAAAACTAAAGAAGAAGGAGGAGAAATCCAAAAAGAAAGAAGAAAAATTCAAGAAGAAGAAGAAGGCCTTGAAGGCCACTTGGGATGAGTCATCCTCAAGCTCATCCGATGAAGAGAAGGAGGAGAAGAGCACAAGGCATGTGACACTCATGGCATTGGGAGATCAAGAGAGCAGTGATGAATCATCCAATTCCTCAAACGCGGCTTCATCATCTTCGGATGATGAAGAGGTAACTTCTCCCGAACTTGAAAAGTGTTATAGAGCAATTGCATGTTTAACTAGTATGCTTAAGAAGTCAAAAAATAAGGTTAAAGCATTGCAATTAGAAATTGATCAATTGAAATTATCTAGGGATGATAACATTGATGATTTGCATGTTGAATTGTTAGAGGATGAGATTAAGTCTTTGAAACTTGAGGTTGAAAATTTGAAATCCTCTAAGGTTGAGGATGTAAATGGTTTGCATGATGAGTTGCTAGTAGAAGAAAACCAATCATTAAAGAGTGAAGTTGAGAGACTCAAGAATATTCTTGAGAAGTTCTCAACTAGCTCTAAAACCCTAGACATGATCTTGAATGCCCAAAGGGCAGTCTACAATAGGGCCGGTATTGGTTACCGTCCCAAAGAACCCTCATTCGTATCCTTGATGTCTAGGACTGATATGAGACAATCTAGGACACCCAAGGGTCAAAAGAAAGTTGTCAAGGCATGGGTGCCTAAGACTTGTTTAGTTGACGCTTTAGGTCCCAAGGTTTGGGTACCTAAAACTTCTATTTTTCGAATTGTGTAGGTTATGATTGAGGGGGAGCATCTATCAACTTGGTTCGTTGATAGTGGATGCTCCAAACACATGACCGGGGATAGATCATTGTTTACCACACTTCACAAGAAAAGTAGAGGTAATGTTTCATTTGGTAACAATGGTAGTCTTAAGGTCATAGGAATAGGAGACATTCAAATATCCGAATGTCTTAGAATTTCAAATGTCCTTCTAGTCAAGGGGATGAAATTTAATCTCCTAAGTGTCAGTCAATTGTGTGACACGGGTTACACAATTGATTTTCAGCCAAGTCAATGTCTAGTTAGACGACATGACACTTTGGACACGGTACTAGTAGGAACAAGAGTAGACAATATCTATCAAGTTTCTTTTAAAAGTGCTACTAATGTTTCTGCTAAGTGTTTCATGTCAAAAGAAGAAGAGTCCACCCTTTGGCACCGGAGGCTAGCACATGTGAACATGAAGAACATCCGGAAGTTGGCCAACAAGGGGTTAGTTCGTGGCTTACCAAGCATCAAGTACGAAAAAGACAAACTTTGTGATGCATGTCAAATGGGTAAGCAAACAAAATCTGCACATAAAGGTAAAAGCGCTGTAAGTACTTCTACTGCATTAGATTTACTTCACATGGATCTATTTGATTGTAGTACTATCATATCATTGAATGGAAGTAGATATTGCTTTGTGATCATTGATGATTTCACTAGATATACATGGACTTACTTTTTAAAATATAAGGACCAAACCTTAGATGTTTTCATTTCTTTTTGTAGGAGGGTAGAAAATGAGAAATCATTAACAATTAAGACAATTAGAAGTGATCATGGAGGTGAATTTCAAAATCAGAGATTTTTAGAATTTTGTCAGGATAGAGGGTATAGACATGAGTTCTCTACTCCTAGAACACCACAACAAAATGGTGTTGTAGAGAGGAAGAACCGTGTTCTACAAGAGGCTGCACGAAGCATGCTTAATGAGTACTCACTCCCGAGTTACTTATGGGCCGAAGCTGTAAATACAGCTTGCTATGTGCAAAACCGGGTCCTCATTCATAGGTTTTTAGGAAAGACTCCCCATGAGCTTTGGTTTGGGAAACCACCTACAGTTAAACACCTTCGGGTGTTTGGTTGTAAGGTGTTCATCCTAAACACCAAGGACCACCTTGGAAAGTTCATGGCAAAGGCTGATGAAGGGATACTAGTCGGGTACTCCCTCGTTAGCAAAGCCTATCGAGTCTACAACAAGAAGTCTAGACTGGTTGAGGAGTCTTCTGATGTTGTATTTGAAGAAATTCCAAAAGTCAATGGTCAACCAGAAGATGAAGTCCAATTCGAACTTAGGAGACTAAGTTTGAATGAAAGTCCAAATGTTGTTGATGGTGATGAATCCGATGACGGTGAGCCTAGACAATCCATAGATCAGCCGGATCCTGAGGCTGAACTTGTGTCTAGTGAGCCCATTCACGAAGCACCACCAACACCAAGGCAAACTAGATTAGCCTCTAGTCATCCCCAAGACCAAATTGTTGGAGACATCCATCATGGGGTTAGAACTAGATCATTCTTCCGGAATGAGGCTAATGAAGTTGCCCTAATTTCCGAAATTGAACCTAGAAAAATTGATGAAGCATTAAATGATCCCGATTGGATTATTGCAATGCAAGATGAACTAGGTCAATTCGAAAGGAGTCAAGTTTGGGACTTAGTCCCTAGACCTAAGAAGACCACCATCATTGGAACCAAATGGGTCTTCAAAAACAAATTGAACCATAAGGGAGAAATCATTAGAAACAAGGCACGCTTGGTAGCCAAGGGCTATAGTCAAGTTGAAGGCCTTGATTATGATGAAACCTATGCTCCCGTGGCACGATTAGAATCCATTCGATTGATGCTAGCATTTGCAGCACATCGTGGCTTCAAATTATACCAAATGGATGTCAAATCGGCCTTTCTAAATGGTCTAATAAGAGAAGAGGTCTACGTCGAACAACCACCGGGGTTTGAGAATTTCGAATTTCCAAACCACGTGTTCAAGCTCAAAAAGGCACTTTATGGCCTTAAACAAGCACCCCGGGCTTGGTATGAGCGGTTGTCGACATTCCTAATTGAGAAGGGCTTCGTTAGAGGCCAAATAGACCCTACACTATTTCTACGAAGAGATGGTGACAATATTTTTGTAGCCCAAGTATATGTCGATGACATAATTTGTGGCTCAAACAATAAGGGCTATTTAAATGAGTTCATTGGACACATGGAGAGTGAATTTGAAATGAGTCTAGTGGGAGAGTTGACTTTCTTCCTTGGACTTGAAATCAAGCAAACTCGCGATGGTATCCATGTGCACCAATCAAAGTATACACAAGAAATGCTTCGAAAATTTAACATGAGTGATTCAAAAGAGGTAACCACTCCCATGGCTACAAACACAAGATTAGACAATGATGAGAGTGGTAAACCCGTTGATTTAACTCAATATCGAAGCATGATAGGTAGTTTGCTATACCTCACAGCTAGTCGACCGGATATCCTATTTGCTGTGGGTATGTGCGCTAGGTATCAAGTGTGTGCCAAGGAATCTCATTTGATCGCTGTTAAGCGAATTTTGAGATATCTCAAAGGCACAATTGGAGTCGGTCTATGGTACCCCCGTACCGAATCATTTGATTTAATTGGCTATACGGATTCCGACTACGCTGGATGTAAGTTGGACCGGAAGAGCACAAGTGGGGGTTGCCAATTCTTAGGTTCATCCTTAGTGAGTTGGTCAAGTCGGAAGCAACATTGTGTTGCTCTCTCCACGACCGAGGCAGAATACATCGCCATGGGAGAGAGCGTATCGCAATTGTTGTGGATGATACATACTTTAGAGGACTATGGATTGAGTTACAAGGGTGTGCAAGTGTTATGTGATAACATTAGCACAATTAACCTAACCAAGAATCCAGTCCATCATTCTAGGACTAAACATATTGAAGTGCGTCACCACTTCATTAGAGATCATGTGGCTAGGGGAGAAATTGTACTCTCACATGTAGAGTCCAAATCAAACCTAGCTGACATTTTCACTAAACCACTCCCCGAAAATGAATTTAGTTTCCTAAGAAGGGAGTTGGGAATATGTCGCGCTTCATAGTTTTCCTAAATGCATACAAAACCCTTCATGATTATTTCAAATTGTTGGAAAATAATTGGGTAACTTTGGGGACATCTCACACAAACTATAAGGTTTACCAAAACATTTTTGTTTGCTAGAAATGGGGTGACATATTAGGATCAACTCGATTTCTCAAAATGTTAATGCATCCCTTGAGAAATTAAGTTGACGAGATAATAATCACGTCGGTGACCAAGTATGGGGAAAACCAATGTATAACATATGTGTATTTGGCTCCATGATCATACTTGGACATTCCAATCAAGGAAACTTGATTGGAACCTTGGATTTGGCACAAATTGTTTGAATGATTGTTGTTTGAGTTTGACTCCACTTTGGTGGAGCAAAGTGACTTGTTCAAACCCTAAGGACCTTTGATCCTTGATTGGGGATCAATTATAGACGAGGGACGGCTTCCAAGATCGATATCCTTCACCAAATCCCTTTGGAAATCATGTAACAATCTGAAACTGAAAGTTTCAGATCGTATTTGAATGTTTCAGGAACCCTGATAGGTCACTGGACCGATCAGGAGTAGGGCTGATCGGTCCCCGGACCGATCTGGCTCCATCCTGTAACGATCGGTCCACAGACCGATCAGAGGGGCATCAGTGACTTTACAATATTCTGATCAAACTTACTGAGCTAGCCTGGATCGGTCCCCAGACCGATCTGGCACCCTCTGGTGATCGGTCCACAGACCGATCAGGGGGCTCTCAGGTTTCTCTCCGAACCCTACTGTTCGTGTCCTGATCGATCAGCCGATCGATCAGGAGCGCGCCTGATCGGTCACCCGACTGATCAGGCCCAGGTCAGTCTGATCAGGCTAAAGCCTGATCGGTCTGGGCGCTATCAGATCGAACGGTGATCCGTTCAAATGCATTAAAGTCTAGTTGGTGGACCGATCCACCAACCGATTAATTCCATCGAAACCTCTCATTGCCGAACCCTAGCGCCGAAACCTCCCACTTGCGCAACCTTCACTTCGTGCGAGAGCCTCCCCAGTGCCTTCGTCTTCCTCTCGTGAGTGTGCGCGCGCGGTTCTAAGAGGGTTCTTCCGAGCTCTGTCTTCTTCCTGCGTCCTGCGACGTTCTCTCTTGCTGAGGGGTTTGCGATCTCTCTTGCGCCGAGAGTCCCTCTTTGCGAAAGCCGATTCTTCCAACCTTCAAGAACTTCACCAATGGCGCCTAAGTAAGTTTTTGTCTCAGTTTTCCCTTCAAATCAGTTCATAGATTATGCTTTAACGCTAACCATGTTTTGTGTTGTGTCGTGTTCTTCTTGTGTTGGTTGTGACCTTTCTTTCTATGCTTCACCATATGATTATGTTCAAATCTATCTTTCACCTCATTATTGTCCTCCGTTTGATCTAATGTCTACCATATGATTACTCTTTGTATGATCAACTCTTGAATTTTTGATTCAATCTATGTTCGTGTCACCATTGACCAATTGATTCAAACTATGTGTATGATCAATTCAATCAATTCAATTCTTTAGAAAATCTTCCAATGGCAAGGAAGCTGCTGAGGGCAGTTCAAGGGGGAAAACCCCTTTTTCATCTGCACCTTCCAGAAGGCCACAGCCTTCATCAAGCTCCCAGTTTCCAAATGCGGCCTGTGAACAGGCATTTCAATCGAGGACCTTCAAATTACTATCCTGCCGATCCATTGATATCCCTTTTCTGACTGAACATTGTCCGTCGGTCATGGAGATAGTTATGTTTTACAACCTGGGCTTCCTTCTTTCCTTGGAATGGACCATCAATTACGACCTAGTCTCAGAGTTCTATAACAATCTTCAGCAGGGACCTCAAGGAGGCTTCGAGTTCACCACTCGAGTTGCCAAGAGGAACCTTGATTTTTCTTACGATATTTTGGCAGAGTATTTGGGTGGTCGACGATCACCGAATCTGTATTCGATCTACCCTGAGCTTCCTGATCCTTTACTAGCCCCTTTTGCGGACACTACTCCTGATGATATCTATCAGCACTTCTTTGGTCATCCCCGCCCGGCCGGTCTTGATGAATTGGGTCCTGATTTTCCTACCTTTACAGCTCTACGTCTGTCTCCTGTTGATTACATCTTATTCAAGATAATCACAAATTACATCTTTCCCATCACCTCAAAGCCTTTGACCGAGATCTGACCCTACCATTGTCTTATGCTCTACGGCATGCACCGACGGATGGACTTCGATATCATGAAGAGCATCTTCCAGTCTATCCTATCCTATCGAGAGTCGAGCCGTCACACGGTCTACATGCCATTTGGTCATGTCATCACTGATTGGCTTATGTCAATTGGTGTTGATGTCACCAAAGGCAGGACCGTGCCCATGGTCAAGCAGGATTGTCGGCTCGGTCGGCGGGCTTTTGCGAAATCTGGCATTATTATTCGTGAGCGCGATGGGGCCTTGGTTTGGAAGGATGGGAGAGGACTCGGTGACCTACCTGGCGGAGCACCACATTTTCAGGCACCACCTGAGGCTGCTGCAGCTCATGAGGCTCCTGCTGCTGACGCTGAGTACGACTATGAGCCTGACCCAGATCTACGATGGCAGATCTCCGAGCTAGATCGAATCCTCCAGGAGGATATTCATTTGAGGGAGCTCCATCGAGAGGAGGCCCGCTCGGATTTCCGTTCCTTTGATCGTCGATTGACTGGCGTAGAGTCTACTGTCTCTGGGGTCCAGGCATTGCAGCAGACTTGGTACGCAGAGTGACACCGCCATACATTTCCAGGGGATGCTCGTTCAGGCAGTGCTGCACCAGGGTCTGCTGATGCCACGATGGATGATCTCATGCGCGATGACGACCACCCCGCCCCCCCCGGTTGACGGTTGAGTTTGGATGTTCGTTGCCGCTCTTGGTGATCAGTGTATTTGACTATTTAGTTGTGTGACTTTTGGGCTGTATGCCCCATGACTTATCTGTTGTGGCCTTGTGGCACACGTATTTTGACTTTGATGCATATGTCTTGCATCTTGTTATTTCTCTGGATGGTTTATGGTTTGACTTTTCTGAATTTGCCTTGCATGTATATTTTACTTGCGTATGCTTATTGTTGATGCTATGTCGTACTATCTGCATATTTGATACATAGCTATGTTCATGCTTATGATGCCATACTCATATGATACATATGCTTGTTTTCCCATGCCTATATCTGTTTGTCATATGTATTCATATGCTTATCAAATATCAATCGAATTGTTGTTGTTTTGGGATACCCCTAGGGTTGAGGGGGAGTATGGTTTAAACTTAACAGCCCTTCTAGACCCCTTTTCGGTGTTCGACAAAGGAGGAGAGTGTTGGTTGGTTAAGTTTAGGATGATTATATTGTAGGGGGAGGATCTTGATTCTCCTATGATTCTGGAAGTTAAGAAATTGATTGAGAATCCCTAAACTTAAAATCGGATTGTCAAACAACAAAAAGGGGGAAATTGTTGATGCAGTCTGACCCTGATTGTTGTTTTGGTGTTGACATCGGTTTTAGTTTAGGTTGATTATGATGATTATGATTAAGTCCTGATCGGGGATCAGGCATGGTATGGAAAATCCTAGCTTGGAGGGCTAGGTGTTGGAAAATCCTAACCTGGAGGGTTAGGTGTTGAAAATCCTAGCTTGGAGGGCTAGGTGTGTGAAAAGTCCTAATTCGGAAGAGGTGGGTGAAAAGTCCTAGCTTGGAGGGCTAGGTGAAATGTCCTAACTTGGAGGGTTAGGTGAAAAGTCCCATCGTGGAGAGTTACGTGAAAAAGTCCTGACTTGGAGGGTCAGGTCCTAGCTTAGAGGGCTAGGTTTGGAAAGTCCTAATCCGGAAGAGTTGGGTGAAAAGTCCTAGCTTGGAGGGCTAGGTGAAAAGTCCTAACTTGGAGGGTTAGGTGCAAATTCCCAACTTGGAGGGTTAGGTGAAAAATCCTTAGCTTGGAGGGCTAAGGTGGATAAAACCCTAGCTTG
This sequence comes from Boesenbergia rotunda, assembly GCA_024364735.1. NCBI lineage: Eukaryota > Viridiplantae > Streptophyta > Magnoliopsida > Zingiberales > Zingiberaceae > Boesenbergia > Boesenbergia rotunda. The sequence goes on from JAGFNQ010006287.1 coordinate 664,352, forward strand.
GAGGGCTAGGTTGGAGCCCCTGGATTGGTCTGGTGACCGATCAGGGAGTTGGCACGGTGCTCCTTCGTGGATCGGTCTGGTGACCGATCCAGCAATGACTGATCGGTCTGGTGACCGATCAGGGAGTATGCGTTTCACCCATTGCTTTGCTCCTGATCGGTCTGGTGACCGATCAGGGAGCAAACAGTGAGGTTGAGTTCCCTTGCTGAACTGCTCCTGATCGGTCTGGTGACCGATCAGGATCACTGTGCAGATCGTTCTGGAGAATGATCCAGCATCGCAGGTTCCTCTCTATGATCGATCAGGACGGAGCCTTATCGATCTGGTCACGACCTGATCGGTCTGGTGACCAATCAGGAGGTTTCCTGATCGGTCCGGTGATCGATCAGGAGGTCTGGACTGCGAAGCTCAGAAATTGCCCGATAAAGGGGTGGATCGGTCGGGTGATCAATCCACAACCTGGGATCGGTCTGGTGATCGATCCAGGAGAGTCCCAAAGAAATCGCGATTTCTAATTGAGCGTTGGGGACCGATCAGGACAGAGCCTGATCGGTCTGGACCCAGCCTGATCGGTCTGGTGACTGATCAGGAGGCTCTCTGATCGGTCCGGTGACCGATCTCTTTAATTCAAAATACACTGTTAGACGCTCTGATCGCGTCTGAACGTATCCGATTCTCTGCGCTTAACTTATGATTCTTGATTTTCTAAGTGATATGCTGTTCTAATACTCTGATCAAGCTGCAGGTGACAGGGAAGGATTCAAACACTCAAGGAGAAGTCAATGGAAGCTTTCCTTGGAGAAGGTTTGTCCGTTTTCCATCTCAGGTTGCAACGGCCGGAGCTGCTGACTGGAGCTGCTGACTGGAGCTTGGCTGAGGGGAGCTCAGGAAGTCCAGGGAGGGCTTTGTGGTAGCTGGCGTTGGCAGGGAAGCAGCTGGAGGCTACAGGAGATGCTGTCACCTGGTGCTGAGTGGAGAAATAAAAGGGCGGAAGAAGGCTTTGTTGAAGCAGAGTTCTGGAGTTCTAGTGTTTGCGAACTGAGTTCTTGCTGCGCCTTTGTGTTCTCCACATCTTGCTTGCGTGTTCTGAAGTTCCATCATCTTGTGCAAGCAACTACAATCTGTGAAGCAACCATTCATTACTTGAGCGCTTGAAGGAGGGAACAAGAAGCTCCGAGTCCAACAGCGAGAAGACACGAGGAGAGGGCTCTTGCGTGAGATCGTCGCTGGGTGGAGCTCTGAGGGAGCTTGCTGTGTTCTTGTCTTTGCAAAGTGCTAAGTAAGATCTTTCTCGTTGTTTCATTGTGCTTAAACATATATCTGTGATTGAAACGCTGTGGAGAGGTTTCTCCACCGAGAAGGAGGTTGCTTTCTATCCGGTGATAACCGGGGCTTGATCTGCCGACGATCAAGGGATCGCCCACCTTAAGGGCACGCCAAGGAGTAGGGGCAAGTTATCCCCGAACCTTGTAAACCCTCCTTGTTAGCGATCTTGCTAGTTGTGTTTGTTTGCCTTCGTTTTCTGTTTTGTTTTCTGCACTGCTTTGTTTCCATTGTTTCTTCCGCTGTACTACTGATAACGTTGAGTGCAGAAATTTGATAAGTGCCAAAGGTCAAAGTGTTTGGCTATATTCACCCCCCCTCTCTAGCCATCCGGGTTCCAACAGTTCTGATTTTGGATTTCCACGAAATCCTAGGTCGAACCGACGCAAGTTCCCACCCCTGGGAACACGTCTTTCACCTACTCCTCTCAGGAGATGGTTACCACCCAGTCCATTCGGATGAACTTTTGCTTAGCCTTCTATATTCTCGGATCTCGAGACGTCCGAACCTCGACCCGTCTCTACTTCTGTCTTAGTCATCGCTCAACTAAGTTGCTCAATCCCTCGGACCAAGACTTCGTGCCTAAACCCTAGGTCCAGGACTTCAGTGTCCAACCCTCGGCCAGGACTTAGTGCCCAATTCCTCGAACCAGGTCTTCGGTGCCCAACGCTCGGCCAGGACTTAGTGCCCAATTCCTTGTACCAGGACTTAGTTCCTAGTTTTACTCACCAGGTCTTAGTGCCCAACCCTCGGCCAGGTCTTAGGTGCCCAGCTCTCGTCCAGGACTTAGTGCCTAGGTTAACTAGGACTTTGGTTCACTCTGGTACTCTTTTCTTCATTCACCCTTCCCTTGTTCAATGTATCATTGACTTAAGCATATTGTCAAACATTGAAACACTTAAAGGAGGACATCACTGATGCAACTTGCACCAACAATCTCCCCCTTTTTGATGTTTGATAATATCTTAAGTTAGATTCGTTGAAAGGGCTAAACCTTGGGATAAAATAAGATAAAAAATTTTGAAAACCCATTTTTGATCTTTTGGGAAAAACTTCTAACTTCCGCTCACTCTTCCCCCCTTGTTCTACGAATTTTGAAACCAATTTTGAAACATATTTTCAATTTATTAGTCCTTAACATCTCACCCATTCTAGATATCTCAATACAGCACGCATGGTTGCCTTATGGGTGCATTGTGAGATGCTTGAATCATTTTTCTTAATTCATTGTTAAATCTAAGTTTAATTGAAACTTGTGTTAGATTCAAATTTATCAAATAGTTAAGTGAATTTGATTTTTGATAATTGACTTCCAGGTCTTGGCGAGGCACAAGGCCTTCTTTGGTCGTAGCCTTATTGGATCATCAACCCATTCCTTGACAAAGCCTTTTATCGAAAATTCATCTTCAAATTACTTCTTGAAAAATTTTGGTCTAACTAGCTTAGGTTTTGGATCGGTAGCTTCGGCAAGTTCCACCAGACTAAACAGACCAAGTAGAATATACTTGACCTTATTAGAAGGGCATCCCTAACGTACTATCATCTCACCTTCACCTAATACTAGGTTGTTCAAGTTTCAACTATTCTTTTTCCTATAGCTGTTCTAAATCATGCATAAAGTTAAACATGAATGACATGACATATATTGAAAAAATAGCAGATGCATGACATGGAAGTTATACATGAGTCAAACAATTCAAATCATTTTATTTAAGTTTCTAATAATGTATCAAATTCCCGATTTGATACATGTCGTGTTAACCCGCGAATATGACAACCTACTTTGACATATTTGATACTATTAATTTAATTGTTGCAGTTTGGGTAAGATTCTATTAAATTTGAGTTTAAGTTATTTAAGAATTAATTGGATTTAAGTTAATTACGAATTAATTAAAGTTGAATTAAGAATTAATTGAAGTTAGATTAATTAAGGATTAATTGAATTTGAATTAATTGAATTTGAATTAATTGAATTTTGTATTAATTAAAGATTGAATTACAATTAATTAATTGAATTTGAATTAATTAAGAATTAATTTGAGTTTGAATTGAATTAATTAAGAATTAATTTAAGTTTGAATTAATTAAGGATTAATTGAATTAATTAAAAATTAATTTGAGTTTGAATTAACTAAGGATTAATTGAATTAATAAAGAATTAATTTGAGTTTGAAATAATTAAGGATTAATTGAATTAATCAAGAATTAATTTAAGTTTGAATTAATTTAGAATTATTTAAAGTTTAATTAATTAAGAATTATTTAAAGTTTAATTAATTAAGAATTATTTAAAGTTTAATTATTTAAGAAATATTTAAAGTTTAATTAATTAAGAATTATTTAAAGTTTAATTATTTAAGAATTATTTAAGGTTTAATTAATTATTTAAATATGATTTAATTAATGATAATTAATTTGAATTAATTAAAGATTAATTAATTAAAAATTAATTGAAGTTGGATTAATTAAATTAAAATTAATTGAATTTTGAATCAATTGAATTTTGAATTAATTGAAGATTAATTGAATTTAGAATTAATTAAAGATTAAGAATTAATTAAGAGTTAATTAAAACTTGAATAATTATGATTGAAATGATTAATTAATAGTTGTGGGTTTAAGTTCATTATTTCAGAAATTTCTGACTCATCCACTATTTCTTCTTTATTTATCTTTTTAAATTTTTCCAATAATTCTGATTTATTTGAATCTTTGTGATTTTTATTGACTATAGTCTTTATCTCAGAAAATTCCATCTCCTCCTCTTCTTCAAAATCACATCCTTCAATATCCTCATAGTAGGTTGAGTAATTTGGGCAGCTAGTTAATGTTTTATAATAGTCTTCAGGATTATCCACGAAAATAATTAAGTTATTATCTAGAATGATTTCATTTTCTATATCATCTGAAATATTTTCAATATTTTTCTTAAGATTTTTAGAAATAATCTCATCGTTATCCTTAAGATTTTTAGAAATAATCTCATCGTTATCCTTAAGATTTTCAGATCTGAATTCAGAATTATCCTTAAGATTTTCGAATTTGAATTCAGATTTATCCTTAAGATTTTCAATTTTGCATTCAAATTTATCCTTAAGATTTTCAATTTTGAATTCAAATTTATCCTTATGATTTTCAAAATTGAATTCAGATTTATCCTTAAGATTTTCAATTTTGAATTCAGATTTATCCTTAAGATTTTCAAATTTGAATTCAGATTTATCCTTAATATTTTCAATTTTGAATTCAGATTTATCCTTAAGATTTTCAAATTTGAATTCAGATTTTTCCTTAAGATTTTCAAATTTGAATTCAGAATTATCAGTAAAATTATCAGAATTAATTTTAGCATTATCAGTAAAATTATCAGAATTATTTTTAGCATTATCAGTAAAATTATCAGAATTGATTTTAGCATTATCTGTAAAATTATCAGAATTAATTTTTAAAATTATTGAATGTACATTTACTTGATGCGTTGCAAGTCTGAATGCTTTGATAAGTTCAAAGAATTCAAGGCTGATGTGGAGAAACATCAAGGTAATAGTATCAAGACACTACGATCAGATCGTGGTGGCGAGTACCTCTTGGGAGAGTTTAGGACTTACTTATCAGAGGCTGGGATTCAATCCCAATTGTCTGCACCCGGTACGCCCCAACAGAATGGTGTAGTAGAGAAAAGGAATAGCACTCTTATGCAAATGGTTAGATCGATGATGAGCTACTCCGAATTGCCGGATTCGTTCTAGGGGTATGCTTTGGAAACGAAAGCATACATACTAAACTTAGTACCATCTAAGTCAGTACCCTCTACTCCCACAGAGTTGTGGATTGGGTGAAAGCCTCGTCGAAGACGGATTTCGGGTAGTCCAACACATATGCTGAAGGGAGATATTGATAAGTTAGAATCTCGTATAGAAGTGCACTTGTTCGTAAGCTATCCTAGAGGGCCGAAAGGTGGTTTGTTCTATAGTCCTAAGGGTCAGAGGGTAATCGTTAGCATAAATGCTTGATTCTTAGAGGAAGACTATGTGATGAACCACAAGCCCATGAATAGAATTATTCTTGAGGAATTAAGAGGGGAAGCTCCGACCTTAGTAACAACAGTACAAGAGGATATACCACAAGTTACTGCACCGCGTGTCACAGAAGATACACAGGTGGTACCTCGTCGTAGTGGGAGGGTTGTTAGACAACCTAAGAGATTCATGTTCTTGGGAGAGTCGTCGGATTTGGTCCCTGGCGAACATGATCTTGATCACTGGACCTATGACAAGGCACTCCAAGATAATGATGCAGAATCTTAGCAAAGGGCAATGAATTCTGAGATAGAATCTATAGATTCTAATCACGTCTGGGAGCTAGTAGAACCACCAAATGGTGTTAAAGCCATTGGATGCAAGTGGATCTACAAGAGAAAGAGAGAATCAGACGGGAAGGTTGAGACCTTCAAAGCTAGGCTTGTTGCGAAAGGGTATACCCAGAAAGAGGGTACTGATTATGAGGAGACCTTTTCACCGGTAGCCATGCTTAAGTCTATCCGGATTCTCTTATCTATTGCCACTCATATGGATTATGTGGTATGGTAGATGGATGTCAAGACAACTTTCTTTAACGGAAGTCTTAAGGAAACTATCTACATGAAGCAACCAGAGGGATTCATTGCGAAGGGCAAAGAGCATCTTGTATGCAAGCTTAATCGGTCCATTTATGGATTGAAGCAAGCTTCGAGATCTTGGGACATCCGCTTTGATGAGGTAATCCAGTCATATGGATTTATTCAAAGCCCGGATGAGTCATGTGTATATAAGAGATGTGACGAAAACGTAGTGGTATTTCTTGTACTATACGTAGATGATATTTTGCTCATTGGCAACAATGTCAAAGTATTATCATATATAAGGGTAAGGTTGTCCAAACAGTTTGATATGAAGGACTTAGGAGAAGCAGGGCACATTCTTGGGATCAAGGTTATAAGGAATCGCCAGAAAAGGATGTTGTGTTTATCCCAAGCTTCATACATAGACACTGTCCTAGCTCGTTTTAGCATGGAAAACTCCAAGAAAGTTTTTCTACTTTTCAGGCATGGAGTTTCCCTATCTAAGGAGATGTATGTGTTGGGACCGGGTGCATGTTGACATGGATGCGGGTTCGTAATTTTAAAATTAATTACGTGCAGCAGAAGGTATAGCATAAATAATTTCTCTAAATCATTTAACCACACATCTAAGCATGCAATTTTATCTTGTGTAGACATGATCATATATTAAAAATTTTGCAGAAACATAAACTAATTTACGTATTACCTCGCGTAACTCGAAGGAAGGGACGAGATCCAACCGTAAGCGTCCCTTAGAAGCTCCGCCTCTATTCGCGTCCATGCCGAGTATCTTCGGGATGACTTCGCAAAGCCACGAGTTTCGTGTTCTCGAGAACTACTAGATTCTCCGAGAACGCGACAAGAAAAACCAAGAGAGAAGTCGGAAGACTAACCACAAAAGGATGGCCGGCTGGTGCTCCTTCTTGGGGCTGGTTGGCGCACGGCAAGAAGGGGAGAAGAGAAGGAGAGAAAGAGAGGGAGAGAGCCTATGCCTTCATCTCTATGATTATTATCCAAGTCTTGCCTTGGGTCTTTTATATAGTGGCCTCTCAACCATCATGCCTCTCAAATATGGAATAACTTATTCCATCATGCCAAGTTTGATTTTATATCATGGTTAAAATCATATTTTAATTCATAATAAAAATCAATCAAGTCTCTTCTCTCCTATGGAATAAATTTTCTTATCATGGTAAATCAATCCATGATTGATTTTATAAAATAAATCAATCCATGGTTCATTTTAATTTCCATGAAAAATAAACCAAACCTTGGTTTATTATATAAAAATTTATATCATCCATAATTTTATAAAACAAACCACACTTGGTTTATTTTATAAATTGAACCAAAACCTTGGTTCTCTCCCTTTGTTGTGGCCGACCAAGCAAAGAGGATGGAGCCCCACTTTGGCTGGCCCATCCAAGCCAAGCCCCAATGAATTAAACTTATTTAATTCATCTATTAAGTCTTCATAAGACTTAGCCATTTTACGCTTCCGATGCGTCTCTGAAAAATTCAGATTCGACTTATCGTTTGGCTCAACTAAACATAATCTCTCTTGATTGGAAAATCCAATTTTCAACTCGATTTAAATCCCTCGGATTACTCGTAGTGCGTGTGACTAAATAGGCTTTCGATTTATGTTGGCCGTCTATAATTAATCAATTAATTATAGAATGATCATGAGTGGCACCTAGTAGTACATCATGATCCCCAATTAATCGAAAGATCAACGGTTGACCTCAGAAATAATTCTGAAACCCTTTAGCAGCTATAATGAATCGTGCCCCATTCCCTTCACCATCTTATACCCACTTGGTTCAGGACATGGTCTATGTGTGTCAGTCCCCACTAGGCTGACTACGTCACACCTAGCCCAAGTAACGTTTTCTCGTCCTACGGATTCTAATTACTCTCATGTATTTAAGAGATTCATACTCTGAACATGTCATGCTCTGGTCAGAGGCTTCGAGTAACAATCCGACGATAGGCCCGGGTATACATCTCCTCGCAAGGAGTGGTGAATCCTTTGTAGGTTGTTCAAACATCTTCGGGCACTTCGGCTTATACCCAATCATCTGGGTCCACACCTCCTTGGAGATGCTTGCTTGAGATGTCAAAGTATAAGTCTCCATGACCAAGATGACTTGAACACCGCAAGTCAAAGGAACATCGCACTTAAGCTACAGTAAGAACTTCACTGACATATCTATATGTAGACTACCATATGAAGTTTTACAGCCAGTCACTCCAATGAACTAGTTCCCTTAACTAGCATTCATGTTTATCTCCGGACATCTCAATGTCATCAGCCAGTGAGAATCAGCTGATTAGAGAATAACTCATGCTAGTCTCAACAGAATTGATAGTGTCCGTATTTATCAATTCATCGACTAGGGACAATTTCAATACTTCACAATTGCACATGTAGAGATAATCACTAGTTGTGAATTCATCACAAATTCTCTCATGCTGTGAATTGTATTGCGAAAATTCAATAAATGAGTTTATGATCTCAATCAAATACATAAACATGTATACTCAAATAGTGAATATTCATTTATTAAAATAAATGATTACAATCATAAGCTGATTGCCTTAGGACACTTCTCTCATATCACTAACAGTATCCTAAAACATCAAAGGAGATAGAGGAGATGAAGGCAGTTCCCTATGCATCGGCTGTATGAAGCCTCATGTATGCTATGCTGTGTATGAGACTGGATATCTGCTTTGCTGTAGGCATGGTTAGTAGATATCAGAATAACCCTGGATAGGGACATTGGACTGTGGTAAAGCATATACTAAAGTACCTGAGAAGGACTAGGGATTATATGCTGGTTTACCGGGAAAACCAATTACTCCCTGTGGGTTATACGGATTCCGACTTCCAGTCAGATAGGGACAAAAGTAAGTCTACCTCGGGGTATGTGTTTACTTTAGGAGGTGGAGCCATAGTATGGAGGAGTGTCAAGCAGAAATGCGTGGTGGACTCCACCATGGAAGCTGAGTATGTGGTAACCTCAGAGATAGCCAAGGAAGTTGTATGGCTTAGGAACTTCATGATGGACTTGTATGTGATTGCTGGTTTGCCCAGAGCTATCACAATTTATTGTGATAATAGTGGTGTAGTTGCAAGCTCGAAGGAACCACGAGCTCATAAGGCGAGTAAACACATAGAGCGTAAGTACCACATGATACGAGAAATCGTAAAGCGAGGTGAAGTTGTTGTCGCCAAGATTGCATCGGAGGACAACCTGGCGGATCCTTTCACTAAGGCCCTACGAGCGAGAGCTTTTGATAGGCATATGGAGGATATAGGAGTCAGATGTATGGCACTGTGTGGACAACAGAGTCTTTTAGTATAAGTGGGAGATTGTTAGGATGTATACTAAAAGTCTTGCCTTTTGTATAGGACATCTACATTTTGAAAGAGAATCACAAGATCACTGATTGCATGTTTATATTAGTATGTGCAAAATGTCTAATACTTTACACTATAGATAACATGATGTGTGGTGTCGTACGGAAGATCATGTTATCAGTTTCTTGTAGAGTATAAGTAGAGGCTCACAACCGAGATGGAGTTGGACAAACCATTGGGATGGTTGTAGTGTAATTTGGTATTGGTTTATCTTGACCATAGAATTACACTAGTGCACTTTGTGTGTATTGAGAAGGACCGATATAGTGGTGATCTAATTTATACTAACTTTATAATTGGATCAGACCTCAGTTAATTATGGAGTACATGCTCTGAATCCCGATATAATAACGGTCACATATACTTAGTATTTATTTCTTTGATTTACCAATGGGCGAGATTTATTCTGTTAAATCGATATGCCCGATAAATTAGAAAATAATATTATTTACGTGGTGTGCCATTGATTATAGATGAAAACCGTGTCTTGGTGAGTCGGGATGATGATGCCCCTTGATGAGCTCATAAGGTTCATCATGTTAAATCTTGCAAGTGGACTTCGTCCAACATGATGATAAGGATGAGTGATACTAATCAAGGAGTTAGATGTTGATTAATTAAAATTGTCAGAAATTTAAATTAATCAACGAGCATTCGATATCTTAAACACGGGGGGAAATTGTACTCATAATAGGTAGAGGTCATATGTAAATATGGGGGTTGGTGAGGTAGATCAATGAAGAGCCTTTAGTGAAATGGTTCTTCATTAATGGATCGGGCTTTGATCCATTGGGTGGCCAAGATCCAACTCCTCCTTATGGTCCCTATTGTAGCCCTATAAATACCCCATGGTGTCATGAAATCAAGGTAATCCAACACACAACAAACCCTGGGTCTCTCTCTCCTATTCTCTCTTCCTCTCCCTCTCTCCTAGGGTTGGGCAGCGCCGGTCGAGAAGAAGAAGAGGAGTTCGGTTGGGAAGAGGAGAAAGTTTGGTCTTCCTCTTGTTCCCTTCCTCTCTTCTCCCTCTCTTGTGCTAGCACGACAAAGGAGAAGACAAGAGGTTGGTCGGCGGCAAGGAGTGCCTTCTTGCGGCGCCGGCGGTGAGGAAGAAAAGGAGAGGGGCCTGCGGTTTTTGGGAAGAAGAAGAGACTTCTTCTCCCTTCCTCTTCTACTTCTTCATCTTCCATTGCCTTCTCTGATCTGACGGCTTGTGGCCGACGCACCTTGGAGGTCTTGGAGTGGCCGGCGGCGCAAGGGAGGAGGAGAAGAAGGCTTGCCGGTGATAACCCTAGCTCTAGGGTTTCGGCTAGTGGAAGAAGGTGGTGTTGGGTGGCCGTTGGAGACTTCGGTTCTTGGTAGATCGTCGCCCACACGACGTCCAAGAGGGGAGGGTCATTCAATAGAAGATCGTGAGGTAACGTGAGGTATAACCTTCTCTTACGGCTCTTTGATTTCTATCATTTTATGTGGTTGTTTAATTATCATAGTTTGATTAATTATTTGTTAATTAATTGTATGATAAATAATTTGTCATGGACCCCAATAATAAACACAAAAACCGACGATCCACTCGTCGTCTTTTTTGTGACTAATTGGTTAGGCGAGTTACAAGGCTCGAACATCATGTTTGGCCAAGTTGTAACTCGAATCAATTAGTGCGACAACGAGATGGTCGTTTGAGGGATAGGTCTCCATTCAGATTAAATTTTTAATCCATGGACATGGAGAGAACTCTCATGGATGACCCAGTATTCGCTTAGGAAACCCGCCAAGCTATCCAACAATTACCACACTTGACTTTCATCCTAGTAATCATGATTTAGCTTTATTTGTCAAGTGTACCCGTGCAGGTCGCATACTTTTGTCTTTATATGTTGATGATATGATAATTACTGGAGATGATTTGATGGAATTAAGTCTTTGAAGTTTGAATTAACTTGGTGTTTCGCTATGAAAGACTTGAGATTATTACACTATTTTCTCGGGATCGAGATCACCTCTTTGCCAAAATAGTATCTGTTATCTCAGTTAAAGTACATAGCTAATTTATTTGAGCGTGTACGTCTCACTAATAACATGGTAGTGTAGGACTGTTGTCGTCGATAGAGGGGGGGGTGAATATAGACTCGAAAAAATCTTTCGGAAACTCGTCGGAAACTTTGACATCCGTTCATTCGTTCTAATCAGAGAGTTAGTAGCAACGGAAATAATAAAGAACGAAAGTAAACGATACTCGTACACGCGGGATTTACTTGGTTCCCAACCCCCCCCCCCCCCCAGGGTTAGTACATCCAAGGCCTAATCACGGGTAGCGCCCGTCCACTAGTGGTCTCCTTTCCGGACTTTTCGAAGGCGGAGAAACCCGTCTTACAGTTCTGAGTTACAAACAAAACAATAGTAAATAACTTTAACATGAAAATGAAAAGTAAACCAAATAAAAGTCGAAGACCCGGCTGATCTGGAAGTCCGAAGTGCAGCGCACTTCCTCCTGGAGCCTCCTTGGTCGCAGAGCTTCGTCTTTAGCACTTTTTCTACGCTCAGAATGCTTAGAATGATGTTACAATTGTTGTTCTGAGTTGAGGGGTCGAAGCCCCTTTTATAGTATTGTCTCGGGCGCACTAGAGGCCTTTGATGAGCCTCAGTACGGTTAAACTTGATCCGTAATAGTGAACTTCGCGAGGCTGATAAAACTTCCTTTCAGGTGCCTGAAAGGTCTAGGGCGCCTGACACATGTAGGGCGCCTGAGAATGATGTTACAATTGTTGTTCTGAGTTGAGGGGTCGAAGCCCCTTTTATAGTATCTTCTCGGGCGCCCTAGAGGCCTTTGAGGAGCCTCAGTACGGTTAAACTTGATCCGTAATAGCGAACTTCGCGAGGCTGATAAAACTTCCTTTCAGGTGCCTGAAAGTTCTAGGGCGCCTGACACATGTAGGATGCCTGATACATTCAGGTGCCTGATTCCATTCAGGTGCCTGATTCCATTCAGGCGCCTGATACATTCAGGCGCCTGATGTTGGTGCAGAAAGCACCCAAGTCGAACCTGAGTTTTGATAATGGCAAAAGGGTTCAAAAGTTAAGTCTTATTTGTTATCTAACATGTTACACGAGTGCGCAGGAAAAGTCCTAGCAAAGGACTGCTAGGCACTGGCGAAGGAATGCCAGGGCAAAAAGTCCTAGCGAAGGACTGCTAAGCACTGGCGAAGGAATGCCAGGGTAAAAAGTCCTAGCAAAGGACTGCTAGGCATTGGCGAAGGAATGCAAGAGTATTGAAGCCCTAGCGAAGGACTGCTAGGCACCAGGCGAAGGACAGCTTGGGACTGAAGACCTGGCGAAGGAATGCTAGGCACCGGGCTAGGGATAGCTTGGTATCCAAGACCTGGCGAAGGACCGCTAGGCAAAAGTCCAACCGGAGGAGCCGGTTGGCATCAGGTAAGTTCTCCCGAGAGGAGTAGGTTAGGACGCGTTCCCCGTCGAGGGAACAGTAGGCGTCGGTTCGACCTAGGGCTCCATTTGGGAGGCCCAAAGTCAGAACCAAGACAGCTAAGGCTGTATAAACTAAAATATTACTGCTTTATGTTGTTTTGGACTAACCCTGGATGCAGGACCGAAGGAACGAGTGTCTACAGCTCAGAGAGCCTCAAAGGAGTGAGGCAGCAGCTGACTAGGGCGCCCGGAGTGTCTCGGGTGCCCCCAAGGTGAACACAAAACAAAGCAAAGCAAAGTGAGCTTCTGCAGCTTATGGGCGGGGCGCCCCCGTGCTCCCGGGCGCCCCCAGCGTGCCGGGCGCCCCCAGTGCAAGCCTACGAACCAGAAGCCAGCGAAGCCAAGGGATAAGATTTGACCCGGTCAATGCGGGCGCCCCCAGCGTCCTGAGCGCCCCCGTCAAGATCTGATCCCGAGTTTGAAGGGATCAGAAGCTGACCGAGTGAAAGTCGGATCGGCCGACACGTGGGGGGTGCCCTCGACGTTTCGGGTGCCCCTAGGGCCTATAAAAGGGCCCTCGACCCCAAGACTTCGAACAACACTACTTCCAACGCTGTTACGTTCTTCTGCTCCTGCGCTTTGCTCCAGAAACCTCCCAACTCGACACACAAGCGTCGACGACGTCCCTCTGCTCCGAGAAACATCCCATACTGGACGGCGGTAATGAAGAACTGTCATTTCATTTCTGTTATACTACTACTGTAATCTTTTGTAAGAATTATTGCGCACATATAGAATTGCCCCCAGTAAACGGTCAACGACCGTGGGCCTTGGAGTAGGAGTCGACCTAGGCTCCGAACCAAGTAAAACTACCTGTGTTCGTGATTGTTTTTTTTATTCCGCTGCGTACTTGCTTTAGTTTTCATCCGAAAAGCGTTTAACGATATTCACCCCCCTCTATCTTTTCTCTCGATCCAACAAGTGGTATCAGAGCGGGGAAGTTTAAATTTGGTGCAACTACCAGTTTGAAAATTTTTCGGATTTCTTTTAAATTTTTCTTTTAATATTTTTTCGTTTGAATTCCTTTTAAATATTATTTTTTCGTTCGAATTTCTTCTCGTTGATCGAGGTTGGTGCAACACCCCTCGATATTTAGTTTTCTTTATCCCGCACTACTAATCCAAGACCAAGTCTTGGGACAAAGTTTTTTTCTTATCTCTTTTTCGGATAAAATACCTAATGGCCTTGCAAGAAGGATTCAGCACAGCCAGACCTCCTCTTTTCAGTGGAGAAGATTTTTCCTACTGGAAAAGTCGAATAGAGGTCCACCTGAAAACTCAGGTGGACATGTGGATAATCATCCAGTCCGGACTGGAGATTCCGAGAAATGCTGAAGGAGTACCTCAAAGCTACACAGAGTGGGACACCGCTCTGAAACAGAAAATTGAAGCAGATGCAAAGGCAACCCAGACCCTTCAATGCGGCTTAACAAAAGAGGAGCTGAACCGGGTGGGCCCTTTCAACAGTGCCAAGGAGCTATGGGGAAAACTGATCGAGCTGCACGAAGGAACATCAGACACTCGGATCAGCAAGAGAGATCTGCTCCTGAACAAGCTGTACACCATCAAAATTGCTGACAACGAAACAGCAGCTCAGCTTCACGCTCGAATCCAAGAACTAATGAACGGTCTTCACACCATTGGTCACAAGGTAAAAAACCGTGACCTAATAAGGCATGGTTTAAATGCATTCCCGAGAAACACTTTGTGGGCATCTATGGTAGATGCATACAAGGTTTCAAGGGATCTTTCAAAAATAAAATTAGATGAATTGTTCTCTGAATTAGAGTTACATGAGCAGACTAACTGCAATCTGGCCGAGAAAGGTATTGCCTTTATTGCAGGAAAAACTGGAAGGACATCTAAGAAGAAGCTTCAACCTGAACTCGAGTTGAACTCAGACTCAGACTCAGAAGACGAAGAAGGAGATCGACCTAAGCTAGTCCGACTGGCCCGAAACTACTACAAAGAATTGAAGAACCAAACCAACAACCGGAAAGTCAGCCGAAGAAGGGATGAACCAGCTGAACCCGCAAACGAAAAGAACAAGCCCAACGTAATCTGTTACGAGTGCAAGAAGAAGGGTCACTACAAGACCGAATGCCCTAACTTGAAGGAAGCAAAGAAGACAAGGAAGAAGAAAGCACTTCAAGCAACGTGGGACGAGTCCTCCTCTGAAGAAGAAGAAGAGGTCCCACAAACGAACCTACTCGCACTAACCACCTCAGAAGAAGTCGAGACCAAGTCAGAATCAGATCAGGATGACGGCAGACTGACATTTGCAGAGGACGGCGAAATCAAGGTAAGTGGATTTACTAGAAGTCAATTAAACGAGTTAATATCTTATCTTTCTCGAGATTTGGCCAAAGCTAAACTCCGAATCGAATCCCTCCGACAGGAAGTAAAACTCCTGAAAGAGGGAGCTGACTCTAAACCCTTTACTGAGAAGGTTCAAGAAGGAACCTCTAATCAAGTTGAAAAACTTGAGAAAGAGAATTCCTCCCTGAAAACTCAGGTTAAGGATCTTAGATCAGCTTTAGAACGATTCACTTCTGGTTCCAAGGGTCTTGACATGATTCTTGGAAAACAGAAGTCTGTTCTAAATCGATCCGGACTAGGCTATAGAACCAAATCTAGACAAAAATCCTACTTTGCTGTACTGAACCAGTCCAGAAATAAAGTTCAGGCATGGGTACCTAAACTATGCCTAAACAAACCAACTGGATCAAATCAGTATTGGATCCCCAAGGACAAGATTCACATCTTGCCTAACCATTACCGTGGCTTTAGTCCAGGGGGAGCCAAATTAAAAACTATATTTATTGTTAGTTAAAACTTAATTCTTGATTGTAACTTGCTTGACTAATTGTTTATTTGATTTCTGCAATTTACCATGCTTAGACTTAGGAATGGTTAGTTTAAGGACTGAACAAACTTAACTGAAACTTGACAACATAATATTGGGTGGAGGTGAGATGATAGTACGTTAGGGAAGCCAATTCTAATAAGGTCAAGTATACTTGATCTCTTTAGACTGGTGAAACTAGCCGAAGCTACCGATCCAAGACCCAAACTAGTTAGACCAGAATTTTTCAAAGAATAATCTTGAAAATGAAATTTCATTGAAAGGCTTTGTCAAGGAAAGGGTTAATGATCCAATAAGGCTACGGCCAAAGAAGGCCTAGTGCCTCGCCAAGACCTGGAAGCCAATCTCTGAAATTCAAATTCAAATTCAAATTAGTCTTTGTAAAATTTAAATCTAACACAAATTTTTAATTACTTGTAGACTTAAACTTCTTTTCAAAATAAATTTAACTGTTTTCAAAATTAATTAAGATTTTCAAAATAAATCATGTTTTTCAAAAAAATCTTTTATCAAAACCTGTCTCACAATACCTATAAGGCTAACGTGATTGAAAATCCTAGATTTGGGTGAGACAGACTAGGCTGTGAAAATCAATTTAGGCTATTCCTGATTCTAATTGGATCCAAACCAACAAAACTCTTTATGTGTAGGAACATAAAGATTTGGACCAATGGATGTTGGATTGCGGTTGCTCCAGACACATGACTAGAGATAAATTGAAATTCACCAAACTCAAGTTCAAGAACCTAGGCTCTGTGGCATTTGGCAACAATGCTACACTCAAGGTAATTGGGTCAGGTAATATTAAACTCAAATCTAACTTTATTATTAAGAAAGTGCTCTTGGTTGAACAATTCAATTTTAACTTGCTTAGCATAAGTCAGTTGTGTGATTCTGGTTATATAGTTACCTTTAACAATTCTAACTGCCTGATTAGAAACGTACAAGACTCAGAAATCATGCTTAAGGGCACTAGAAAGAATAATGTGTACACTATAAATCTTCCCTTAGTACCTAAATGCATGTTAACCCAGTTAGAGCAATCAAACCTCTGGCATAGGAGACTAGGTCACACCAATCTAAGAACTATTTCAAAAATCACCCAACTTGGCTTAATTAAAGGTAAACAAACTAGATCTAATCACAAACTAATTCAATCTGATCTAACTCAAACCACACTTGAGCTCCTGCACCTTGACCTATTTGATTCACATAGAGCCAAGTCACTAAGCGGAAGCTGGTAGTACTGCTTAGTAATAGTTGATGATTACTCTAGGTTTACCTGGGTTGGGTTTCTAAAGACCAAAGATGAAACCCTAAACCTACTTAATGAATTCTGTAAATTAATTGAAAATCAAAACGATACTAAAATCAAAACACTTAGGAGTGACCACGGGGGAGAATTTGAAAATCAACGATTCGAGAAATTCTGTAAGATAAATGGATTCATACATGAATTTTCGTGTCCTAGAACCCCCCAGCAAAATGGGATAGTCGAAAGGAAAAATAGAACACTACAGGAAGCCACTAGGGCAATGATCAATGAATTTAACTTAGCAAACCAATATTGGGCAGAAGCCATTAGTACGGCTTGCTACATCTAAAATACGGTCCTGATTAACAAGCGACACAACAAAACACCCTATGAACTATATTACCATAGACTCCCAAATCTACACTACCTAAGGGTCTTTGGATGCAAAGTCCATATCCTAAACACCAAAGACTACTTAGGAAAATTCCAGTCTAAGTCAACCCCAGGCATCTTCTTAGGATACTCAACAACAAGTAGAGCCTATAGGGTTTACAACAACCAAATCAAGAAAATCAAAGAAACAACCAATCTAATATTTGATGAAGAAAGTAATTCAAATCCAAATTTAACTTCATCAAACACTGATCAAGAAGATAATCAACAAATTGATGAATCTTTAATTGAACCTATAAACGAACTAACCATTGAACCAACTAGTGAATCAAATGAACCAATCATTGAACCAATAATTGAACCAGCTCAAAGAGTTGAATCGAATAGTGAACCAAACTGTCCAGCCGGACCTGAGGCTAAACCAAGTTCTAGAAAATCCAAGAAACCCAGACTTAGTCACCCAACCGATCAAATTGTGGGTGATCCAACTCTAGGAGTCAGGACTAGATTCTCCTATAGAAACCTTAGTCAAATAGCAATGATCTCAAAAATAGAACCTAAGACTATAGATGAAGCCTTACCTGATCCTGATTGGATCATAGCTATGCAGGAAGAATTAGCCCAATTTGAGAGGAACCAAGTCTGGGAACTAGTGCCTAAACCTGCAGGCAAATCCATCATTGACACTAAGTGGGTTTTTAGGAATAAACTAAATGATCAAGGAGAAATAGTCAGAAATAAAGCCCGCCTAGTAGCGAAGGGATTCAGCCAAGTAGAAGGGTTAGATTATGACGAAACATATGCCCCAGTAGCTAGACTTGAGTCCATTAGGATGTTATTAGCCTTTGCATCCCATAAAGGATTTAAGCTATACCAAATGGATGTAAAGTCAGCCTTTTTAAATGGATTCATTAAAGAAGAAGTTTATGTAGGACAACCCCCTGGGTTTGAGGACTTAGAAAGACTTGACCACGTGTTCAAACTTACTAAAGCATTATATGGACTAAAACAAGCACCTAGGGCGTGGTATGAACGCTTGTCAACTTACTTAATTTCTAAAGAATTTAAACAAGGACAAATCGACTCAACCTTATTTATTAAAACCCTAGGAAAAGATATATTTATTGCCCAAATCTATGTAGATGACATAATCTTTGGGTCCACCAACTCAAACTTTCTAATAGAATTTGTTAAAATAATGGAAAATGAATTTGAAATGAGCTTAGTTGGTGAGCTTAACTTTTTCCTAGGCTTACAAATTAAACAAACTAGGGATGGAAACTATGCCCATCAATCCAAATATGCTAAAGAATTAATAAAAAAATTTAAGATGGACAACTCTAAAAGCATAAGTACCCCCATGGCCACTAATATAAAAATAGATAGTGACCCTGATGGTAAACCAGTAGACCTTAAACTCTATAGAAGTATGATAGGTAGTCTACTGTACCTTACAGCCAGCAGACCTGATATTCTTTTTGCCGTAGGGATGTGTGCAAGATACCAAACCTGTGCTAAGGAAACACACTTAGCAGCCCTAAAAAGAATACTAAGATACATTAAGGGCACCCTAAATGTAGGGATTTGGTATCCTAGGACCTCAACCTTTGATTTATCAGGATACTCGGATTTTGACTATGCTGGTTATAAATTAGATAGAAAGAGTACAAGTGGAAGCTGCCAACTGTTAGGACAGAGTCTAGTAATTTGGTGCAGCAGAAAACAACACTGTGTAGCTCTATCCACAACTGAAGCTGAGTATGTTGCCTTAGGAGAGTGTGTAGCACAACTTTTATGGATAATGCACACTCTTAAGGACTTTCATCTCAATTACACCCAAACCCAAGTTTTTATCGACAATATAAGCTCAATTAATCTAACTAAAAATCCAATCCAACATTTCATAACTAAACACATAGAAGTTAAGCACCACTTTGTAAGAGATCATGTAGCCAGGGGTGAGATAGTCCTTAAGCATGTAGACTCTAAATCTAACTTAGCTGACATATTCACCAAACCCCTACCTGAGTCTGAGTTCAGTTCACTAAGAAGGCAGTTAGGACTATGCTTGGTAGAATAGGTCTACTTTGCTTTTTGGTTTTTTTGCTACTTCAGCCTGTAAAATTTTCAAATGCTTTTCAAAAATCAATTTTCAAATGTTTTTCAAAAATCAGTTTTTAAAATTTTTCAAAATCAGTTTTTTATATTTTTCGACTTAGTTTTATTTTCAAAAATTACCCCCTTCAAAACTAAGGTTTTTTTTGCAAATAGACTTAGCCTAGGCCCTAACCCTAGAACTGCATGCACCTATAGATTTAGAAGCTAGCATCTCACAAACACCTTAGGGTACTCTGATTGATAACTTAGAAAGGGTTGAGATGCTTAGGTCTTTGCCTTAATTCAAGATGCTTTAAGTCAGTGCATCTGTAGTAATTGGGGCACTAAATACAACTTACACAGTAATCAAGTTAAGTGTCAAGTTTAGAAAATCTAACTTGAACAGAACACTTAACTTGACTAACCCTAGCAAAAAATACTGTTTATAACAGTTAGTAAGTAGCTAATTGGGTTAGACAGGTCCCTAAAAGAGAAAATTGAAACTGATTTGATTTAATTCTCATCATGAATTGGTTCAGTACAGCAAAATCATTTTCCTTCATGCAATTTAATTATTCTGTTTCTGCTATATTTATTTGTGTTTGATATATGGCAAAGGGGGAGAGATAGGAAAGGAGAAAGTTTAAAATTTTTTTCTAAATTTCAAACTCTATCCTTTATTCAAAAAGTACTTATACTAAGTTTTTCAATGTACTAAATTTTTCAAAGTAAAGTTTTTCAAAACTTTCCTAAGTACTTATGTTTCTCAAAACTTCACTAAAGTACTTAAGTCTTTCAAACTTTCCTAAATACAATCATTCCTAAGTACTTAAAACTAAA
This sequence comes from Boesenbergia rotunda, assembly GCA_024364735.1. Taxonomy (NCBI): domain Eukaryota; kingdom Viridiplantae; phylum Streptophyta; class Magnoliopsida; order Zingiberales; family Zingiberaceae; genus Boesenbergia; species Boesenbergia rotunda. The sequence continues at coordinate 684,641 of JAGFNQ010006287.1, forward strand.
GTTTTTTCCTAAGTACTTAAAACTAAAGTTTCTTCCTAAGTACTTAAAACTTAATTTTTTAAATTTTCATAAAGTACTTTGAACTGGGATCTTCGAATTTTTCTAAGTACTTCGAACTGAAATTTTCAAAAATTTTTTCTAAGTACTTTGAACTGAAGTTTTCACTCAAAATTTTCCTAAGTACTTTGAACTGATTTTTCTAAGCACTCAAACTTAAGTTTTCAAAATCCTTCTTAAGTTTTCAAAATTGTCTAAATATTTAAATCTAAATATTTTCCAAAATACACGACCAAAATTATTTCGGAAAATATAAAGTTTCTGTTGAAAATTATTCTAAGTAAAATCCATCTTTAGACTTAGAATGTATTTTCAAAAACCCCACGAAGTTTTGAAAAATCTAGGGGGAGATTCCTTCCAGGGGGAGGGAACAAAATTTAACTTTTACTTGCTCTGATTAACTTAACTTATTCAACCAGGGTTGCCATAAATCAAAAAGGGGGAGATTGTTGGTGCAGAAAGCACCCAAGTCGAACCTGAGTTTTGATAATGGCAAAAGGGTTCAAAAGTTAAGTCTTATTTGTTATCTAACATGTTACTCGAGTGCGCAGGAAAAGTCCTAGCAAAGGACTGCTAGGCACTGGCGAAGGAATGCCAGGGCAAAAAGTCCTAGCGAAGGACTGCTAGGCACTAGCGAAGGAATGCCAGGATAAAAAGTCCTAGCGAAGGACTGCTAGGCACCAGGCGAAGGACAGCTTGGGACTGAAGACCTGGCGAAGGAATGCTAGGCACTGGGCTAGGGACAACTTGGTATCCAAGACCTGGCGAAGGACCGCTAGGCAAAAGTCCAACCGGAGGAGCCGGTTGGCATCAGGTAAATTCTCCCGAGAGGAGTAGGTGAGGACGCGTTCCCCGTCGAGGGAACAGTAGGCGTCGGTTCGACCTAGGGCTCCATTTGGGAGGCCGAAAGTCAGAACCAAGACAGCTAAGGCTGTATAAACTAAAATATTATTGCTTTATATTGTTTTGAACTAATCCTGGATGCAGGACCGAAGGAACGAGTGTCTGCAGCTCAGAGAGCCTCAAAGGAGTGAGGCAGCATGTAACACCCCAAAATTTCACCATGAATAATATTGTGAATTCATTATGAAATATTAGGTGAATAATATTGTGAATTCATTATGAAATATTATGTAAATAATATTTTGGATTCATGGAAAATTATTATAAAAATATTATGTAAATAATGTTATAAATTCAGGAAAATTTATAGGGAATCTATGCTTGATTTCCCATATAGAATGTTATGAAATATCATGAAATTCATGAAATATTATTATGGAAGATCATGAAATATTATCATGAAATATTATGGATTCATGAATATGAAATATTATGGAATTCATGAAATATTATCATGAAATATTATAGATTCGTGAATATAAAATATTATGGAATTCATGAATTATTATCATGAAATATTATGGATTCATGAATATGAAATAATAAAAATATTATGAAATAATATTTATGGAATATTATGAAATAATATGAATTCATGAAATATTATTAATATTATGAAATGATATGAATTCATGAAATATTATTAATATTATGAAATATTATGAATATCATGAAATATTATTAGTATTATGAAATGATATGAATTCATGAAATATTATTAATATTATGAAATATTATGAATATCATGAAATGTTATTAGTATTATGAAATAATATGAATTCATGAAATATTATTAGTATTATGAAATAATATGAATTCATGAAATATTATTAATATTATGAAATTTCATGATAGGCTTGGCTTAAAGGGCTTTGATATGGATTAGTGCAAATTGTGATAAAAAGAAGAGATAGAAGGGAGGAAGCAAGGATTGAACCTTGAACCTCCTAGTTGCACTCTCCATGTCTTAACCACTACACCAAGCATTGTTTCTTGTTGAGAGAATAAGAAACATGCTTGTTAAGCGTGTAATAGTGAAGAGACATGTCTTTTCATGAGAAAAGTATAAATAAGAGAGGGAAGAGGTGTGAGTAACTTCCTCTTCTTCTTCCTTTTCTCTTCCCCACCGAAATTCCTTCTTCTCCTCTCCTCTTTTCCATTTTTCGAAAAGTGCTCCCTAGGGTTCTAACCCTAGGGTATTGGAAGGAAGAAGACTCTTGCCCTCTATTAGGGCCAAGGAGTCTAGAGAAGAAAGAGTAAGAGGAACCTTCACTTCTCCTTCAACCAAGGGTACCCTAAGGGACTTAAAGAAGTAGAATCTCAAGCGAAAGGATGTAAGTATCCCCTCGCCTGCAGTGTAATGGTTATTGTATGTATTCTTCATGTTTTGCTTTTGGAAAAAGGGAGACTTCCCTTTAGGTAAGTTTCGGCCACCCCCTTAAGGGGAGGCCTTGGCTACTTTTTGATGCATGAGGAGACCTTTGGGACTTAGGGTACATATGTATGATGATTTCCCATCATGTTGTGATAAGGAAAAGTAGGGTTATCCACCCTACAAGTTTCGGCCAAGAGGAGAAAGGTTAGGCTTTTTGGGTTGCTTGCTATCCTATGATGTGTCCATGATTAGTAGTGTAGATAAAGTGTTTGTGTAAATGTTTGTGTGAAGATTGGATGTCAAAAACCTAGCCTACCCTACCCTACAAGTTTCGGCCAACCCTAGGTGGATGAGGGTTTAAGGTTGTATGATTTTCCTTATGATATATCCATGCTTAATAGTATAGGTAAGGTGTTTGTGTAAATGCTTGTGTGGATATTTGAAGTCAAAAACCTAGCCTAGCCATCCTACAAGTTTCGGCCACCCTAGGTTAGGGTTTAGGGTTGCTAGATTTTATTCCCATGATGCATGCTATATATGATATGTGATGATTGTATGGAATGTACCCTATGAGATATGCTTAGGATTGCTATGATGATATGTATGTACAAGTGGTGTCTAAATGGAATATTGATTTGGAAACTAAATGTCCCTAGCATGTGATATTCGGCCAAGCATGAAATATTAGGTTTATAAAGGTTAAATTATCCCATGTGATATGATTATGTTAGTGAGATGATATGTGAATGCATGTGATGAACAAATGGAATGCTTGATTGGAAGAACTTGGACTTCCCTAGCCATGACATTCGGCCAACCCTAGATTAGGGTTAAGGTTGCTTGATTTTCTCCCATGGTGCATGCTATAGTATGATACATGATATATAGATATATGTGAGATGTTGGTAGGGGATGTTTTGATGTCAAAAACCTAATCTACCCCTACCCTTAACTTTCGGCCAAAACCCTAGTTTTAGGGTTAGGAACCATTTGATTTACCCATGAAGCATGCTACCACTTCCTATGATATGAATATGATTTATGTGATCAACCTTGTCATATATAAGATATGTTTAAGGGGTTGAATTATGATCTATGTATGAGCATGCATTATAGCCCATAGGGCACCCTTATGAAATGCATGCTTTATACTAGGCTAGTTATCATGATTATGGAGATCTATGTATGAGCATGCATTATAGCCCATGGGGCACCCTTATAAAATGCATGCTTTATACTAGGCTAGTTATCATGATTATGGATGCATACATATGCATAAGAATGAGCCTTGTAGGGCATGAAGAAAGAAGGCTTAGGGCCTAAAGAATGCTTCCCTAGAAGGTTGGGATTAAGAGCATACTTTATGAAAATGAAGAACATGATAATTATTTTATTTTGTAATGGCTTGTACTATAGACTCTTAAAGCGAGTCAAATGATTATGATACTAGGCTGAAGGACTTCTGAGAAGGCCTAGTAAACCCTAGTGGTTCGGGATTAGCTACCTCGTTCCTATTCAGGGGCGCGCGCAAAACATGAAGTACAAGCCGGGCCCTAATGATTATGCTATATTCAAGTATTATGTTTATATGTTTTCAAAGAAACCTTCCTATGAAGTTAATATGCTTAGATGTTTAACATGCTTAAACACTTACCATGCTTGAATGTGATTTATTCTCTTATCTTTCTATGATATGGATTTTGCGAGTAGGACAGGATCTTACTAAGCATTTGTGCTTACTAGTTTATATGTTGTCTTATGCTGCAGATAAGGGTAAGAGACACTTAAACTAAAGGAAGAGGCAGGAGGGCTGAAGATGTGTGGGGTGGTGGCTCGGGAAATAAAGATCTTCATATCTACACTATTATGATTATGTTAACATTTCTTTAGTAATGAATGTTACACTTGGATTACTCATATACTTGATTATATTATGAGTTGAACCTATCATGTTATAGGTTAGTTTTGAACAAGCATGCTTAGTACTTGGTTATTAGTAGTGGTTAAGACATGGAGAGTGCTCCTAGGAGGTTCAAGGTTCAATCCTTGCTTCCTCCCTTCTACCTCTTCTTTTTATCACAATTTGCACTAATCCATATCAAAGCCCTTTAAGCCAAGCCTATCATGAAATTTCATAATATTAATAATATTTCATGAATTCATATTATTTCATAATACTAATAATATTTCATTAATTCATATTATTTCATAATACTAATAACATTTCATGATATTCATAATATTTCATAATATTAATAATATTTCATGAATTCATATCATTTCATAATACTAATAATATTTCATGATATTCATAATATTTTATAATATTAATAATATTTCATGAATTCATATCATTTCATAATATTAATAATATTTCATGAATTCATATTATTTCATAATATTCCATAAATATTATTTCATAATATTTTTATTATTTCATATTCATGAATCCATAATATTTCATGATAATAATTCATGAATTCCATAATATTTTATATTCACGAATCTATAATATTTCATGATAATATTTCATGAATTCCATAATATTTCATATTCATGAATCCATAATATTTCATGATAATATTTCATGATCTTCCATAATAATATTTCATGAATTTCATGATATTTCATAACATTCTATATGGGAAATCAAGCATAGATTCCCTATAAATTTTCCTGAATTCATAACATTATTTACATAATATTTTTATAATAATTTTCCATGAATCCAAAATATTATTCACATAATATTTCATAATGAATTCACAATATTATTCACCTAATATTTCATAATGAATTCACAATATTATTCATGGTGAAATTTTAGGGTGTTACAATCCTACGCATCTTATAAAAAGTTCGTCCCGAACTTTAATCAATCCCCAGGTACTCAAATCGTAAAAATTGGGGTGTTACAATCCTACGCACCTTATAAAAATTTTATCCCGAACTTTAAACAATCCCCAGGTACTCAAATCGTAAAAATTGGGGTGTTACAATCCTACGCACCTTATAAAAATTTCGTCCCGAACTTTAAAACAGTTCCGGATACTTTAATCGTATTGCTACTTTTTCTTGTTATGCAAGCATTAATCATCTCTATTAGGGCCTAAAGAATGCTTCCCTAGAAGGTTGGGATTAAGAGCATACTTTATGAAAATGAAGAACATGATAATTATTTTATTTTGTAATGGCTTGTACTATAGACTCTTAAAGCGAGTCAAATGATTATGATACTAGGCTGAAGGACTTCTGAGAAGGCCTAGTAAACCCTAGTGGTTCGGGATTAGCTACCTCGTTCCTATTCAGGGGCGCGCGCAAAACATGAAGTACAAGCCGGGCCCTAATGATTATGCTATATTCAAGTATTATGTTTATATGTTTTCAAAGAAACCTTCCTATGAAGTTAATATGCTTAGACGTTTAACATGCTTAAACACTTACCATGCTTGAATGTGATTTATTCTCTTATCTTTCTATGATATGGATTTTGCGAGTAGGACAGGATCTTACTAAGCATTTGTGCTTACTAGTTTATATGTTGTCTTATGCTGCAGATAAGGGTAAGAGACACTTAAACTAAAGGAAGAGGCAGGAGGGCTGAAGATGTGTGGGGTGGTGGCTCGGGAAATAAAGATCTTCATATCTACACTATTATGATTATGTTAACATTTCTTTAGTAATGAATGTTACACTTGGATTACTCATATACTTGATTATATTATGAGTTGAACCTATCATGTTATAGGTTAGTTTTGAACAAGCATGCTTAGTACTTGGTTATTAGTACTTTAAGAAAAAAAATTTTATACGAATGATAGTACGTGACCCCGCCCCGAGAGTAGATATAAGGGCGGGCGTCACACAGCAGCTGACCAGGGCTCCCGGAGTATCTCGGGCCCGCCCCCCAAGGTGAACACAAAACAAAGCAAAGCAAAGTGAGCTTCTGCAGCTTATGGGCGAGGCGCCCCCGTGCTCCCGGGCGCCCCCTATGCTCCCGGGTGCCCCCAGCGTCCCGGGCGCCCCCAGTGCAAACCTACGAACCAGAAGCCAGTAAAGCCAAGGGATAAGATTTGACCCGGTCAATGCGGGCGCCCCCAGCGTCCCAGGCGCCCCCGTCGAGATCTGATCCCGAGTTTGAAGGGATCAGGAGCTGACTGAGTGAAAGTCGGATCGGCCGACACGTGGGGGGGCGCCCCCGACGTTCCGGGCGCCCCTAGGGCCTATAAAAGGGCCCTCGACCCCAAGGCTTCGAACAACACTACTTCCAACGCTGTTACATTCTTCTGCTCCTGCGCTTTGCTCCAGAAACCTCCCAACTCGACACACAAGCGCCGACGACGTCCCTCTGCTCCGAGAAACATCCCATATCGGACGTCGGTAACGAAGAACTGTCATTTCATTTCTGTTATACTACTACTGTAATCTTTTGTAAGAATTATTGCGCACATATAGAATTGCCCCCAGTAAACGGTCAACGACCGTGGGCCTTAGAGTAGGAGTCGACCTAGGCTCCAAACCAAGTAAACTACCTGTGTTCGCGATTGTTTTTTTTATTCCGCTACATACTTGCTCTAGTTTTCATCCGAAAAGCATTTAACGATATTCACCCCCCCCCCCTCTATCGTTTCCCTCGATCCAACACTTGATTCCATTCAGGCGCCCAGGAAAGTCCTTCCCAGCAACCTGTTTTCTTGTGTTTGCTTGCCTGCTTTGCCTCCAACTCTAGGTACCTGCAAGATACACAAACACAAGAAAACAAGTATATAATATTAGCCTTAAAGATTGGTTCTGACTTTGGATTTCCTGCGAAACCCTAGGTCGAAGCGACGCCTAATGTTCCCTTCCCGGGGAACGCGCCCTCGCCTACTCCTCTCAGGAGAAGTTTGCCAACCGGCTCCTCCGGTTGGACTTTTGCCCGATCTTCCGGATCAGGACTTCAGTGCCCTGTTCACGACCAGGACTTATTGCCCAACCCTCGGTTAGGTCTTCGGTGCCCAACCCTCGGCCAGGACTTATTCCCCACTTCCACGAACCAGGACTTCGTGCCCAACCCTCGGTCAAGTGTTCGGTGCCCAGTCCACGACCAGGACTTATTGCCCAATTCCACGAATCAGGACATTGTGCCCAACCCTCGGTCAGGTCTTAGGTGCCCAGCCCTCGGCCAGGACTTATTGGCCAATTCCACGAACCAGGACTTCGTGCCCAACCCTTGATCAGGTCATAGCTTGGCTAGGACTTATTGCCCAATTCCACGAACTAGGACTTCGTGCCTAGGTTAACTAGGACTTTTCTTTACCTTGATAAGGATTTCTTTTGCTAGTCATATTAATCCTGACTAGACTTCTCTTCTGCCAACATCAAGTCTTGTTTGGCTCACTCCTTGGTCTAACTGACCAACCCTGCATTTTCTGCTAAACATCAGATCCTATTTAGCTAACCCTCGTTCTAACTGATCAAACCTTAGTATATTAACCAAATTAAGTCTAGGTTTGATTACCCTACCAAACATCAGGTCCTGTTACCTTAACCAACCCTGGGTTCTGGTTGACTCTGCCAAACATCATATCCTGTTTAGATAAACCTTTGTCAACCTGATCAATCCTAGGTTACCAAACCTAACGTCCTGTTAGGTTTAGCCCTTGATCACTTTGGCTAACCCTTACCTTGTCTAACATATATTACTAACTTAAGTATATTGTTATACATCGAAACATTAGAGGAAGACTTCATTGATGCATCTTGCACCAACAGGTAGTTGATACTCCCCTTGAGTCGAATGTGCGGTACTCTCTTTCAGATGGTTCTCCTTTGCCAGATCCTAATTTACCATACAATTGTAGAAAGCTTAGTTTATCTCACTTGACTGATCTTGATATTGCGCATGCTATATATGTCGTTAGTTAATTTGTCACCGTACCGACCATAATTCATTGGGTTGTTATTCATCGCTTTCTCCGGTATTTTTGAGGAACTCAGTTTCAGAGCCTCTTATTTCCATTTACTTCCTCATTAGAGTTGTGTGCATACTCTGATATTGATTGGGTGGGCGATCCTATAGATCGTAAGTCGACCACTAGCTTCTATATTTTTTTCGGAGATTCTCTTATCTCTTAGAAGAGTAAGAAGCAAGATGTTATTTCAAAACCTTACACAGAAGTTGAGTATCATGTCATGGCTACCACCACTTGTGAAATTGTTTGATTACATTGGTTGCTTGCAGATATAAAATTTTTTCTTTGGCAACCTACTACTCTTCATTGTGACACAGAGTTCCATTCAGATTGCGTGCAATATAATTTTTCATAAGAAAATGAAGCATATTGAAATTTATTATCATCACACTCGTCATCATTAACAGTTTGACATTATTTTGTTGTCTTTTGTTCCTTTCTCGCTACAGATAACTGATATATTTATCAAGGCTCATTCAGCTTCGCGTTTCCATTTTTTGTTTGATAAACTCTTAATACTTTTAGCCTTAGCATCGTAAGTTTGAGAAGAGATTGTTAGATCGATGTCGGCTTGCTAGAGGGGAGGTGAATAGCAATTTTTCGGTTTTTCTTCCTACACGTTGTTAGTGCGCAAGCAGAAATACAATAAAACAAAACTAACAACTAAACAATGCTAACACCACCTGATTTACGTGATTTGGAGATGATGCTCCTACTCCACGGCAGTCCGCAAGGTGGACGATCCCTTGATCGTTCGGCGGATCACTCCCCGGATGCCCTTCCGCTAGCTCGCGTAGCTCCATGTGGGTGGAGAAACCTCGCCACAACCTTGAACACACTTCTGAGCTTTACAGACTACTAACAAGCCCTAACCAAGCTTATTTCGTCAGAGGTTCTCAGCCCAAACCAAGTTCTCTTAAATAAAATTCAAAGCTGAAAAACACTCTACTAGTCGACTGCTCCCAGGGCAGTCGACTGGTCCCACTGAAAATCGGCCATTGTAGCTCAACGTTCGAATTTTCAGCCACTTACCAGCCACCTACCAGTCGATTGCTCCCAGGGCATTCGACTGGTCTTAGGTCAATTACATTCTGTGAGTTTCCATTTATGCTGGCAGTCGACTGTTATATCACCAGTCGACTGCCCAGCCTATACAAACACTCCTCCTCACTCCGAAGATCCCCCTCCACGTGTGCCTTCAAGTAGACTCCCTTGGCTTGCCCTTTGAAGTCTTCTTCCACCGGCTATCGTCCCTCGGATGCGCACACAAGCCTTCTCTTGGCTTGCCTCCATGCCACCCTTCATGTGTGCTCTTTTGAAGTCCACTTCCCGGCTTGCCCTTGGAGTCCTCTTCCCTCGGCTCTCGTCCCTTCATGACTCAGCTGACTCTTCACCAACAGCCTTAACTGTTGCCTTCATGCCCTCTTCGTCTTCGGCTCCCGTCCCTCGGATGCACACAAGTCTCCAACTTGTCTCCATGCCATCCTTCACGCATGCCTCGAAGTCTGCACCCCTCAGCTCATCATCCCTGCAATCCATGGTCCCTCGGGTGCACACAAGCATCCAGCTTGTCTTCATGCCACCCTTCACCGTATCGAAGTTGTCCAGCTAAGTCAACATGTGTAACCTGTGAAGACCATTTAAGTCGTGTCACGGTTTCAAATACAATTTAATTATCGAACTCTTCTAAACTAATGTAGCATAGAGTAACTCGAGTCATCTCCCAACGAATGTAGTCGATGCATGATAATTCTCAGAATCGTAGATTATTGCTTTTGGGTTTTTGATATCAAACTGGGGTCTGATTTGAGCGTTAATACTACGAACAGAAATAGAGACGCAGGTATGAAATCTAATTCTACTTAAGGAAAGACAATGCAGGTACTGAATTCTAATTTAACCTAACTACAATTGCAGCAAGGAAAAGGCAACAAGAAATAAGCACTTAAGAAATAAGGCATAAATGAAACCTAGACATGGAACAAAAACCTACAACATTAAAGAAATCTAATTTCCTAACTTAATTTCATGTAATGAAGACAAAAAACTCAAAGCAGTTGGAAAAGCAATACAAAATAGAAGTTAAGCAACTAAGAACACCACAATTGAGAAAAATTATTCTAACAGGCATTTGACCAAACACCTCATATGCATGATTGAAATTGATTCAAGCAAGTGCAATTTAAATTGGGGAAGATACATCAATTACAAGCATTCAATATCTATCATAAACATTCGTCAATTATGAACAATCAACATTCGAATCTAATGGAACATCCAATTGAAACATGCAATTAAGAGGAAAACTGCTGCCAAATGGTTCTGCCGAAACTGATGAATAAGAAACATCTGATGCTATGAAGAACGGCTAGAAATGAAACTGTGAAAGGAAATCTGTTTGATGCTAAATCTGCTGTGACGTAGAAGAACGATAAAGGAGAACTCTGCTGGGAAATAAATCTGCTAGGATGAGATTAAGCTGCTGGAATTAAAACTACTGCTCGGCTTAAATATGAAGAACGGCTGTGAAGAAATTTCTGCAAAGAAAATTGAATGAATTGCTGTAAAGTGCAACAGATGAAGAATTGCAGTAATAAATTGATCGCCGGCTGCGGAGGAAGGATGGTTGATCGTTTTCTCTCCGAACCCCGAAAGAGAAAGCTACGGTGAAGGAGATGATCGACTAGGGCTCGAACCCCGGGCCCTAGCTCGTGCGATGGCGGGTTGATGAAGGTGGATGGCGCTCCGACCAGCTAGGATTCGGAACCCCCTAGCCCTAGCTTCGTGCAATGGCCGGAGATGGTGGTGGATGAAGAGGAAGGTGGAGTCGCCTGCGTGTGATGGTGTGTGGCCGATCGATGCCCTAGCTTCCGCGATCTCTGACCTTTTGACGTCTCGGCTGCGCGTGGTTTGGCTTAGCCAACTTCAGCTCTGGTCCAGCTCAGGCAGTTGAGTTCAATTTAAGTTCGGCTCAGCAATTGGCTCAGTCCAGCCTTGGGTTCAGCAGTTGTGTTTGGACCTGGGTTCGGTTCAGCCCAGCCAAGCATTTGAGTTAACCCAGCTTTTGGGTTCAGCAGTAGGATGGAAGCAACAGACGGCTAAGATCATTCTGACTTCATCCAACGGTCGAATCTCATTCGATCTGATCCAAAATTTGATGATGTTGATCAAGGGTCAGGATCTGCCTCCCAGTAGCTCGGATCCTCCAAATTTGCAACGGATGGCTCAGATCAACCTAATCTTTGAATGAACAATCTAGATCCCTTTAATCTTGATCCAACGGCTGATTGATCTCTGATTTGGATGAAACCTTCAGATCTTGATCTATGGTCATAATTGATTCTATCTTGAACTCGGATTGACCAGAAGTTGACCGATGATTCAGATCTAGCCGTTCTCTGGAATGGACGACTCCTATTAATCCGATGCTTGATCCCTTTGATCTAGATCCAATCCTGACTCAAGTCTGACCCAATTTGATCTAGGTCCATGATCAATTGAAGCCTACAAAATGATATTCAAATTTAGTGCCAAAAATATCCCAAATATACAAAGATTTGAATTAAAAGCCAAAATAGAGGGAATACATGAAACCTAATACAATTGCAAACTTAAGCATATAAAATGTGGATCAAACATGGATTTTAGAGCCGAAAATAATCAACAAAATGATGGTTATCAACCTGCAATCATGCACACTCAAATACACATATTAAATCACAAGGGTAAACCTAACTTAAATCCTTTGCCCAAACATCAAAACACATGGTCACTCCGGATTATATATTGACCCAACAATCTCTCCCTTTTTGATGTTTGGCAATACGTTTAAGTTAGGGAAAACAAATAGCAATAACAATGCTAAACAACCATTTGGACTTACGTTGCCAAGACTCCACCTTGGACTTACACCGCCAATGCATATGCAAATGCAAACACGGATCCTATCCCAAGGCATCCCACACATAACCCTCCCAAGTTAGGACTTTTACCAAAATGGGATTTTTAAAACATATCCCAAGGTTCCCCGTACATTGGACTTACAAAGGCTTTTTAAGAACCTCTCCAAGGTTCCCCTTACGCCAAGAATGGAGCAACAATGCTCCCCCTCTATCTAAGCTTCCCCTAAACCTAGGGTTTCTTGCAAAGGCGTATTTGGTTTTCCAAATTAAACCCAACATTTCTCTCCCTTTGTCATACATCAAAAAGATCCAATAATTTCCCCCTTACTAGACTCTTTAACCTTTTAAATGATTATAAACATAGTGTACTAACCCCCCCCCCCCCACAAGGTTCTACACTTGTTTCTCATCAATTGGACACTTTTCAGCAGCTGAAACCCATTTCCAGCCTTTACCAGTTGACTGCCCCCTGGGCCAGTCGACTAATACTCTGAAAAACCAATTTTCAGCATTTCTGACTCAACTTCAAAAATGCATAACTAATTCCATAATTCTCCAAAAATTTCCAAATTTTGTGGAACTCATACCTACTTGGGAAAAGTGCATTCAACAATGTATCTATCATCATTCCCAAGTTTGACACAAAACTCAAAACTACCTATGAAAATTAAAACATAGGAAACAAGAGGCAACCTCCCCCTTAACCTATGCTTTCTCCCAATTTTCAATTCTCACCACAACACAACGTTATGTTCTACCCAACTTAACACCATAACACCAAGTTAAGTTCTACCCAACTTAACATCATACATTTTTTTGTCAAGTTAAACCTAACTCAACACCCCAAGTTCTCCTCCTTTGACACCATCAAAAGATTGCCCCAAGCAACCCTACCCCTAGTGCAAAAAAGAACTCAATATATTTCTGAAAAACCCCTCAGAAATCTGTTAGTAAGAGCCCTAGGGCCAATTATGTGATGATTGACTAGAGACATTTTGTATCATATTCTATCATTAAAAGACATGTTTGGTTATTATACTTACATTGTATTTGTGTCAAATAACTAAGTATAATAATGTCCTTGTATAGTAGGTTCATATCTACATTATATCGATTGGTTGAATCGATAGTGAGATAATGTAAAGAATACTACACTAAATTATTCCTAGTCAAGCATTAATATTCAAGGACAATATTAATGCATGGAGACTAGCATGTAGGACAATTGATGACTTGAGCTCACAAGTCATGGATATGTGATATCAAGTTAACACATGGGTATACATTAGAGAATGTGTACTGAATTGACCCGCCATGAGAAAGTTTCATAGATTGTCATATGAGTGTTATAAACTTTCTCATGTGACTATTGGTATGAATAGTCCTTAGACCTGAAGTTACTACGGTTCCCTATATAAGGAGTTATGTACTTTGGTATCGTCAAACGTCACCTGTAATAGGGTGGACTATAAAGGCGATCATTGGGTATTTAATGAATTATGCGGAGGGATGTGAGTGATGTAGATGAGATCTATCCCTCCCATATGATGGGAGTGATATCTGTGGGCCCCTTGATCGAGTAGGACTACTGAAACGCATGGTCATGCTCAAATAAGTCAATATAAGATATTGAGCTCATTTGTTTGAGTGAGTCTACTCAGAGATCAAGAAACACAAAGATTGATCAAGGATGACACGGTCTATGCCTCATTGGTCAATCTAGATATCAAGGATAGAAGGACAAGGTCATACATTATCATAGTCACGGAGGTTTAGTCAGATCTCGACTTTTTTTGTTACTTGGGTAGCAATGATGCATTGCTAGATGCCACTCATTGCTTATGTGTCTAAAGTGTTTAGGTGGATTGTCAATGTCGCAGAAACCTATTGGGTCACACACTAAGGACATGATGCTTCGGGAAATCGGAGTGGGAGCTCGAGTTGGGAACTCGGGAAGTCAGATCGGGAGCCCGAGTTGGGAACTCGGGAGATTTGATCGGGAAATCAGATCGGGAGCCCGAGTTGGGAACTCGGGAGACCTGATCGGGAGATCTGATCGAGAGCTCGAGTTGGGAACTCGGGAGACTAGTTCGGGAGCTCAAGGACTTGGTCGAGAGCTCGGCGCTCGACGGACTAGGTCGGCGCTCGACAGACTAGGTTGGGAGCTCAGCGATCGGCAAACTGAGTCGGGAGCTCGGCAGACTGGGTCGGGAGCTCGGTAGACTGGGTCGGGAGCTTAGCGACTAGCTCGGCAGACTTGGTCGAGAGCTCAGCGACTTGCTCGGTAGACTTGGTCGGGAGACCTGGTCGGAAGCCCGAGAGGCCCGGTCGGAATTGCATGGGGAAATTCATTAAAGTGTTTAATGAAGGAAAGAGAAAAGTCTCTCTTCATTGGATGAAGAAAAAGTGAAGAGTCACATGAAAAGATGTGCTCTTTATTGACTTTAATGAAGAGAAGTCAAAGAGACAAAAGACTCTTCATATTCATGGGTTGAATATAAAAGAGAGTCTAGTCATTTTGAATGACAAGTGTGTGAGCCTTCCCTTCTTCCCTTCCTCTCTTCTCCCTCTTCTCCCTTGGCCGAAATTCCTCTTGGGGTTCTTGGTGGTTTTGTGAACTACCTCAAGTTACTAGCACAACTAAGGTAGTTCTTCTCGAAGTTGAGAGATCGTGTCCATGTGGATACGGATAGAGGCACGGACGCTTGAACGTGCAAGAGATCCGGTGCACTTGGACGAGCGGGAGAACGTAAGGGCACGCTCCAAAGGTATACACTATAGATAGATCTATTAGATAGATGAATTTTGTACGAGTTTTCTTTCGCATGGATCGCTCGAGGGATCTTGTTTTCGCTCCGTTTTTGTGTTTTGGTGTCGGGAGATCCCAACAAAATCAACACACAGACTTACCAGTCGACTTCTGAAATTCCAGCCTAATTTCAAAAACCTCTAGAAAATTCTAGAAAATAAAAAAAAATCTAAAAATTTGCAAGCACATTTGTTAGGATATACTCTACCCTAGAAAAATATGGTTCCATGAAAAGTATCAAATGTTCTTGACTTTTGGTACAAACTCTAATATCCTTAAAAATGATCATTTTATATCACCTTTGAAACTTAAACATAATCCCATGTGTTTGCCAACTCCATTCATTAACATTTCACCCACATAACTATCTTCAATTCTTCCCTCTTTCTTATGTATCCTTAATATGATAAAACCCCCTTCTTCTTATCTTTTAACCCTAGATACATATGCACTTATCAATCTTCCTTGAATTCCATGATATCAACATAGCCTCATTTCATACAATCAATACTCAATCATGAAGTAAAACTTTATTGAAGGAATATGACAACATAACCAAGGATTTTAATCCAAAGTCATATCCTATCATCCAATTTATGAACTTCAAACCGTATAATATCAAGCCATAACATCTCATAAAGTAACATGACCCTTTCTTATACTTCCAATTTTGTAAGTTCTTATCACCCAATATGCATTTTCTATCTAATCCTACGGATCAGTCGACTGCCCCAGGGGCAGTCAACTGGCAAAACAAACAAAAGGTTCCCAATGTCGAATTCACCTGGACTAGTCGACTGGTCCTGAACCAGTCGACTGGTACCTGAATTTCAGTTTTTCAGCCTAAATTCAGAAATGCCTAATTAATTTCACAAATATCTAAAAAATCTGAAATTTCATGGAGAGATTTGTGGAGCCTATGTCTACTTGGAAAAAATATGTTTTCAAACACATCTACTCCAGATCCCAAGATTGGCACGAAATTCAACCCTTCCTAAATTGTATCATTTAAACTTATCCAAAAGTCCTAATTTAAGCCTCTCCTTGATATATCTTCTCATACCTGACCATAATACATTTCTAGCACTGAGTTGAAAGGCATCTACACATTAAACCTTAATTTTTATCAAATATACTTCCATTTTCATCTTTTTCTCCATAAATTCCTTTTAATGTGTCAATTCCCTAGGATTAAGACTTACCCTAGTCTTCCAACCCCTTTAGCACATTTCATAGTCCACCTAGACTTCCTAGAGAAACATCTCCCAAGATCCATTTACTATGGATCCCAAAGGCTCCTAGAGCTCCCCCTTGAGCTCTTAGCCCTAGCCACCTCCCTAGGTGACTCAACCCACACTAGACCACACCGGTGTGTCCCCGGTGATTCTTGGCCTACAAAATTAACCTTCCTAACCTTAGACACGTTGTCCTTAGTTAAGTCCTTCTTTTCCCCTTTAAATGACACCTCCTTCTCATTTTTGGACTTCTCCTTCTTGCCATAATTATATGCTACCCTAGCATACTTATTTCCATTTGCATTGGAGACCTTAGACTGGTATCCCAACCCCGATCTATCATGGTTGGGTTTTAGACTACCCAACACCATATCTAAACCCTTAGATCCAACCGTGAATCTTTCTAGGGTATTTTCCAACCTATCAAGCTTTTCCCTTAAAGCTTGATTTTCCTTTTCTAGATTTCTAACCCTAGAACCCACATGTCCATCTTGGACACTCCTAGACCTACCCATCTTCCTAGACATATGTCTCCCCTTCTTGGGATTTATGCCATGATTCTTAGGTACAAAGGTCTTGGGTTTATCATGATGCATGACCTTTCTAGGGTTTTGTTCTACCTTATTAACCCTATTCCTATCATAATATTTAAATCCGAAATTATGCAGAAGCAAATATTTTTCATTAATTCTAGCATGCATAGAGGAACTTAAGTTTGAATTGCATTTTAATTTAAAGTTAGGGATTACCTCCCTTACCCTTGTAGCTCCCCCTTGATGTGAGCTTCTTTTCTTTCTTTCCTCCTTTTCCCATCTCCTCAATTGCTCCATTTTCTTTAGTTCTCCTTTTCTTGGATATTTTGTGTGATAATGCCCTAGTTCTCCACATGTGAAGCATCTAATTTTCTTTCCTTTCTCTCGAGCTTCTCCATTCCTACAACCCATATTAGATTTAAAAGAAATTGAAAGGGTTTAGGATTTACCTCCTTTTTCTTATCATTTGGACACTTGTCCTTGTAGTATTCCTTTTCATTGCACCCAAAGATGTGGTCTTTTGTTCTTGCTTTGGTGGAGGTAGAAGCTTCTTCTTGCTCCAGTATTGATGAAGATCTCCTCTCCCCCTCAATTCTTGAAGTTGACACCTCTTCCTCTTCTCTTGATGAGGTGGATGATGTTGGTGCAGAAAGCACCCAAGTCAAACCTAGGTTTTGATATTGACAAAAGGGTTCAAAAGTTAAGGGTTAGTCGTTGTCTAACAAGTTTCTTGAGTTTACAGGAAAAGCCTTAGCGAAGGAATGCTAGGCACTGGCGAAGGACTGCCAGACAGGAAAAGACCTAGCAAAGGGCTGCTAGGCTCTGGCGAAGGACTGCCAGAATGGACAAACCCTAGCAAAGAAATGCTAGGCACTGGCGAAGGACTGCCAGACAGGAAAAGCCCTAGCGAAGGGCTGCTAGGCACCAAGCGATGGGAAGCTTGGCAACTCAAGACCTAGCGAAGGACTGCCGGGCAAAAGTCCAACTGGAGGAACCGGTTGGCATCAGGTAAATTCTCCCGAGAGGAGTAGGTGAGGACGCGTTCCCCTAGAGGGAACATTAGGCGTCGGTTCGACCTAGGGCTCCATTTTGGAGACCCAAAGTCAGAACCAAGACAGCCAAGGCTGTGTAAGATTAACTTATTAATTGCTATTTTGGACTAACCCTGGATGCAGGACCGAAGGACTGTGTTTCTGCAGCTCAGAGAGCCTCAAAGGACTGAGGCAGCAGCTGAGCAGGGCGCCCCGGATGTTTCGGGCGCCCCAGGGTCAACCCAAAGTCAGCAGAGCAAGTAAACGCCCCGACAGCAGCACATTTGGGGGGCGCCCCGGATGTTTCGGGCACCCCGCGCGCATCGGGCGCCCCGCGTGTCGCGGGCGCCCACTGTGCCACGCCACTGGCAGCTGCAGTGGCTCACCCTCGCGAAGAAGATGAAGCCTTGACCGGTCAACTCGGGCGCCCCGCGCGCGTCGGGCGCCTCAGTCAACTGTTATCCCGAAGTCGAAGCGATCAGTCACGACCGAGAGCACGCCGGATCACAAGCCACGTGGGGGGGGCGCCCCGAGCATCCCGGGCGCCCCCAGCCCTATATAAAGGACCCTCGACCCTCTTCTTCAGCAATCAATTCTTCAGACACTTCCACGCTCTTCTGCTCTCGTACTTTGCTCCAGATACTGCCCAACTCTAGCCGACGACGTCCCGCTGCCCCGAAATCTTCGATCTACTCCGGACGTCGGTAAAAGAAGAGCATACTTCTTATTGTATAAGTTTACTGCACTTATTCTGTATTCAATAATTGTAAACTGGTTTACGAACTTATAGAATTGCCCGCAGAAAATGATCAACGACCGTGGGCCTTGGAGTAGGAGTCGACCCAGGCTCCGAACCAAGTAAAAATCTTGGTGTTCGCATTGTCTGATTTTAATTATTCCGCTACGCAATTGCTCTTTACGAAATCCGAACGATTTGCGACATTCACCCCCCCTCTATCGCATCTCTCGATCCAACAAGTGGTATCAGAGCGGGGAATTCAAACTTGGTGCAACCACCAGTTTGAAATTTTTTTTTCGAATTTAATTATTTTTTTTATCCCGCACTGCTAATCCAAGACCAAGTCTTGGCACACTTTTCTCTGTAAAATTTCCTCTTTCAGAACAAATGTCTATGCAAGAGGGATTCAGCACCGCTAGACCTCCACTCTTCAGTGGAGAAGACTTTTCCTACTGGAAAAGTCGCATGGAGGTCCACCTGAAAACTCAGGTGGACATGTGGATCATTATCCAGTCCGGTCTGGAGATCCCCCGAAATGCAGAAGGACTTCCACAAAGCTACACGGAGTGGGACAATACTCTAAAGCGCAAGATAGAAGCCGACGCAAAAGCAACGCAAACCCTACAATGCGGGCTGACAAAGGAAGAGCTGAACCGAGTGGGTCCCTTCAACAGTGCAAAAGAGCTATGGACAAAACTGATCGAGCTGCATGAAGGGACTTCGGACACCAGGATCAGCAAAAGGGATTTGCTACTAAACAAATTATACACTATCAAGATGGCGGACAACGAATCAGCAGCCCAACTCCACGCACGGATCCAAGAGGTAATGAACGGTCTTCATACAATAGGTCACAAGGTTGAAAACCGTGACCTAATAAGGTATACTCTAAACGCCTTTCCTAGAAACACCTTGTGGGCATCTATGGTAGATGCATACAAGGTCTCTAGGGATCTTTCAAAAATTAAGTTAGATGAGTTATTTTCTGAACTTGAACTTCATGAACAGACTAACTGCAATTTGGCCGAGAAAAGTATAGCCTTCTTTGCAGGGAAAACAGGAAGGACAACTAAGAAGAAAACTCAAGTTGAACCTGAGTCTACCTCAGACTCAGAAACAGAAGATCAAAAAGGAGATCAATCTGAACTGGTCCGGCTAGCTCGAAACTACTACAAAAAGTTGAAGAACCAAGCCAACACACGGAGAACAAGCCGAAGAAAGGATGAACCAGCTGAACCAGCAACTGACAAACACAAGCCCAACGTAACCTGCTACGAATGCAAGAAGAAGGGCCACTACAAGACTGAATGTCCAAGCCTAAAGGAGTCCAAAAAGAACAGAAAGAAGAAGGCACTCCAAGCCACCTGGGACGAGTCTTCCTCAGAAGAAGAAGAAGAAGCACCTCAGTCCAATCTTCTAGCCCTGACCGCTTCAGATCAAATCGAGACTGACTCAGACTCGGACCGGGACGACGGCAAGCTGACATTCTCCGACGACGGCGAAATAAAGGTAACGGGCTTTTCAAAATCGCAATTGAATTCTCTTATTTCCTATCTATCCCGAGATTTGGCGAAAGCCAAACTCCGAATCGAGTCCCTCCGACAGGAAGTAAAACTCCTGAAAGAGGGAGCTGATTCTAAATCCTTAACTGAGAAACTTCAGGAAGGAACCCCTGATCAAGTTGAAAAACTTGAATCAGAGAATTCCTCTCTAAAAACTCAAGTTAAGGACTTAAGAACAGCTTTAGAACGATTCACGTCTGGTTCCAAGAATCTTGATCTGATTCTGGGAAAACAGAAGTCTGTTCTAAACCGATCCGGACTTGGCTATAGAACCAAATCTCGGCAAAGATCTTACTTTGCTGTACTGAACCAGTCAAGACCTAAGGTTCAGGCATGGATGCCAAAACTGTGCTTAACTAAACCAACTGGTTCAAATCAATTTTGGATCCCCAAAGACAAGATTCACCTCTTGCCTAACCCATACAGAGGCTTTAGTCCAGGGGGAGCCAAAATCAAAATAATTTTTATAATTAGATAATTTTCTTTAATTGATTGAGTGTTTGTTTTTTTAATTTATTGCAAATTGTCATGCTTAGATTTAAGGGATACTTAGATTTAAGGACTAAATTACTTGAAACTTGAAAACATAGTATTGGGAGGAGGTGAGATGATAGTACGTTGGGGAAACCAACTCTAATAAGATCAAGTCTACTTGGTCTCTTTAGACTGGTGAAACCAGCCGAAGCTACCGATCCAAGACCCAAGCTAGTTAGACCAGAAAATGACCCAATTTAATTTGAAAATGAAATTTCATTAAAAGGCTTTGTCAAGGAAAGGGTGGATGATCCCATAAGGCTACGGCCAAAGAAGGCCTAGTGCCTCGCCAAGACCTGGAAGCCAATTTCTGAAATTCAAATTCAAATTATCTTTTGTAAAAATTCGAATCTAACTCAATGTTCAAATAATTATAGATTCTTATCTGTTTTCAAACCTATCTCTTTTTCGAAAATCACTTAATCTATTTTTTAAAATTTCTAAACTTACTTGCTTAAAAATCTGTTTTCAAAAATAAAGAACTTTTTCGAAAATAAATTGAAATTTCTTTTCAAAACTAATTTCTACCCTCAAACCTGTCTCACAAAAACCTTAAGGTTAACGTGTTTGAAAACCCTAGACTGGAGTGAGACAGACTAGGAAGTGAAACTCAATTTAAGCTATCCCTAACTCAAATTGGATCCAAATCATCAAAAATTCTTTATGTGTAGGAACATAAAGATTTGGACCAATGGATGTTAGATAGCGGGTGCTCCGGACATATGACTGGGGACAAATTGAAGTTCACCAAACTCAAGTTCAAAAACCTGGGCTCAGTGGCATTTGGAAACAATGCTACACTCAAGGTAATTGGGTCAGGTAATATTGAACTTAAATCCAATTTCATTATTAAGAAGTACTATTGGTGGAAAACATCAATTTTAACTTACTTAGCATAAGTCAGTTATGTGACTCTGGTTATTTAGTTACTTTCAACAATTCCAATTGCCTGATTAGAAATGCACAAACTCAGAAATCATGCTTAAGAGCACTAGGAAAAATAATGTATACACTATAAATCTTCCCCTTATACCCAAATGCATGTTAACACAGTTAGAACAATCAAAACTCTGGCATAGGAGATTAGGTCATACCAATCTAAGAACTATTTCAAAAATTACCCAACTTGGCTTAATCAAAGGTATCCCCAAAATCAAAAATGAAAACATAATATGTGAATCTTGTAATCAAGGCAAACAAACCAAGTCTAGTCACAAATTGATCCAATCTGATCAAACCCAAACCACACTTGAGCTCCTACACCTTGACCTACTTGATTCACATGGAGCCAAGTCACTAAGTGGAAATCGATACTGCTTAGTGATC
>JAGFNQ010006287.1:707475-737517 GCA_024364735.1 Boesenbergia rotunda
CATACCTTAGGATCCTTTTGACTACAATCAAATGAGACTCTTTGGCACAAGATTGGTACCTTGCACACATACCTACCGCAAAAAGTATGTCGGGTCTACTAGCGGTTAGGTATAGGAGGCTACCAATCATGCTCCTATATTGTTTAGAGTCTACCATTTTACCTTCAAGGTCACTATCCATTTTCACATTAGTTCCTATGGGTGTAGATGCTTCCTTAGCATGTTCTAAACCAAATTTCTTTAGCATCTTCTTAGCATATTTGGTTTGAAATACATGTGTACCTTCATTAGTTTGTTTAACTTGAAGGCCTAAGAAAAAGGTTAACTCTCCTACAAGACTCATCTCAAATTCATCTTCCATACACTTGATGAATTCTTGTAGGAGGTCATTATTTGTTGACCCAAAAATGATATCGTCTACATAAACTTGGGCAACAAAAATGTCCTTATCCTTAGATTTTCGGAACAATATAGGGTCAATTGTTCCTCTCCTAAACCCCTTAGACACCAAAAATGAAGAAAGCCTTTCATACCAAGCCCGGGGAGCTTGTTTTAATCCATACAGGGCTTTCCTTAATTTGAATACGTGTCCTGGATAGTTGGGATCCTCAAATCCGGGGGGTTGTTCTGCATAGACCT
Organism: Boesenbergia rotunda; assembly: GCA_024364735.1. NCBI lineage: Eukaryota > Viridiplantae > Streptophyta > Magnoliopsida > Zingiberales > Zingiberaceae > Boesenbergia > Boesenbergia rotunda. Next base: position 708,115 of record JAGFNQ010006287.1, read on the forward strand.
CTTCCTTAATGATCCCATTGAGGAATGCCAACTTTGTTGGTGCAGAAAGCACCCAAGTCAAACCTAGGTTTTGATATTGACAAAAGGGTTCAAAAGTTAAGGGTTAGTCGTTGTCTAACAAGTTTCTTGAGTTTACAGGAAAAGCCCTAGCGAAGGAATGCTAGGCACTGGCGAAGGACTGCCAGACAGGAAAAGACCTAGCAAAGGGCTGCTAGGCTCTGGCGAAGGACTGCCAGAATGGACAAGCCCTAGCAAAGGAATGCTAGGCACTGGCGAAGGACTGCCAGACAGGAAAAGCCCTAGCGAAGGGCTGCTAGGCACCAAGCGAAGGGAAGCTTGGCAACTCAAGACCTAGCGAAGGACTGCCGGGCAAAAGTCCAACTGGAGGAACCAGTTGGCATCAGGTAAATTCTCCCGAGAGGAGTAGGTGAGGACGCGTTCCCCTAGAGGGAACATTAGGCGTCGGTTCGACCTAGGGCTCCATTTTGGAGACCCAAAGTCAGAACCAAGACAGCCAAGGCTGTGTAAGATTAACTTATTAATTGCTATTTTGGACTAACCCTGGATGCAGGACCGAAGGACTGTGTTTCTGCAGCTCAGAGAGCCTCAAAGGAGTGAGGCAGCAGCTGAGCAGGGCGCCCCGGATGTTTCGGGCGCCCCAGAGTCAACCCAAAGTCAGCAGAGCAAGTAAACGCCCCGACAGCACACATTTGGGGGCGCCCCGGATGTTTCGGGCGCCCCGCGCTCATCGGGCGCCCCGCGTGTCGCGGGCGCCCACTGTGCCACGCCACTGGCAGCTGCAGCGGCTCACACTCGCGAAGAAGATGAAGCCTTGACCGGTCAACCCGGGCGCCCCGCGCGCGTCGGGCGCCTCAGTCAACTGTTATCCCGAAGTCGAAGCGATCAGTCACGACCGAGAGCACGCCGGATCACAAGCCACGTGGGGGGGGGGGGCACCCCGAGCATCCCGGGCGCCCCCAGCCCTATATAAAGGACCCTCGACCCTCTTCTTCAGAAATCAATTCTTCAGACACTTCCACGCTCTTCTGCTCTCGTACTTTGCTCCAGATACTTCCCAACTCGAGCCGACGACGTCCCGCTGTCCCGAAATCTTCGATCTACTCCGGACGTCGGTAAAAGAAGAGCATACTTCTTATTGTATAAGATTACTGCACTTATTCTGTATTCAATAATTGTAAACTGGTTTACGAACTTATAGAATTGCCCGCAGAAAACGGTCAACAACCGTGGGCCTTGGAGTAGGAGTCGACCCAGGCTCCGAACCAAGTAAAAATCTTGGTGTTCGCATTGTCTGATTTTAATTATTCCGCTACGCAATTGCTCTTTACGAAATCCGAACGATTTGCGACATTCACCCCCCCCCTCTATCGCATCTCTCGATCCAACAAGTGGTATCAGAGCGGGGAATTCAAACTTGGTGCAACCACCAGTTTGAAATTTTTTTTTTTTGGATTTTTTTATTTTCGAATTTAATTATTTTTTTTTATCCCGCACTGCTAATCCAAGACCAAGTCTTGGGACACTTTTCTCTGTAAAATTTCCTTTTTCAGAACAAATGTCTATGCAAGAGGGATTCAGCACCGCTAGACCTCCACTCTTCAGTGGAGAAGACTTTTCCTACTGGAAAAGTCGCATGGAGGTCCACCTGAAAACTCAGGTGGACATGTGGATCATTATCCAGTCCGGTCTGGAGATCCCCCGAAATGCAGAAGGACTTCCACAAAGCTACACGGAGTGGGACAATACTCTAAAGCGCAAGATAGAAGCCGACGCAAAAGCAACGCAAACCCTACAATGCGGGCTGACAAAGGAAGAGCTGAACCGAGTGGGCCCCTTCAACAGTGCAAAAGAGCTATGGACAAAACTGATCGAGCTGCACGAAGGGACTTCGGACACCAGGATCAGCAAAAGGGATCTGCTACTAAACAAATTATACACTATCAAGATAGCGGACAACGAATCAGCAGCCCAACTCCACGCACGGATCCAAGAGGTAATGAACGGTCTTCATACAATAGGTCACAAGGTTGAAAACCGTGACCTAATAAGGTATACTCTAAACGCCTTTCCTAGAAACACCTTGTGGGCATCTATGGTAGATGCATACAAGGTCTCTAGGGATCTTTCAAAAATTAAGTTAGATGAGTTATTTTCTGAACTTGAACTTTATGAACAGACTAACTGCAATTTGGCTGAGAAAAGTATAGCCTTCTTTGCAGGGAAAACAGGAAGGACAACTAAGAAGAAAACTCAAGTTGAACCTGAGTCTACCTCAGACTCAGAAACAGAAGATCAAAAAGGAGATCAATCTGAACTGGTCCGGCTAGCTCGAAACTACTACAAAAAGTTGAAGAACCAAGCCAACACACGGAGAACAAGCCGAAGAAAGGATGAACCAGCTGAACCAGCAACTGACAAACACAAGCCCAACGTAACCTGCTACGAATGCAAGAAGAAGGGCCACTACAAGACTGAATGTCCAAGCCTAAAGGAGTCCAAAAAGAACAGAAAGAAGAAGACACTCCAAGCCACCTGGGACGAGTCTTCCTCAGAAGAAGAAGAAGAAGCACCTCAGTCCAATCTTCTAGCCCTGACCGCTTCAGATCAAATCGAGACTGACTCAGACTCGGACCGAGACGACGGCAAGCTGACATTCTCCGACGACGGCGAAATAAAGGTAACGGGCTTTTCAAAATCGCAATTGAATTCTCTTATTTCCTATCTATCCCGAGATTTGGCGAAAGCCAAACTCCGAATCGAGTCCCTCCGACAGGAAGTAAAACTTCTGAAAGAGGGAGCTGATTCTAAATCCTTAACTGAGAAACTTCAGGAAGGAACCCCTGATCAAGTTGAAAAACTTGAATCAGAGAATTCCTCTCTAAAAACTCAAGTTAAGGACTTAAGAACAGCTTTAGAACGATTCACGTCTGGTTCCAAGAATCTTGATCTGATTCTGGGAAAACAGAAGTCTGTTCTAAACCGATCCGGACTTGGCTATAGAACCAAATCTCGACAAAGATCTTACTTTGCTGTACTGAACCAGTCAAGACCTAAGGTTCAGGCATGGGTGCCAAAACTGTGCTTGACTAAACCAACTGGTTCAAATCAATTTTGGATCCCCAAGGACAAGATTCACCTCTTGCCTAACCCATACAGAGGCTTTAGTCCAGGGGGAGCCAAAATCAAAACAATTTTTATAATTAGATAATTTTCTTTAATTGATTGAGTGTTTGTTTATTTAATTTATTGCAAATTGCCATGCTTAGATTTAAGGGATACTTAGATTTAAGGACTAAATTACTTGAAACTTGAAAACATAGTATTGGGAGGAGGTGAGATGATAGTACGTTGGGGAAACCAACTCTAATAAGATCAAGTCTACTTGGTCTCTTTAGACTGGTGAAACCAGCCGAAGCTACCGATCCAAGACCCAAGCTAGTTAGACCAGAAAATGACCCAATTTAATTTGAAAATGAAATTTCATTAAAAGGCTTTGTCAAGGAAAGGGTGGATGATCCCATAAGGCTACGGCCAAAGAAGGCCTAGTGCCTCGCCAAGACCTGGAAGCCAATTTCTGAAATTCAAATTCAAATTATCTTTTGTCAAATTCGAATCTAACTCAATGTTCAAATAATTATAGATTCTTATCTGTTTTCAAACCTATCTCTTTTTCGAAAATCACTTAATCTATTTTTCAAAATTTCTAAACTTACTTGCTTAAAAATCTGTTTTCAAAAATAAAGAACTTTTTCGAAAATAAATGCTTTTCAAAACTAATTTCTACCCTCAAACCTGTCTCACAAAAACCTTAAGGTTAACGTGTTTGAAAACCCTAGTTCAGTGAGACAGGAAAATTAAGCTCAAATTAAACCACCTTGCTTGTGCCTTCATAATCATGGTTAAACTGTGGTCAACATAGTCAAACTATGATTAACATAATCAAACTATGATTAACATAGTCAAAAATGGTCAAACACAGTCAAACAGTCAAACCTTGTCAAAGCAGTCAAAAGGCCACTACTAAGGGCGCCCGTAGCCTGTCGGGCGCCCCCGACAACTCTTAGGAAACAGCTTAGTAAGTTGGTGCAGTAGAAAGCAACACTGTGTTGCGCTATCCACAACTGAAGCTGAATATGTAGCCCTAGGAGAATGTGTAGCTCAACTCTTATGGATGATGTACACTCTTAAAGACTTTCAGCTAGACTACAATCAGACCCAAGTCAATATTGATAATATTAGCTCAATCAACTTAACCAAAAACCCAATTCAACATTCTAGAACCAAACACATAGAAGTAAAACATCACTTTGTAAGAGATCACGTAGCTAGGGGTGAAATAGTCCTTAAGCATGTAGACTCCAAGTCCAACCTAGCTGACATATTCACTAAACCCTTACCTGAGTCTGAGTTCAGCTCACTAAGAAGGCAGTTAGGATTATGCTTAGTAGAATAGAATCATTCGGTTTTTGATTTTTTGAGTTTTAAATTGATCTTAAAATATCTTTTAAAATGTTTTTATTTTTTTTTCTTTAACTTGAAAAAGTTTCTTTTAAAATTTTTTTTAGTTTTATTTCAAAAACTACCCCCTTCAAAACTAGGGTTTTCATCGAAATGGACTTAGACTAGGCTCTAACCCTAGAATTGCATGCACCTATAGATCTAGAAGCCAGCATCTCACAAGCACCTTAGGGTACTTTGAGTGATAACTTAGAAAGGGATGAGATGCTTAGGTCTTTGCCTTAACTCAAGATGCTTTAAGTCAGTGCATCTGCAGTTGTTGGGGCACTAAATACAAACTGAACAGCAATCAAGTTAAGTGTCAAGTTTAGACAATCTAACTTGAACAACTCACTTAACTTGACTAACCCTAGCCAAAACTACTGCTTATAACAGTTAGTAAGAGCTAATCGGGCTAGACAGGCCCCTAAAGAGTTAACCAAACCTAGGTCTTGTTTTGATTCAGTTTAGCAAATGCTTTATTCAACTATTGCAAAAATTTTTTTCTGCATTTTTTGATATATGTCAAAGGGGGAGAGTTGGAAAAGAAACAGGGAACAAAATCTTAAAATTTTTTTTTCATAAACTTCTTCAAAAAGGTTGAACTGAAAAATTGGTAAATCAAAGTTAGCCTTATTTCCAAACTCTGAACTATTTTGAAACTTAATGTTTTTTGCTTAAAATGATTTTTGCTTAAAATGATTTTTGCTTAAAATGATTTTTGCTTAATTTTCCAAAGTGTGAAATATTCCAAAATTGAAAATTTTCTAAAGTCTGAAGTTTTTCTCAAAAAAAACTGAATATTTTCTATGTTTCCCAAACTAAGAATGTTTGTTTTCAAAAAACCTTAGCAAAAACTTGAGAGATTTCCTAACTTATTATCAAAACATGAAATCTTCCAAGTACTTTACTCACACCACCTATTTTTGAAAAACCTAGGGGGAGATTTCTTCCAGGGGGAGGGAATCTAATTTAGGATTTTATTTTCAACATTTTTTTTCCTTAACTTTTTGAACTAGGTTGTCATATATCAAAAAGGGGGAGATTGTTGGTGCAGAAAGCACCCAAATCAAACCTAGGTTTTGATATTGACAAAAGGGTTCAAAAGTTAAGGGTTAGTCGTTGTCTAACAAGTTTCTTGAGTTTACAGGAAAAGCCCTAGCGAAGGAATGCTAGGCACTGGCGAAGGACTGCCAGACAGGAAAAGACCTAGCAAAGGGCTGCTAGGCTCTGGCGAAGGACTGCCAGAATGGACAAGCCCTAGCAAAGGAATGCTAGGCACTGGCGAAGGACTGCCAGACAGGAAAAGCCCTAGCGAAGGGCTGCTAGGCACCAAGCGAAGGGAAGCTTGGCAACTCAAGACCTAGCGAAGGACTGCCGGGCAAAAGTCCAACTGGAGGAACCAGTTGGCATCAGGTAAATTCTCCCGAGAGGAGTAGGTGAGGACGCGTTCCCCTAGAGGGAACATTAGGCGTCGGTTCGACCTAGGGCTCCATTTTGGAGACCCAAAGTCAGAACCAAGACAGCCAAGGCTGTGTAAGATTAACTTATTAATTGCTATTTTGGACTAACCCTGGATGCAGGACCGAAGGTCTGTGTTTCTGCAGCTCAGAGAGCCTTAAAGGAGTGAGGCAGCAGCTGAGCAGGGCGCCCCGGATGTTTCGGGCGCCCCAGAGTCAACCCAAAGTCAGCAGAGCAAGTAAACGCCCCGACAGCAGCACATTTGGGGGCGCCCCGGATGTTTCGGGCGCCCCGCGCGCATCGGGCGCCCCGCGTGTCGCGGGCGCCCACTGTGCCACGCCACTGGCAGCTGCAGCGGCTCACCCTCGCGAAGAAGATGAAGCCTTGACCGGTCAACCCGGGCGCCCCGCGCGCGTCGGGCGCCTCAGTCAACTGTTATCCCGAAGTCGAAGCGATCAGTCACGACCGAGAGCACGCCGGATCACAAGCCACGTGGGGGGGGGGGCGCCCCGAGCATCCCGGGCGCCCCCAGCCCTATATAAAGGACCCTCGACCCTCTTCTTCAGAAATCAATTCTTCAGACACTTCCACGCTCTTCTGCTCTCGTACTTTGCTCCAGATACTTCCCAACTCGAGCCGACGACGTCCCGCTGCCCCGAAATCTTCGATCTACTCCGGACGTCGGTAAAAGAAGAGCATACTTCTTATTGTATAAGTTTACTGCACTTATTCTGTATTCAATAATTGTAAACTGGTTTACGAACTTATAGAATTGCCCGCAGAAAACGGTCAACGACCGTGGGCCTTGGAGTAGGAGTCGACCCAGGCTCCGAACCAAGTAAAAATCTTGGTGTTCGCATTGTCTGATTTTAATTATTCCGCTACGCAATTGCTCTTTACGAAATCCGAACGATTTGCGACATTCACCCCCCCCTCTATCGCATCTCTCGATCCAACAAACTTCACATCCATTTGATGGAGTGTAAAACCCATGTGAGCGGCATAGGCTATTAAGATTCTAATTGACTCTAGCCTAGCTACGGGGGCATAGGTCTCATCATAATCTAATCCCTCAACTTGGTTAAACCCCCTAGCTACCAATCTAGCCTTGTTCCTAGTGATTTTACCTTGGTCATCTAATTTGTTCCTAAAGACCCATCTCGTGGTCACAATAGTACAATCAGTGGGTCTAGGAACTAGCTCCCATACTTCACTTCTCTCAAATTGGTTTAGCTCTTCTTGCATGGCCAAGACCCAATCAACATCTCCCAATGCTTCATCAATGGTCTTTGGTTCTAATTGGGAGATTAGAGCTATTTGACTAGTTTGATCCCTAAAGTATGACCTAGTCCTTACTCCTTGAGTGACATCACCCACAATTTGGTCAATGGGATGATCATGGTGATGTCTCAAGGGTCTAGAGGTTGCAGGTTCATTTACTCCTTCTTCCTCATCCTCTAGTGTGTTTCTTGCTCCCCCTTGATCATTTCCCTCCAAATGTAGGTCTTGAAGTCTTTGGGCAAGGGGTTGTAATTCTTCTTTATCCTTATCAATAGAAGCCCTTCTAGGGTAAGTACTAGTGGTTTCATCAAATTTGACATTTGAGGACTCCTCAATCACTTTTGTCCTCTTGTTGTATACTCTATAACCCCTACTAGTCAATGAGTATCCTACTAAGATTCCTTCATCGGCCTTTGACTCAAATTTTCTTAGGTCGTCTTTGGTGTTTAAGATGTAAATTTTACATCCAAAGACCCTAAAATAGTGGGCTTGGGGTACCCTTCCATTCCAAAGTTCAAAGGGTGTTTTTCCTAAAAATCTATGTACCAACACCCGGTTTTGGATATAGCAAGCGGTGTTAACCGCTTCGGCCCAAAAGTAACTAGGAAAAGAGTATGCATTAAGCATAGTCCTAGCGGCTTCTTGTAGGGCTCGATTCTTCCTCTCAACTACCCCATTTTGTTGAGGAGTCCTAGGGAATGAAAAATCATGCTTGTACCCATTTTCCACACAAAATTGTGTGAAACTAGCGTTTTGGAGCTCCCCACCATGATCACTCCTAATTCGGTTTATTTTGATGTTCTTTTCGTTTTCTACCCTCTTGCTAAATCCTATAAATGTGCCTAGGGTATCATCCTTATGTTTCAAGAAGTAGACCCATGTAAACCTAGAAAAGTCATCTACTACTACTAAGCAATACTTACTCCCTACAAGTGATGGAGTACTATGGCAATCAAACAAGTCTATATGTACAAGTTCTAAAGGTAAGGAAGTGGTACTTAGAGTTTTACCTTTGTGTGATGCTTTGGATTGCTTACCCTCTTGACATGCATCACACAATTTGTTCTTTTCGTACTTGATCATTGGGAGCCCCTTCACCAATTCTTCCTTGGCCACTCTTCCAATGTTCCTCATGTTGACGTGTCCAAGTCTTCGGTGCCATAGCCACCCTTCTTCTTCTTTGGACATGAGACACTTGACAGCATTGTTAGTAGCATAAGATAGATCAAGATAATACAAGTTTGCCTCTCTAAACCCTTCTAATATGATAGTGTTTGATTCACTTTGTCTTATTACACATTTCTTAGCATGAAATTCTACTCTAAACCCGGCATCACATAGTTGACTTACACTTAATAAAATAACTTCATATCCTTAATTAAAAGTACCTTATGAATTGAAATAGTGGGAGATACCTCAATTGTGCCCCTACCAATGATCCTTAACTTTCCACTGTTTCCAAAGGAGACCGTCCCTTCTCTTAAGTAGCTAATAGTGGTGAACTTGCTCACATCTCCGGTCATGTGTCTTGAGCATCCGCTATCTACTATCCACAAGGTTGGGGCCTCCTTCACCTTTACCTAAACACGAAAAACACACTCTTTTGGTACCCATATTCTTGATCCAGAAGAATCATTTAAAAATTTCTTAGGTACCCATGCTTTCCTTGTGGTTCCCCTAGCCCCTAGTCTCCTAGATGCACCAATCCTACCAGTAAGTGAAACAAAAGCTACTTCCTTGATCTTAGGCCTATAACCTAGTCCTGCCTTGTTATATACAGCCCTTTGACTGTTTATGATCATGTCTAGGTTACTAGATCCTACTTGGAATTCCCTTAGGGCCTTTGTGAGGTTATCTACTTGTTGCCTTAACTCCTTATTTTCATTTTCAAGATGTGAAACATGTGAAGAGGTAGAGCTAGTATTCAAATCTTTAAGTTTAATAGCTTCTACTCTAAGCATGACAATTTCTTCTTTAAGGTCCTTAATTCTACTTTTAGCCTTAGCTAAATCTATGTTCGTGCTAGAAATAATTTTCACTAAGGTAGAAGAGGGTAAGTGGTATACCTCACTTACCGAAGCCTCTGACTCTGATGATGAGGTGGAGGAGCTCTCATCTTCACTGCTTGAGCTCCATTCATCGTCTGAAGAATCTGAACCATCTTGTGCCATAAGAGCGAAGTGGGAGACTTGCTCTTCTTCTTCCTCTGATGATGAGGGATCGTCCCAAGTTGCCTTGAGTTTCGTGGCACTCTTCTCCTTTCCCTTTGACTTCTTCTTGTCATTCTTCTTTTTCTCTTCCTTCTTGTCCTCTCTCTTCTTCAACTGGGGACACTCATTCTTCATATGTCCCTCTTGATGACAGTTGTAGCATATTATCTCCTTGGCCTTACCCTTACCTTTGGCCCCTTTCCTAGCATATGATTTGTTAGAAAAACTTTTAAATGCTTTACGAAATCTCCTTACCATAAAGGCCTCTTGATCACTGTCCATGGAGGCACTTGACTCCTCTGAGTCCGAGGATGATGAGTAGATCACCTTCTTCTTCTCCTTTCTCCTCTTCTTCTCCTTTTCTGCGATAAAAGCAATACCTTTCTCTTTTGCCGAAATGTTAGCTTGCTCGTGCAGTTCAAATTTACAAAATAGATCATCTAATTTAACTAAAGATAAATCCCTCGATACCTTGTAAGCATCAACCATCGATGCCCACAGGGTGGTTCTCGGGAAGGCTTGTAAAACATACCTGACGATATCCCGATTTTCGATTTTCTCTCCAATTACATGGAGCTCGTTGATCACTTCCTTTACCCATCCATGCAGCTGATTGACGGTCTCGTTGCTCTTCATGGAGAGGGATTGCAGTTGGGCCACTAACAAGTCCTTCTTGGCTCTTCTGGACTCGTTTGACCCATCGTTCAGTTCTACCAACTTGTCCCATAGCACTTTGGCGCTCTTGAATGACCCCACCTTGTTCAGTTGCTCCTTCGAGAGCCCGCACTGCAGTGTAGTGGTGGCCTTGGCATTTGACTGTGCCTTTTTCATCACTTCTTTAGACCATGTTCTCATAGGGGTAGGATCTCCTCTTTCATCGACAGGCGCCTCGAAGCCATCTGTAACACTTATCCAAGTTTCTATGTCATTCATAAGATAATATTGCATTCTACCTTTCCAGTACGCGAAGTCGTTGCTGTCGAAGAATGGTGGTCGTGCGGTGGAGTATCCCTCTTGAAACGCCATTACAAGTGTTCTGGTTGATTGTTAGATCTTCCAAAATGCACCTGCTCTGATACCAACTGTGAGATCGATGTGGGCGTGCAGAGGGGGGGTGAATGCACTTTCGCCGATCGTTTGATCTCTACAAAACTGTTAACGCAGCGGAAATAATATGCAAAATAAATAACAATGCTAACAAAAAGACTTTTACTTGGTATCCACCCAGATGGGTGACTAATCCAAGGATCCATGCCGCGAGCACCACTTTTCACTATCGAAAAGTCTCCTTGAGGTGGAGAAACCTTTACAGTAGTAGCTTCCTCTTTACAGATGTAGAAATACGATGAAGGAAGCAAAAGAACACTCTACAATTTGGCAGCACTTCGTTACTGTGCAGAACTGTACAGACACGTGTAACGAGACCTCCTTTTATAGGTGAAAAGGATAGATTCGCAGTCTGTCCAGGCTCGCACCAGTCGACTGCCCATATGGCAGTCGACTGCCCCGGCATTAAATGCCTTCCAATGGCTAGCAAACAGCTAGCCAACGGCTAGTTTTGGGGTATACCAGTCGACTGCCCCAAGGCCAGTCGACTGGTCCGAAGCTGCGAACTCTCTGTGGGTTTTGGCAGTCGACTGCCTTCGGGCCAGTCAACTGCCCTGCCTCCCAGCTCAGCTCTCAGCCACTTCAAACCTTCTCCTTCGAGTGTGCCTTCAGGTCTGCTCCCTTGGCTCGCCCCTTGAAGTCCTCTTCCTCTGGCTATCGTCCCTCGGATGCGCACACAAGCCTTCCCTTGGCTTGCCTCCATGCCACCCTTCACGTGTGCCCTTTGAAGTCCACTTCCCGGCTTGCCCTTGGAGCTTTCCTCCCTCGGCTCTCATCCCTCGGATAGGTTCATCAAGTGTGATTCTCCAAGTCCTGCAAACTCAATCACACAAATCAAATACAACATAACACTCTAACTTTAAACCTATTCGCCCACACATCAAAACCATGATCTTCCAATCATTTAAAGGGCCGATTGCCTCAACAAACATAAGGAACATGAACAGAATTACCCCACTCATGATCTGGAACTGGCCGCGGTGGTCTTCGCTCTTAAGATATGGAGGCATTATCTGTATGGGGTGCAGTGTAGGATTTACACAGACCATCAGAGTCTACGATATTTCTTCACTCAGAAAGACCTCAATATGAGACAGCGCCGATGGCTTGAGTTGGTGAAGGACTACGACTGTGAGATCTTCTACCATCCAGGGAAGGCAAACAAGGTGGCTGATGCACTCAGCCGGAAGGCAAGTGCCACCTTGATGTCCCTATCTATATTACCCCGACCACTCGAAAGAGAAATGTGAACTTTGGGGTCGAGGTCATCTCCAGACAGCTTTCTACCATGACAATATCACCGACGCTGTTTAAGGATATATTGGAAAAACAAAATGGGGATCCGAGTCTTTAGAGAATCAGGCAGGAGATCCTATAAGGAAAGGGCGACGATTTTCGTATCGCCGACGGGGGAGTACTCTACCTCGGGGATCGCCTATGTATCCCTAATGATCCAAAGCTACGGAGAGAAATATTGGTAGAAGCTCATGGAACCTCTTATTCGATGCACCCAGGATCCACCCAAATGTATCAAGACCTGAAGGAGAAATTCTGGTGGTCCGGTATGAAGAGAGATGTGGCTCAGTATGTTAGTATTTGTCTGACTTGTCAACGGGTGAAAGCAGAACATCAGCCACCCGGAGGAGTTCTGCAGCCACTGCCAATTCCGGAGTGGAAATGGGAAGATATCTCTATGGATTTCATTTCGGGACTTCCCAAGACTACAAACGGATATGATGCAATATGGGTAATTGTGGACAGATTGACGAAGTCGGCTCACTTCCTAGCCATCAGGATAACATATTCTATTGAGCAACTGGCTCAATTATATGTTAAGGAGATAATCAGGCTTCATGGGGTTCCCAAGACCATCATCTCAGATAGGGATGGTCGCTTTACTTCACATTTTTGGGAGTGTGTTCAGAAGTCTCTCGGCACTAAACTACGATTAAGTACCGCCTTTCACCCTCAGACTGACGGGCAAACTGAACGAGTGAATCAAGTGCTGGAGGACATGTTACGAGCTTGTGCCTTGGATTTCAAAGGGAGCTGGTGCCGATACTTATGTTTAGCGGAATTCGCTTACAATAATAGCTACCAAGCTACTATCGGAATAACACCTTATGAAGCTTTGTATGGGAGGAGATGTAGGTCTCCGATCTATTGGTACGAAGGTGGTGAAAGAAAGGAGATGGGGCTCACAACGGAAGTCATCGACAGCACCACTCGAGCTATACAGAACATTCGACAACTGATAGAAGCTACTCAGAGTCGGCAGAAGAGTTATGCAGATGTCCGGCGTAGACCACTGGAATTCAATGTCGGAGATTTGGTGTTCCTCAAAGTGGCTCCTATGAAAGGGGTGGCAAGATTTGGGAAGAGAGGAAAACTGAGTCCGCGATATGTGGGACCGTATCTGATCCTGAAGCGAGTTGGCAAGGTAGCATATGAGCTAGAGCTGCCTTAGGAGATGTCAGCTATTCATAACGTGTTCCATGTGTCAATGCTTAAGAAGGGTATTCCAGATATAGATCAAGTGATTGAACCGCAGACAGTACAAGTTCAAGAGGACCTAAGTTATGAAAGCAGACCGATCCAGATCTTGGATCGGGAAGTCAAGAAGTTGAGGAGTAAGGAAGTACCCTTAGTCAAGGTTTTATGGCAAGGTCAACGGTTCGAGGAAGCTACCTGGGAACACGAGGACGAGATGAGGCGCAAGTACCCGGAGTTATTCTAAGTTCGAGGACGAACATTCACGAGGTATGGGGGATTGTAACGACCCGAAAAATTATCTTAATATTTTCTTTAAAATATTAATCATGTCTAGATAATTTTCCGAGGGACCTAGAGATATTAGTACGAACCTTAGCCTAGAAATCCATGATTTTCTCATTTAAATTGAGAAAATTAAGTACTGATGGGCCTTATATGGGCTCTAAAAATAGGTTTTAATTAGGTAGAATTTACTATAAATATAAAAGAATTGCAATTAGGAATTTTAGCATGATTATGGGTAAATTTTAGGGAATTTTCGAAAATAAGAAAAAATGAAATAAAAAGAAAATAAAAATAAAGTGCATGCACCAAGGATTGAACCTTGGACCTAGTCTATAACCATGCATGCACTAACCAATTGACCTAGCAAGGGAGTGCTAGTAGAGAATGAATTGGATTTTAGTTAAGGCTTAAGGAAAATGAAGAGTCATCCACCATGACTCTTCACTTGCCTCCTTAAAGTGGTATAAAGAGAGGGCATGGTGGGTTACTTCTCTTCTTCCACCAAGTTCACCCTTCTCCCTCCTCCTTCTTCATCCTAGCCGAAACCCCAAGGGGGTATTTTCCTTAGGAAAAGTTCTCAAGAAAGCTTCTCCTTCCAAGATCCAAGGTTTTACAAGGTTGCAAAGGCTAGGGGTGGTCAAGAGACAACAAGGTCTTCAACCTCCTCCCCATCTAAGGTCTATAACCAAGATAGTCTAAGGTAAGACCCCTCTCACCTGTGGTGTAATGGTTTTTCTTGATATGGATATGATCTAAGCTTCTAGTTTGAGATCTAAGATGAAAAAAAATCCATGAAGAAGGACTTAGGGTTTCGGCAACCTTCATGGTTCTATGGCTAGGACTAGTTTTAACTCTCTAATGATGGTTCTTATGTCTCCTTATGATGTAAGTGATGTTAGTGCTGATTCATGTGAATTTTTACATGCTTAATGGCTCCTACAAGTTTCGGCCAAGACCCCTAAACTATGGATGAAACTTGATCTAACCCTTCAACATGTTTAATTTGTTCTCCCTATGACATGATGGATAGTGATTGAGTTTTATAATAATTTCTCTATGAATTTCATAGGCCATTAGGTTTCGGCCAAGGGCTAATCTAGGGTTAAGGGATTAGGGTTAGCCTTAACTATGGGATCACATGTTTTCTATGGCATTATATGTTTGTATGGGATGTTATTGGTGATGTATATGAATTTTTCCATGGACCTAGGACTCCTTAGGGTTTCGGCCAAGGCCATAACCTAGGGCTAGGATTGGGTTAAGACCACAAAAATGCATGTTTATAGGGTACTAAGATGTATGTAAATGGTTAAGTATGTTGGAAGAATTTTATGTCAACCAAAACCCTAGCTTATGGGTCATGAATTGTATGTTAGGTCACTTGTTATGATGTTTCATAAATGTTAGACCATGTGCCATAAACCTAAGGAAATGTATTAGGTATGAAAGGACCTAGGCATGTTTTTCCTATGTATCATGACCATGTATGTTTAAAGAATTAAGATGTTAATCATGTAGGTATGCCATGAGATAGGAATGATATGTATGTATGCCATGATCTATGAATGATATGTATGATTAATGAATAATATGTATGCATGTCATGTCATGTTATGGATGAAAATGATGAATGAAGTTAAAGTTCATGCCCTCGAGGCATAATGATGAAATGGAATGAAAATGATGAATGAAGATACGATTCATGCCTACAAGGCATAATGATGATGTTAAGCATTGAGAATGAATGGTTATGCTATGAATGTTTATGAACAAAGAAGCATGTGAAAGTATTTTATTTTATGAATGGGCTTGTACCGGACCTAAGTAAGGTCCACGGTTCTGGACTACCGATGAAGCTGTCCACGGTTCGGGGACTACCGATGAAGTTGTCCACGGTTCGGGGACTACCGATGAAGGTGTCCTTACCCTAGTAGGTCGAGATTAGCTATCTCGTATTTACTTAGGAATGCGCGCATATGATGTATGAATGTGGTACAAGCCAGGGCCCTATGATGTTATGATTATGTTTAAGTATTTAAAAGTATGATTTTTAACTAAGCTTCCTTATGATATATGCATTTGCCGCATGCATCCATCCATGTTATGCATTATGTTTATGATAAGTATGCTTATACAAAGTAAGTTTATGCAAGGTACGTTTATGCGAAGTATGTTATGCCAAGTATGATGATGCGAGTATGTTATGCCATGATTATATTTATGTTCATGTTAATTATGATGTCATCATTATGTTTATGTTCATGTTAATTATGATGCCATCATTATGTTTATGTTCATGTTAATTATGATGTCATCATTATGTTTATGTTCATGTTAATTATGATGCCATGATTATATTTATGTTCATGTTAATTATGATGCCATGATTATGTTTATGTTCATGTAAATTATGATGCCATGATTCCGTTTATGTTCATGCTAAAGTATGATGTCATGATTTTATTTACGTTCATGCTAAATTATGATGTCATGATTCTACTTATGTTCATGTTAAGAATGATGCCATGATTTGTGCTTATGTTTATGATACGAGGTATGCTATGATATGTAGGATTGAAACATTATGTTCATGTTTATACGATGTATGGATTTTGTGAGTAGGAAAAGGGTCTTACTAAGCCTCCGTGCTTATAGTATTATTTTCTTATACCGCAGATCAAGCAAGAGATTTCTAAGGGAAGTAGCAGGAGAGGCAAGAACGTGGGTGTGTAGTAGTGACATGGCCAAGAAACCCTCTCATTTCACTTATTGCATGTTTTGTGATCTGACAATGCTTACTTTGGGTTATGCTCGACTTATGATAGTTATGTCTAAGAAACAACCTACTATTCGTGAAGTTATGGATAAAATACTTGCTACCTGAAATGCTTATGAATAAGTCATGGAAAGTTGATATCACGATGCTATGCATGCTGATAATATGTTACCTGAAATGCTTATGAATAAGTTATGGAAAGTTGATATCATGATGCTAGGTATGCTGGTAATATGTTAAGCATAATGTCACCATGTCCATGAATGATAACCCAGACATGTGTATATGATTTAAGTACTAGTTATTCCGCTGTATTAAGATGTTTTATATGCACATGTATGTTTAGCGTAATGCCGCTTAAAAAAAAAAAGCGGGCGTTACAACTCTCTCGTGCCATGTGTTCACCTTGGGCTACTTATCCCGATCACAAGTATCCCCTTGAAGTCTAATCGAAGGAAGTTGGTCTGACTGATTGGACTTGTGGCGTGCTGGGAGAGTGAAGTATAGGTGGAATGTGCGATTAATATTTTTCATTCTTTAATGACTTTGCGGATCTTAGGTATCTATACATTCACCCCAGGACCCAAGATAATCGCTTGAATTGACCCCAAGATTATCACGAGTTCCAATGTCCCATGATGATGGTTGTCAATCACCCATTAAGAGTGTATGAAGCATCATAATGACCATAAATCCTTTCTGACACCACATGGCAGGTTCCCCTTAGAGCGCCATTTTTTCGATGTGATTGATCAAGGCATATCAACCGGTGGCTAAATGAGCCACGCTTCGGGATCCACGGCTAACTCTTGCCCGAGTGTCTCGCATCCATCCCTTCTGTGTTACTGTTGCCTCCCTATAAAAGGGGGTGTCTAAATGGTCATCCGCCTTCTTACACTATCGACTATCGGAGATTAATCTATCTTTCTTCTTGTTGGCAAAGCTGCTCCCAGTGTAAGCTTTTCTCCTTTCTCCTTTTTCTTTGTTCATCCACACTTCTTTCTTAGAATCATTGGTAAGAGTGGGAAGGCAGAGGGAATGAAATATGTAGGGAAACCAAAGGAACAAGCCTATCAGCTGAAATAGTATGAGGCCACATCCTCGAGAGTTAAGCCGGGAGCATTGCAGGCTGCCTGCGAAACCTACGGTATTCCAACGGAGTTTGAAGTTATGGAACCTAAGCTCAACCAATCTTGGGTAGAATCTCCCTTAGGTTTTTATACTTTTTTCTTAGGTCAAGTATCATTCGGTCTTTGCTTGTCATCCTCCCTTTCTTCATGGCCATCTCACAGTATTTCGCCATTCCACTCCAACAGATGACCCCAAATGCCTTTACCCAAATGAATGGGGCCTTCATTCTATTCAAATTGTTCGGAATACCTTTAATCTTTAACTATTTTTTCCTTTCAAGCCTCGCATCAAGAGGAGCGTTTAGTTTCACAGCACGGGCTGGCCACAGGTTCATAGGTGGCCTCTCCTCTTCGCATAAGGGATGAAAAGAATGCTTCTTTTTTATCAGGCTCCCTGATCATCCGTTCTCCTCTACTCGTTGGTTGGAAGGATTACCTCTCCTCCCTGAACTAGGCGATTTCCAGGGTGATGAGGAGTACCAACGAGCCAGGGAATCTTGGCCGGGATGGAGTTCCATGGACTGGACATGGGCCGTTGTGAAGGCTTGTTCTACAGAGTGGGGATCAGCCTCAAGGCAACTGGCCTTAACCGTGACCTAAGTAAGTCTCCTTTTTGTATTACCTCTTGTTTATACTAACTAATACTTTTTTTTGTTCTCTTTGTAGAATTCATCATGCTTGCCCGATCGATGAGCAAACTACTCAAATGGGAGCTAGCAGATGAGAAGACCCTGACACCTCAAAGAGCTCAGGAAGACCCACTCCTTGAGTCTTCTAAGGATTATAAGAGGACCCATAGTTAAGAGCCTCCTGCCTTGGAGTTGCCCACCGCTCGGGAAGCAAGTCCCTCCTCCACCATTACTGTTGGACAGGATACCAGTGCTCACCTACCACTGGTTCCTTCTCCCAAGGATGTACTACCTCAACAGGCCAGCTCTCCACCCCCTCAATGCAAACTCCTCCTTCTTTCAACCGAAGTGGAAGAGGAGGACACACCACCAGTTCTTATCCAGAAGTCGGATTCTACTCCTTACCTCTAGAAGAGGAAACATCGGTCCATGCGAGTTCCCGAAGCAACCTTTGATGACCCCAAGGAGCTTGTCCCACCCTCCAGGCGCTGAAAGGAAGCATCCCCGACAGCCGAGGAACCCCCAATGGAGGCCGCACTATACCCTGCCTCCTTGGGCTCTCCCCTGATTCTTTTGTCTCCTGGGACTATCCGCCAAGGATAAGACAGTCCGCTTTTCCTAGCCAAAATTCATTAGCGATCGCCTCTGCAAAAAAATTCAGGCTATGGATAAAGCTGCTAAGATCGGACCCCAGAGTCTGTAGATCAAGGAGCTACCCTGGGAGTTTTAGGCCATAGAAGAGACTTCCTCAAGTACGGATAACAGCTTCTCGGGGCCATCCTTTGTACTTGTCGAAGATACTCTCCGAGTAGACCCCCCCTGCCATCGTCCATTCTTTCGAAGCCACCTAGGGGATCCCTTCCCCCCGAAACTGGGAGGAGATCAAGGAGCGCACTGAGGCTTAAGTGGCTTCTCTCAAGGAGGTGGGCTCAGCTTGAGTGGTAGCCTGGCTATGTGAGTCTCTTCTGAAGGTACAACCTTAATCTCTCCTCTCTCTCTCTCTCTCTTTTAATAAATCTTATGATTTTTCTCACATAGGCCACATTTGAATGCCTGATCCTCGGTCGTCGACTGTTCCCCCAGCCAGAGACCGAAGTACTACGGCAGTGGGTGGTTGATCTGGAAACGGAGGTTTGCGAAGTCCAAAGGGAGGGATAGATGCAGCCCAAGGTTACCCAAGACCTCCGAGCCAAGTTGGAGCATTCAGCAGGAATCTCTCAGGCTCTGGAGTCAACCTTGAACAATGTTCAACATTAGGAACATCTTTTGTCAAAGAAAACTAAGTCTCTCTCTGCGGACGTTGCTAAATTAATGCAGGAGAGGGAGCAACTCCAGGCTCGGGAGACCAAATTGGAGGAGGATATTCGCCTTCTTGAGTCATCCAAGGAGGAGCTCAGTGGCCAGATCAAAGAGCAGACAGCCAAGATAACCAAGAATGAAGTGGAACTATAAGCCGCCATTGCTTATATATCTGACTAACAGGAGAGCATCTTCCGAGCTGAATCTCTTCTGTCAACGGTCCGAGAACAACTTGAAGAAGCCCTCACTTCTCAAGATAGGACGTTGGCCGATATTCAAGAAATAAAATCTAATCGGTACTGGATCCTCCAAGAATTAGAGGATTATAAAGTCGGTGAGGGATCCCGTCAGTCTGAAGTGGAAGCTGCGGTCAAGACAAAGTTTCTCTAGTATGAGGAGTTCGGTAATATCATGGTCGGGCAAGTACTGAAGTGACTCAAACAGGGCTTTAATGGAGTTGTTTAGCATATTGAATGAGCTAGAGTACTGAAGCTAGGTGTCACCTTGAACTTCCTCAGCGTCGGCGAAGCCTGGGAGGAACTGTTCGCCGAAGAAAAAGAACTTTAAAGCAATCTGTCTTTGTCTTTACTGTTTGCCTACCAGGTCATTATATTGTAAAGCATGTACTCTTGTTTTCTTGTCTTTCTTAAATGAATATACTTCACTTAGCACCCTACATCTTATATTTCTGCCTTTATAATTCTTCTGAATATAACTTGTACTTTGTATGTCGCCCTATTAATGTAATGACAACACCCATCTCTTTCTGGTCAAGCACCCTTTGCCACCCGATGCTTAATACTCTAGGGAGTATCTTCAGCACCACGAGTTGGCAGGAACCTCAGCTGCTACTGGCCAGGCATGCTCAACACCATAGCCAAGTCTATACAACTTGGACATCCTCAATACCACAAGTTGGTAGAAACTCGAGGTTACTCCCAGTCAGCCATCCTAAGCGCGATGGCTAGGTCTACAAATCTTGGGAATCCTCGACACCACAAGATGGTAGGAACTCGTTGTTGGGGAAATCGACCCTGAGATGATCTGGAGGATCATGATATTTTGATGTGTGGGCAATATGGTTAAGTTAGGATTTGTGTTGTTCTCATATGTGTACGTGAGTGTGCAGGTGTACAGGTACACATGGACCTGGTTGATATCTTCAGGTGAAGGATGGCATGGAGGCAGGATGGAGGCTTGCGTGCGCATCTGAGGGACCGTTGGACAGCAGGGATGATGAGCCGAGGGATGCAGACTTCGAGGCGTACGTGAAGGATGACATGGAGACAAGATGGAGGCTTGTGTGCATCCGAGGGACGAGGGTCGAAGATGAAGAGGGCATGAAGGTGACAGTCAAGGCTGCTGGTGTAGAGTCAACTGGGTTGTAAGGGTCTGAGTATGAGTGCTTGTATTGAGGAGCTAAGCCGAGAGGGTTTGAGTGCGGAAAGATTTGTACTCAGGAATGAAACCCTAAGCTTAGATGTGTCCCAGTCGACTGGCCCATTAGCAGTCGACTGGTATAGGTTGGAATAGGCAGGCAGATTCGAACGTTGTGCTATACCGGTCGAATCTGAGTGGTACCAGGTGACTGCCATTTAGGCAGTCGACTAGTAGCGGTTGTTTCAGATTCGAGCCCTATTTAAAGGGGCTCGTTTTCTACTATCTTTCTTGACGAAACTCACTTGGGTAAAGTAAGTTAGTAGTCTTTTGTGATCAGATAGCGTCCGAAGTGTTGTGGTGAGATTTCTCCACCCACAAGGAGCGACAGATCTAGCCAGAGGATATCCGGGGGTTGATCCTGTTGGGACCGGGTGCATGTTGACATGGATACGGGTTCGTAATTTTAAAATTTAATTACGTGCAGCGGAAGGTTAAGCATAAATAATTTCTCAAATTATTTTAACCACGTATCTAGCATGTAACCTTATGTTGTGGAGACATGATCATACATTTAAAATTTTGCAGAAAGTAAACTAATTTACTTAATACCTCGCATAACTCGTAGAAAGGGACGAGATCCAACCATAGCGTCCCTTGGAAGCTCCGCCTCTATTCGCGTCCACGCCGAGTTTTCTTCGGGATGACTTCGCAAAGCCACGAGTTTCGTGCCGACAAGAACTACTAGATTCTCCAAAGGCACGACAAGAATACCAAGAGAGAGATGAAAAACTAACCACCAAACGAAGAACGGAATCAAGATTCCGGGAGGAAGGAAGGAGTCGCGCCCACATCTTCTTCTTCTTCGGCTTCTTCTTGGTGGTGGAATCTCATGGCAAAAAGATCGCTGACGCCTCTGGAAACATGCTGATGGCTCACGCCACCTTTGAAGCAGGCTGCTGGCTCACCCCACCTTGAAGCAGGCCACGACACCATTAAGCAACCTACTCCCTTGAGCCATTAATCCCATGGAGATTAATTGCATGGCATCTAATCCCATGGAGATTAATTGCATGGCATCTGCTCCCTTGAGCAATTAATCACCTCGAAAGGGATTAATTGCATGCACGAGATGGAGAAGAGACTCCACTTCCGATCGGCGCCGTAGAGAGGGGAGAGGGAGAGAAGGAGAGGGAGAGAGGGCTTATTCCTAGATCTCTTGGATTAAGTTCCAAGCCTTGCCTTGACACCTTTATATAGTAGTCTCTTAATCGCCAAGTCTCCTCTTAACGGAATAAATTTTTCATAAGAAATTTATCATATAAATTTTTCTATGAATTATTCCGTTATGCCAAGTTTTATTATAACTTAATTTATAATAAAAACAACCATGTCTCCCCTTTTATTATGGAAAGAAATTTCTTTATATAAATTTCTTTATATAAATTTCTTTATTATGGTAAATCAATCCATTATTGATTTTATAAAATAAAATAAACCAATCCATGGTTCATTTTAATTTCCATGAAAAATAAATCCCTTTATATAAATTTCTTTATATAAATTTCTTTATCCATAATTTTATAAAATAAACCGCGCTCGGTTTATTTTATAATTTGAACCAAACAATTTGGTTCTTCCCTCTTATTGTGGCCGACCAAACAAAGAGGGTGAGGACCCTCTTTGGCCGGCCAAACCCAAGCCACGATCTCACGAATTAAACTCATTTAATTCGTTCAATAAGTCTTTAAAAGACTTAGCCATTTTATGCTTCCGTTGCGTCTCTGAAAAAATTCAGATTCGACTTATCTCTCTTGATCGGAAAATCCAATTTTCAACTCGTTTTAAATCCCTCGGATTACTCGTAGTGTGTGTGACTAAATAGGCTTTCGATTTATGTTGGCCGTCTATAATTAACCAATTATAGAACGATCATGAGTGGCACCTAGTAGTACATCATGATCCCCAATTAATCGAAAGATCAACGGTTGACCTCAGAAACTATTCTGAAACCCTTCAGCAGCTCTAATGAATCGTGCCTCATTCCCTTCACCATCTTATACCCACATGGTTCAGGACACGGTCTATGTGTGTCAGTCCCCACTAGGCTGACTACGTCACACCTAGCCCAAGTAATGTTTTTCTCGTCCAGCGGATTCTAATTACTCTCATGTTTCTGAGAGATTCATACTCGGAACATGTGATGCTCTGGCCAGAGGCTTCGAGTAACAATTCGACGATAGGCCTTGGGTATACATCTCCTCACAAGGAGTGGTGAATCCTTTGTAGGCTGTTCAAACATCATCGGGCACTTTGGCTTATACCCAATCATCCTGGGTTCACACCTCCTTGGAGATGCTTGCTTAAGATGTCAAAGTATAAGTCTTCATGACCAAGATGACTTGAACACCGCAAGTCAAAGGAACATCGCACTTAAGCTGTAGTAAGAACTTCATTGACATATCTATATGTAGATTACCATATGAAGTTTTACAGCTAGTCACTCCAATGAACTAGTTCCCTTAACTAGCATTCATGTTTATCTCCGGACATCCCAATGTCACCAGCCAGTGAGAATCAGTTGATTAGAGAATAACCCATGCTAGTCTCATCAGAATTGATAGTGTCCGTATTTATCAATTCATTGACTAGGGACAATTTCAATACTTCACAATTGCACATGTAGAGATAATCACTAGTTGTGAATTCATCACAAATTCTCTCATGCTGTTAATTGTATTGCGGACATTCAGTAAATGAGTTTAAGATCTCAATCAAATACATGAACATGTATACTCAAATAGTGAATATTCATTTATTAAAGTAAATGATTACAATCATAAGGCGATTGCCTTAGGACACTTCTCTCATATTACTAACAGATCCACCAACGGATTCTTGTATTAGTCACTCGTCCGAGATGGATACCAAGTAAACGTTTGTTGTTAGTATTGTTCATATTTGTCTTTTGCATATTATTGTTTCCGCTGCGCTAACGACTTTGTAGAGTAACGACCGAAAAAGTGCTATTCACCCCCCCCTCTAGCACGCCAAGCGATCCATCAGTTGGTATCAGAGCGAAGGACCGCTCTCGATTGGACTAACCGCCGAGGGAGCACACGCTAGAGGAAGAAGAACATGGAAGACAAACTTGGGAGAAATATAAACTCACCACCACCATACGGGCATGAAGATTTTGCTTATTAGAAAGCCAGAATGAAGATGTGGCTCGACATGGATTGGGAGTGCGTAATGGTGTTAGAAGAGTCATTCGAAACCCCTAAGGACAAGCATGGAAAGAAGCTACGCCCTAGGTATTGGACCAAGGAGCAACAAGAACAAGCAAGGGCCAATGAAAAGGTAATCAATATCTTGGTTAATACTAATATATTGAGTGATGTAGGGAAGTATAAAAATGCCTATGAGTTATGAATGAAATTGGAAGAAGTACATAAGAACCCGACACAAGAAGAGTCTAAAGAAATAAGCACAAGTGTCCAAGAAGACCAAAGAGAAGGAAAATTATCAAGTGATGTAGAGGAATCAAGTGAAAAAGGATTCATCTCGTTAGTAGAAGAAGAAGAAGTATCAATATCAAGGGTTGAGGGGGAGGAGAAACCCTCATCCCCACAAGAGCAAGAAAAGACTTCCACCTCTACCAAAGCTAAATCAAAGGAGCATATCATATGTTTTGGTTGCAACAAAAAGAGGCACTACAAGGATAAGTGCCCACTTGGTAAAAAAGAGGTAATTTCTAAGCCCAAATCTATTCATTTAAATTCTAATACGGGTTGTAGGAATGAGAAAGCTCAAAAGGAGAAAAGAAGGAAAATTAGGTGTTTCACATGCGGGGAGCTAGGGCACTACCATACAAAGTGTCCAAGGAGTAAGGAGCTCAAGAATATGGAGCATTTAAGGAAATGGGAGAAAAAGGAAAAGGAAGAGAGGAGCTCACATCAAGGGGGAGCTACAAGGGTAAGGAAGGTAATCCCTAACTCAATTTATGCTCAAGATGCTTGTATGAATGATAGAATTGATAACAATTACGTGCCCATGCATGTTTTTGGTTTTAAATATCATGATAGGAATAGAAACAATGTTGCATGCCAAAACACCAAAAATTCTATGATGCATGATAAGTCTAGGAACTCTAGGAATAAGGAACAAGGCATAAACTTTAAGAAAGGGAGAAATATGCCTAAAAAAATAGGTAGACCTAGAAATGATCAAAATAGGTCTAGTGATCCTAAGGTTAGGAAGATAGAAAAGAAAAATCAGGATTTAAGAGCAAAACTTGATAAGTAAGAAAGAAACCTAGGTAGAGTTATTCAAGGATCCAAGGGATCGAACATGATATCAAAGGACTAAAATCATAGGAATGGTAGGCCAGGTCTAGGATACCACCCTAGGACGGCTAATGTTGATAAAATGTTATATTCAAGGATGCCTTATAACTATGGTAGAGAAAAAGTCAAAAATGACAAGGAAAAGCCATTTAAAGGAAAAGAAAAGAAATTGACCAAGAAAAAGGTCTATAGGGTTAAGAGAGTGATAGTGGAAGGTCAAGAGGCACCGAAAGAGCATCAGTGTGGTCTTGCCTTTGTAGATGAGTTAACTAGGGGGTAACTAGGGCTAGGAGCTCAAGGGAGAGCTCTAGAAGTCAAAATGGGTTCCATGGTCAATGGGTCTCAGGTTGTTTCCTTCTAGGAGATTAAAGAGGACTATAGGGTGTGCCAAAAGGTTTAAAAAGCTAAGATTAGTCTTAATCCGAGAGAATTGACACACTAAAGGGAGAATTATGGTGAAAAAGGAAGAAATTGGGATTTTAATTGAGACAAATTGGTTTTAATTCCTAAATACCATATAACTTGATGCTATGAATGGATTATGAATGGGTATGGGAAAAGCATTAAGGTAAGGTCAAAACTAGAACTTTTGGAAAATGTTTCATGATACATTTTAGAGAAACTCGAAGTTTGTACCAAGCTTAGGATTCAGGATAGTTTTGGTTGAAATTATATTTTTCCTAGGTAAATGTAGGATCCACAAATCTCCCCACAAAAATTCATATTTTTTGGGAATTAGTTAGACATTTCTGAAGTTTGGATTGGAAATCTGAAAATCAAATACCAGTCGACTGGTATTTGGCAGTCGACTGGGACAAGAAAATTTCAGAACACAAACATTCTGTATGGTTTATCGGTCACCTACCTCAACCGCAGTCGACTGGGCCAGAGTGTAATTATAATATGTGGATTTTCCTAGTCGGCTAGCATCCTGCCAGTCGACTGGGACACGAGTTTTATAAAAGGAAAAGGGGCGCCAGGGGGGGGGGGAGGGAGCCAAACTCTAGGGTTTTGGAGATTTCCCCGACGATCCTCTCCTCTTCTAAAATCCCTCTTTAAGTCCTCCGGTAACCCTGATCTACTTCTAGGGTTTGTTACAACCTCTTCTTTTCAAGCCGTGCTCTCAAAATCAAGTAATCATGCAGAGAATGAAAAGGTATTGTTGTTTAAGGTTCTTTTTCTCATTTAAACCATGTTTTGGCACTAACATGATGTTTTTATGCATGTTCTTTGATGTTTTTCTTTTGGGGGGTGTCTTGACTTGCATGGGTGTGTGTGGTGTTTTAGGATGACCTCTAAGAAACCTAGAGGTGAAGGATCATCCCAACCAAGTCAGGGAGGGTCAAGGTTTAGGTCCCAGGAATGTAAGAAACGATTTGAAGAAAATGAATTTGTGGTGATGAATTGTCGATACCTAAATAAGGCCTTCTTTCAAGAGAAGTCGCCTCAACTAGTTGAAATGATCACTCACTTTCAACTGGATCAGCTGGTCTACTGCCAGCATGACATAGATATTGACTTATGTATAGAGTTTTATGCAAATTTGACTTGCATTGACTCAGATAGTAATTTGTTTGAGTCTCGAGTTGCTGGTGTTCCTATTGTTGGGACCGGGTGCATGTTGACATGGATGCGGATTCGTAATTTTAAAATTAATTACGTGCAGCGGAAGGTTTAGCATAAATAATTTCTTAAATTATTTAACCACACATCTAAGCAATCAACCTTATGTTGTGAGACATGATCATATATTTAAAATTTTGCAAAAACGTAAACTAATTTACTTGTTACCTCGCGTAACTCGAAGAAAGGGACGAGATCCAACCGTAACCATCCCTTGGAAGCTCCGCCTCTATTCACGTCCACGCCGAGTATCTTCGGGATGACACCAAGGTTGGCCGGAATCACAATTCCGGCAAGAAGGAGGAAGATGACTTGCGCCCAATCCCAAGGTGATGATGGCCGGAGAGGAAGATCGTTCCAACGGAAGAACTTCGTCACCTTGGCGCTTCTCCTTGTGCTCACGGCAAGAAGAAGAGAAAGGGATCTTGTGGCCGACCAAGAGGAAGAAGGGAGGAGAGGGAGAGAGCCTAGGCAAGAATACTTGATTATTTCGAATGATCTCCAAGCCTTGCCTTGGGTCCTTTATATAGTGGTCTCTCAACCGCCAAGTCTCTTTTTTCTTATGGAATAAATTTTCATAAGAAATTTATCATATAAATTTTCTATGACTTATTCCATCATGCCAAGTCTTGATTTTATATCATGGTTAAAATCATATTTTAATTCATGATAAAAATCAACCAAGTCTCCTTTTCTTATGGAATAAATTTTCATAAGAAATTTATCATATAAATTTTTTTATATAAATTTCTTTATCATAGTAAATCAATCCATGATTGATTTTATAAAATAAAATAAACCAATCCATGGTTCATTTTAATTTCCATGAAAAATAAATTTTATATAAATTTCTTTATATAAATTTCTTTATCATGGTAAATCAATCCATGATTGATTTTATAAAATAAAATAAATCAATCCATGGTTCATTTTAATTTCCATGAAAAATAAATTTTATATAAATTTCTTTATCATGGTAAATCAATCCATGATTGATTTCATAAAATAAAATAAACCAATCCATGGTTCATTTTAATTTCCATGAAAAATAAACCAAACCTTGGTTTATATAAAATTTATATCATCCATAATTTTATAAAACAAACCACACTTGGTTTATTTTATAAATTGAACCAAATAATTTGGTTTTCTCCTTTGTTGTGGCCGGCCAAGCAAAGAGGGTGGGGACCCTCTTTGGCCGGCCTATCCAATCCACGCCCCAATGAATTAAACTCATTTAATTTATCTATTAAGTCTTCAAAAGATTTAGCCATTTTACGCTTCCGATGCGTCTCTGAAAAATTCAGATTCGACTTATCGTTTGGCTCAACCAAACCTAATCTCTCTTGATTGGAAAATCTAATTCTCAACTCGTTTTAAATCCCTCGGATTACTCGTAGTGCGTGTGACTAAATAGGATTTCAATTTATGTTGCCCGTCTATAATTAACCAATTATAGAACGATCATGAGTGACACCTAGTAGTACATCATGATCCCCAATTAATCGAAAGATCAACGGTTGACCTCAAAAATAATTCTGAAACCCTTCAGCAGCTATAATGAATCGTGCCCCATTCCCTTCACCATCTTATACCCACTTGGTTCAGGACATAGTCTATGTGTGTCAGTCCCCACTAGGCTGACTACGTCACACCTAGCCCAAGCAATGTTTTCTCATCCTACGGATTCTAATTACTCTCATGTATCTAAGAGATTCATACTCTGAACATGTCATGCTCTGGCCAGAGGCTTCGAGTAACAATCTGACGATAAACCTTGGGTATACATCTCCTCGCAAGGAGTGGTGAATCCTTTGTAGGCTATTCAAACATCTTCGGGCACTTCGGCTTATACCCAATCATCCTGGGTCCACACCTCCTTGGAGATGCTTGCTTAAGATGTCAAAGTATAAGTCTCCATGACCAAGATGACTTGAACACCACAAGTCAAAGGAACATCGCACTTAAGCTGCAGTAAGAACTTCATTGACATATCTATATGTAGACTACCATATGAAGTTTTACAGCCATTCACTCCAATGAACTTGTTCCCTTAACTAGCATTCATGTTTATCTCTGGACATCCCAATGTCACCAGCCAGTGAGAATCAGCTGATTAGAGAATAACCCATGCTAGTCTCAACAGAATTGATAGTGTCCGTGTTTATCAATTCATCGACTAGGGACAATTTCAATACTTTACAATTGCACATGTAGAGATAATCACTAGTTGTGAATTCATCACAAATTCTCTCATGCTGTGAATTGTATTGTGGAAATTCAGTAAATGAGTTTAAGATCTCAATCAAATACATAAACATGTATACTCAAATATTGAATATTCATTTATTAAAATAAATGATTACAATCATAAGGCGATTGCCTTAGGACACTTCTCTCATATCACTAACACCTATTCCTTTCTCAGTCATGGGTCTTGCTGGGTTCCTACAGTATAGAGCGTCAAACAATGCATCCACTTACTTTTCCACTGTTGTCGAACCATTAGAGTTTCCTGGAGTCACCATTGATCAGATACATATGCATTATTTCAGAAGACACAGGAATGAGTCAGAGCGTCTTTTTGATGCTAAACCCATAAGACCGTTTAGCCATGTATTATATAAGATCGTCATCGAGTGCATTTTGCCTATTGTCACCAAGGGGATGCCCAAGATCAGACTCCCATATTTGGTGATGATGTACGCTTTGGAGAGGAGGTTAGACATCGATGTCTCCTTACAGGTCTTTAGTGCCATTTGTCATTCTTCTCATAGTGTGAATGGGAAGATATATATGTCTTTCTGCCATATCCTAACCAAGTTTTTCCATTTACATTTTGGCATCCGTGTGGGTAGTGGTCAGGTC
>JAGFNQ010006288.1:0-259813 GCA_024364735.1 Boesenbergia rotunda
AAACTTCACCTTGAGGTAGTAGGTGGAGACTACCGCTCTGAACTCGTTGAGAGCCGGTCGACCGAGGATGGCGTTGTAGGCAGCAGGGGCATCCACGATCAGAAACGTGGTCCACCGGGTTCTCTTGAGTGGCTCCTCTCCAAGTGAGACAGCCAGCCGTATCTGTCCGATCGGCTGTACTTCGTTCCCCGTAAATCCGAACAGGGGAGTAGCCACCAACTCTAGCTGCGATAATTCAATTTGCAGTTGATCAAAAGCTCGCTTATATAAAATGTTTACCGAGCTGCCGGTGTCCACAATGGTGCGGTGGACTTCGTAGTTGGCGATGACAGCCGTGATGACCAATGGGTCATCGTGCGGCACCTCCAATCCTTGCAAATCCTGCGGCCCCCAGCTGATTTGGGGCCCTTGAGCTTGAGAGGTGCTAACTCCGACTTGGTGAATTTCCAGTCGGCGCACCTGCGTCTTTCTGGCTCGGTTGGAATCGCCGCCGGTCGGACCGCCAGAAATCACATTGACGCCTCCTCGGACGGCGTTTTGGTGATTGGCTTGATCTTCGTCAAGTTCCTCCACCTCTTCCTGCTCGGGCCGAGGAAACAATTGCCGGGCGGCGGGGGCCTCCCGCCTTTGTCCTTGCTGGGCTGTGGCTCCCTGACCACGCCCGCGTCCCTGCTGGGTTTGTCGCCCGTGACCCCTGCCGAGTGGGGTCCGAGCTCTGTTGCCTGCTCGGCAGTCCTCAGTGTTGTGCGTATTACATTGGTGAAACGCACAATATGGGGCCCATCTGTTGGGCCAATTCCCCTGTGCCACCTGCACTTGCTGGGGTCTCATTCCGGGCCGATCGGCTGGTCGGGGACTGCGAATCGGTCCTCCTGGCGATCTGTTGGGTTGAGGTGCAGGCGATGGGCTAACTATCGCTTCCTTCCGCCGGGCGGCTTGTGCTTCTTCCACATTGATATACTTGCTTGCCTTCCCGAGCAGGCTGTCGAAATCCTTCGGTGGTTTTCTGATCAGGGATCGGAAGAAATCACCTTCTTGGAGCCCTTGTGAGAAGGCGGTGACTAGTACTTCGGAGGTGGTATTTGGCACCTCTAAAGCTACTCCATTGAACCTCTGGATGTAGGCCCGGAGTGATTCTTTCGGACCTTGCTTCAGAGCAAACAAATTGAGGCTGGTCTTGTGGTGCCTCCGACTGCTTGCAAAATGTTGCAGAAACAGCCGCTTTACCTCTGCGAAACTCCCAACTGATCCACTCGGGAGCCCGCCAAACCATCGTTGAGCCGGCCCGGAGAGGGTTGTCAGGAAAGCGCGGCATTTGACGCCCTCCGGGTATTGGTGCAACTGGGCACAGCTTTCAAATTTCATGACGTGCTCCTCGGGGTCACTGGCCCCCGAGTACTCTGGCATGGTGAAGAATCGTAGATTCTTGGGAACGGGATCCCCAAGAATTTGTGAGGAGAAAGGGCTGCGAGTCGGACAGGCCGCGGCGGGGTCAGCTAACCCTTTCCCTTTATCTGGGCGTGTCTGGTGCGCCAAGCTGGACGCTGAAGCTTCGGTCGGGACTGAGTGGGCCTCGTTCCGGAAGAGTGCTCGGGGAAAATTAGGAGCGCGGGGCTCGGGTTGAGCAGCCATACCTTCTGAATTTCCCCGTACAGAGGGCCCAGGGGGCCGGGCCCCTTGACTGCCGGTTGGCGGATGTGATTGTTGTGCCTTCTGTGTCCGGACAGCCATCAGCATTTCATATTCTTCTGGCGAAAGAGTAACCGTCAGTGGATTGGGGTTTTCCATTCTTCGCTCTCGATCAGGCCGAAAGCCCTCCTTCTAGCGCCAAATTTGATCCTGTCGCCGAGCGTAGTGGAGCCGCAACCGGAATGACGGTGTAGCGATGCGTGACGTGGATGCTGACGGGGCGTCCTCGCGCAGAATGGCAGCGTCGTGGGGGATGTCCTCCGGCCGAATGGAAATGGATGTCGCCTGGTGCAGAGCCAACCGACTGGAGGTGAACCTGCTGAGGAAGATGACCGTTAGCAACCTAGCCGGGAGACGTCCCGGCAAGG
This sequence comes from Boesenbergia rotunda, assembly GCA_024364735.1. Taxonomy (NCBI): domain Eukaryota; kingdom Viridiplantae; phylum Streptophyta; class Magnoliopsida; order Zingiberales; family Zingiberaceae; genus Boesenbergia; species Boesenbergia rotunda. The sequence continues at coordinate 2,058 of JAGFNQ010006288.1, forward strand.
CACTCCGACGGTCAAGTCAGTACTCCGAGGAACAGTAGAAATAATGGAGCACTGGAAAAATGAGAGGCTTCGCGCGTGTATGTATGCGTACTTGATAATGAGGAGTGGAGTGACTTATATAGCCGGGGAAAAGGACCAGGCATGGCCTGTGTCAGGATCTTCTGACAGGGTCAGAAGATATTGTATGGTGCTGTCGGTATGAGTATGGCCTGTGTCAGGATCTTCTGACAGGGTCAGAAGATATGGTATGGTTGTGTCGACTGTAACCATCCTACTTTGTCGTATACTATTTGTCTTATGTGAGGACAAAGACAGGTTTCTGTAAGTCGGCGCCTGTCAGAGAGTGTTCGTTCGTACGAGGGGTGACAGCCTGTTACCAGCAGCTGGTGCAGGTATATTTTGTCCTTTTCTCAGGGTGATTCCGAGAGAGTGCCCGAGTGGACATCCGGACGGCTCGCCCGGATGGGTATCGGACACGCACATAAAGGACTGCCGGGCGGATGCACTCGGCTGAACGAGGCGTGCAAACCTTAATGTGGTCGGACGGTTTTGACCGGCCGGATGAACCGCTATATTTATTCTGACAAGCCGCCTTGAGTCCGACCGGCCAGCGAAGAGCCTGGGCCCGGCCAGGATGTTTGTCGAGTTGGCTGCCGTACAATGACATGGACCTCCAAACTGGCTAGGTCGTTTGCCACGTTGGCTGCCCGTATGGTGCCAACTATATGGTAGGATCAGTCAGTGAAAACTTCGATGGGACTGGACCGATCGTCCGAGATTAAAAAGTTCGTTAATTTTTTTTTGATAAAAGTCACCTAGTGTTTAGCGGTTGTTAAAATTGGTAAAGATTATTTGATCCAGGGGAATATGGACCCCCGGTCCACATGAGAAAGTCATAGTCAATGGTTGATATAGAGTAGCAATAGTTGACTGATCTATAGGCTGAGATTAATTAGGGTCAACTAGAGTTGTAAAGAGGTAGCCGATCGGATCCCCTAAAAGTCGGAGTGTCCGGTTGGATTCGTTGATTGAACAAGATCGTTCGGCTGGACAAACTGCTCGGCAATCTTCTATAAGCCTCTTGGAAGCATCATGCATCCTCGGGCCTCATCGGCATAGATATGGGTTGGAAATGCTCGGACCCACCTGATGAGCGGCCGGTCGGATACATTAGGGCCAAGTCCGATCGGTGACGCAAGTCTGCCCCTAGGGAGAGCAAATAGCGGGGTTAAACCACTACAAAAATAACAGGTAATAGCGACGGACGGATTCCGTCGCTATTCCGTCGCAAAACACTAATAGCGACGGATTAGCGACGGAGTTGGCGCCGTTGACTGAAATCTCGTCGCAGAGCTATAGTAGCGACGGACATTCTCTATCCGTCGCTATCTTAGCGACGGTCATTTTTTCTCTCCGTCGCTATCTTAGCGACGGAGATATAACCCCATCGCAAATACCGAGAAAACGGGGCGACGTGGCCCGGGAAATAGTAGCGACGGATGGTCAAAGATCCGTCGCAAATCATTCGGGATAGCGACGGATTCAGTCAAAATCCGTCGCTAATCGATCGTTATAGCGACGGAAAAGTCAATAATCCGTCGCTATTTGCGACGGATTTTTAAAAATGTCCGTCGCTAAACCTGAAAAATTTTGCAAGCCAAAATCTATTTCTTTCACTTCCCATATATACATCGATAACATATACAAATATCCAAACAAATATCAAACAAAAATCTATATTTCAACATCTAAACATTCACAACAATCCAAACTTTCATTTTCAATCCAATCCAAACATTCATTTCCAAATGTATACATTGAAACTTTCAATCTAAATCCACTATTCAATCCAAAGTTTAATTTCCAAACGAATATAATCCAAACATTGAAACAAGAGTAAACTTATACAATCCAAAGTTTCCAATGGTTAATCCAATCCAAACAATAGTAAATATCCAAATGTATATATCAAAAGAAAGTAAACATATGTCAAAGTAAATAAAAAAAACTATATACATCAAAAATCAGAGTTTAGTAGAGAATCATTACGTACATGAATATCAGAGTGAATAATGGATGGAAAGGAAAAAATATTCCTGCAGAATAGAAGATAAAACAATAAGAAAGCAATCCAATAAAGAAAGAAATCTGAAATGATACCAATAAGAAATAACAAATAGCGACGACTCTAATAATATTAAATATGTAAATGAAAAATAACAAATAAGAAACAATAAAGGAATAATATCCAATATTTATACCTTTCAAGCAAGAGAAGAAATCTGAATTCAACTCTGATAATGTGGAATCTGTAAACTTAAATGGAGTAATAAGAAAACAATCATTATCAATATAATAACTTAATACATTGTTAATGAAAAAAATTAGGTAAAAAATTGATCATACCACTATAATATCTCTACTCCTATGTGGGATGCTCAGGATCTTGTGTCTCCTGAGACTCAAAACGATGGGCGGGAGCGGGAGCAGCTGACATCTGTGTATCCGGAGCCTCAAAACGAGGGGCGGGAAGGGCTGACATCTGTGTCATCGGCGATAGGGTCGCTGCAAAAGCTCGCATGTGACGTACTATCTCCTCAGTGTGTGCCTGGCGAGCCCGCAAATCTCTCAACTCAGCATCCCTCGCTGCGTCCCTCTTAGCCCACTCTGCATCCCTCTGAGCCCACTCTGCGCTCGTCTTAGCCCATTCTGCGTCCCTCCCGGCACACGTCAACTCTATCGATGTGAGTCGAGTCCGCAGGGCTTCATTTTCCTCTCGCAAATGACGAACGTCACTAGAGGTAGAGGAGGAGGATGGTGGACGGCCCCTAACCCCTGGAGCTCTCATCTGATCATATGTAACCTTTGCCTGAGAGCCCAGGCCGTAGTAGGAGGTCTTCCTCTTCCCACCGACAACATCAAAATAAATCCGATTCACATCATCGGTGGAAAGAGGCTGTGCATCCTCCCCCTCTACAATAGGCTGAGACGCCTGTGCCTCAGCAACTCTAGTGGTCATTGCTTCCTGTAAAATAAAAATTTAATTAGTCTATATAAAATGTCAAAACAAATAAAATATAATTAATATACTTACATTGATTGCTAGGGAGCGACGATCGACAAAAGACCCATCTTTTTTCTTGTGGGTCTTAATGAATAACTCCCAACTAGTGGGAGGTCTCTCTAGCTCAGCAGCTTGTAAACACAAAATATAATGTTTACACATATCCAAAAAAACATACTAAGTGTCTTTAATAACCTAAATAAAAACTACTTACCAAATCACTGGCATGCTAGACAATGGAACGGGATCCAGCAGTGTACTTCGTGGATCCCGTGCTGGGGCCAGCAAGCTCTGAATTGCGATTGGCTCGAGCAATCGCAGCATTCTCTTGCCAGTGCTGGGCATCCCAGACAGCCCGCCATGCTGCCCAAACCGTCTCAGGGACCTCTGTAGGCCTATCAACCTTCTTTCTCCATTTATAGACCATGTCCATGTACAATTTGGAGCAGTAGGCATTCCACGTCCTCTTGAATTGCTCCTCTGCACCCTCCTCCCAGGTATACCTTTTCCGTAAAAAAAAATAATATGGTTAGTATGAAAAAAAGTTATAATATCAAATTAAATATACATCTAAACTACTTACTAAAAACTCCCCGTAATAGAATGTTTTCAAATCATTCTTAATGTGGCCCCATGTCGTCGAAGTTGACAGTCTTTCTTTAAATTTTTTAGTAATATAAGATGACACCTGATGCCCATCTGGTGTAAAATTGTAGGAAAAAATAAAATATATTAGCAAATTTTGATCTAAAATATATAACAAGAATAGGTATACCTGTCACCGACGACTATAAGTCTAATCTGCTGATCACGGGGGTGCAGCCATGGTACCTGATTATACACAAAGTTTAGGCAGATAAGCAGAATAGATAAAACATGCAAATGAGACATATTAGAGGCAAATGGAAATAAACACTAATGAAGACAATGTAAATAAAGCTAGCAAAGAGATAATCAAGCATTGTATAAAACTGTTCAATACAAGCAGAATGATCTAAATTAACAACTCATCTTAATACAAACTCTGATTAGTTAATGTTCAATACATCTAACTCATCCTAATATGATGGAACTAAATTAACATGTAAGTTTTCATCGCTTGAATCCGTTGATATATCGACCTCCTCAGTGCTAGATATTTCACCATCATCAATTTCCTCGTAAGAGACATTCTCATCTATAAGTAATTAAGATGTTGATTGTATTTCTGAATCAACGGAGTTGATTATCACTTCTTCATTTTGATAAGCATCGGAGTTTTGGATAGTGATCGTATTTGGCATTTCAATTGTTGACCTAGTCTTCATTTGACATACAGCAAGTCATTCACTAGGTCGTCTTCTCTTAGTTGGGTACTCCAGATAAAATACTTGACTAGCTTGCACCGCAAAAATGAAAGGTTCGAACTTGTTGAATCTTTTGCTTGAATTAATCTCAACTAAATTGTATAACCGATGTTTCCTTGTGCCCGTCCTTGGAGTTGGATCATACCAAGAACACCTGAATAATACACATCTTTTGAAAGGTAATGCTGGGTATTCAACTTCGATAATTTCCTCTAGCTTGCCATAATAGTCAAATTCATTATCATTATTGTTTGTTGATCGTTTAACACTGATGCCAGAATTATACATGAGCATCCCTAAATCACGTTGGCTCACATGAATCTGTATCCATTCACGTAATAACCCGAGTAGACTGTCACAGTACGAAGAGGTCCAAATGCGAGATTTTTAATTCTTTCGTCTTCTACATTTGAAATTCTGTCATCATTGACCTATAATAGTGGTGGGTGATCAAATTAGATTAATAAGTAATCAAGAATTGTTAACAATAAAATGCATATTAACTCACTTACATATATTTGAAACCAAAATACAAATTCTTCTTTATCTTTCGATCTACCTCATTTGCACTTATCGATGGATTTTGGATGTACAACTGTTGTTGGTATAACCTGACATATAAGTTCATTTGATATCATACCAGAAATTTGATTATATCATTTGATATTAATTTCATTACAACAAGAGATAATACCTTAGGTATGGTTTGACATCTTCACAGTTTAAGAGGATATATGTCCTGGCGGTATGATATTCTCTATCATTTAACCGTCTAGATAGAGTTAAACCCATTGCTCTTCCAGGATACTTGAAAATAGAAAGAATTTCTGGGTCAACTGATGGACTGTCATCTTGATTGCGTGGACACTTTCGATGTCTGGTTTTCACATTTTCAGCAAAGTCATAGGAGCAAAATGAACTTGCTTCTTCAACCAGATATGTATTACATATTGATCCCTCAACTCTTGCTTTGTTACGCACATTATTCTTTAATTTTCTAAGAAATCTTTCAAAAGGATACATCCATCTGTATTGTACAGGACCACCAATCTGTGCCTCGCTAGGTAAATGAATAGACAAATGCTCCATTGAATCAAAAAAGCTTGGTGGAAATATTCGCTCAAGCTTACATAGTATTAAAGGAATCTTTGTCTGAAGGCGTAACATATCTGCTACCGTAACAACTTTGGAAGTCAGATTTTTGAAAAAAAAGGCTTAATTCTGTAAGTGCTTGCTAAACATTATTAGGAAATAATTCTTGGAAAGCTATTGGAATTAATCTTTGCATGAACACATGACAATCATGACTCTTCATTCCAACCATTTTAAATCTATTCGTATCCACACAACGAGACATATTAGAGGCATATCCATCTGGGAATTTTATGTTTTTCAACCAAGAACACAATGCTTGCTTACTTTCTTTGTCCAATGTATAACAAGCCTTCGGATATTTATCAGTTGTTTCATTCTGATGCAACTCAGGTCTGCTCACTAATTGTTTTAATTCTTCACGAGATTTTATTGTATCTTTTGTTTTCCCATGCACATTTAAGACAGTATTAATGATGTTATCAAAGAAATTTTTCTCAATATGTATCACATCCTAATTATGACGAATGAGTAAATATTTCCAATATGGAAGCTCCCAAAAAATACTTCTTTTCCTCCAACCACATTTGTTGACTCTAACAATATACTTGTTGATATCATCTGATTCATCCTGATATACTGGTAGAAATCTATAACTATCAATTTCATTTAACACTTCTTCGCCTGACATCTCAACTGGAGGTAGCTTCCTAACTACATTCCTTTTGAAATGTTTCTTATTTCTTCTGAACGGATGATCAAGAGGTAAAAATTTCCGATGATTATCAAACCAAGAAATCTTGCCACTGCGGGGTAAAGAAAATGCATCTAACTGAGTCATACAATGTGGACATGCTAACTTTTCAGCTGTGCTCCATCCTGATAACATTGAGTAAGCAGGAAAATCACTAATAGTCCATAACAATGTTGCATGCATTAAAAAGTTTAACTTTGTAGCAATGCCATATGTCTCTAAACCTATATTCCATAAATAATTCAGCTCAGCTATCAAAGGTTGCAAAAAAAAAAACATCTATGTGCCCTTTTGGATTTTGAGGACCTGGAATTAAAACAGTAAGAAACATGAATTCATCTTTCATGCACATCCATGGTGGTAAGTTGTATGATGTTAAGATAACATGTCACGATGAATATTGTTGTCCATAACTTCCAAATGGCTGAAATCCATCTGCAGAAAGTCCAAGTCTGACATTACGTGGTTCCATAGCAAAGGAAGAAAATGTTGAATCTAAATGTTTCCATGCAGGGGAATCACAAGGATGACACATAATGTCTCCATCATGTCCATGGTTTTGATGCCATATCATATGACTTGCTGTTGCTGCTGATGCATATAAACGTTGGAGTCTAGCAGTCAAAGGAAAGTAATACATGACTTTGTAATGAATATTTTTCTTCTTCTTCTAATTTACCATGCGAGCACCATGCTTGTAACGAGGATGATTACAGATTTTGCATTCCATCAATTCACTATCTTGGTTCCAAAAGATCATGCAATTATTGACACAACAATGTATCTTCTCAACTGGCAAACCCAAGTCTCTGATTAGTTTTTTAGTGTTGTAGAAACTATCAGTCATGCAGTTATCAGTTGGAAGCAACTCTGACATAAGTTGACATATGTCATCATAACATCATTTTGAGAAATGAAGTTCTGCCTTCATATTCAATAATCTTGCAGTAGCAGATAATTGAGAATGACCAGAAGGAATACCTTCCTATAATTCTCTTTCACTAGCCTTTAACATGTCATACATTTTCTGAACATCAGAAATAGGTACTTGTTCTATATTTGATTGATCAAAAGCATTCATTGCATCGTAAACCATTGATTGCATTGCATCAGCAGGGTTATATGATGTCTCTGGTCCAATTGAGTTCGATGATGATGCAACAGAAGGTCTACCAAATTCATATACATACGACTCTCTATGACAATACCAGTTGTAATAATCTGGAACAAACCCATACCTGGCGATATGAGTTTTCACTGTATCTTCATCACGGAAAGCTGTATTTCTACATTTGCGTTGATTACATGGACACTTCAACTCTGTGTCATTCAAACACTCAGGATGACACTTTGCAAAGTTAACAAATTCTTCCACTCCAGCAAAAAATTCGTCACGGATAAATCCATTGTCTAACCTATTATACATCCATGCCTTGTTCGGATACATTATATCTGAATTCAGATAAGACAATTTAATCAAACCACACATATTATGATCCATATTAAAATTTGATATTGATGCTATACTAAAAAATACATCTAATTAATCAAACATGATATAAATAATGAATCAATTATTCTAAGTAATCAAAGAATTAATTATCAACAAATTAATCTAATTATTCAAACAGTTAATCTAAAATTAATCAAACAAGATCTAATTAATAAATCAATTAATCTAATTAAATAAACAATTAATCATCTAATTATTCTAATTAACCAAACAATTAACCTAAAATAAATCAAACATTTGATCAATTCATTACCCAATTTATGATTTAACAAAGGAAATTATTATCTAAATTCATTAAATGATAATTTAACTAATTAAATAATTGATTAATTATTCAATTAATCATTTAATTAATTGATCACCTGCTGCAGCAGGGTTCGCCGGCCGCAGGAGGCGCCGCGCGGCCGCAGCAACTGGGGCACGCCCGCAGTAGGCGGAGCGCGGCCGCGCTGGCCCGTGCTCGAGCGCCCTTGCCAACGAGGGGCCGCGGGAGGCCGCGGCTGCCCGCGCGAGGCCGTGCCAAGAGCCGTGGCTGCCCAGAGAAGACGACGGCGCCGTGTAAGCACAAACAAACGAGAATATACGGGAAATGTCGCTTATCTCGCGTACCTGGGATCAGAGGAGGGTTCGCCGAAGGAGAATAAAGCTAGGGTTCGCGTGGCCGCGGGGGAAGGGGGTCGTTGCCCTTTTTAAGAAAACTAGCGACGGATTAACTTGTCCGTCGCCGATTAGCGACGGAGTTGACTAATTACGTCGCTATATTGAGGGGTTTGACCCGTCGCTTAAAACTAGCGACGGACTTTGACCATGTCTGTCGCTATATTCAGGAGTTTGACTTGCCACGCAACTTTGGCGACGGATACTATATATCCGTCGCCACTTGCAACGGACTATTAAAAAAATCCGTCGTAATCCCTTATTATTTTTGTAGTGAACACCCATTGACTAAACTCAAAAGGGAGTGTGAAGCCGATCGGACCCTATGATGGGCAAGGTCCGATCGGACCACTTAGCAGCCCAGGCATTTACACCCATTGGGATCTCATCTTTAGGCCAATATTTCTAATAAACCCATTTTCACTTATTGGCGGGAAGCAAGCACAGGAGCCTATAAACACATAAATCCAATCGAATCTTTGATAAAACGTCAATTTAAAGCCCTACTATTATTAACTTGCTACAATTCTCAGCAGATACACATTTAATGCCTTTTGCTTAGAACACTACTGGCGCAATTCCTCTTTTACAAAAAATCTAATTAATCGATAGCCATGTTACAGTTGATATAACATCTCAACAGTGAAGGGTTACAGGTGGTGTTACATACATAAAAGGGTCTCACCTCCGGACGCAGATATGAAAAATTCATCTTTTTGAGCTTCAACTTTCCACTCCACTTTCCATTTCTTGGCTAACTTGTGCGTCGGAGTATACGTGTTGGGGACCCCTAGGCTTGCTTTCTAACGTTTCTTTTGAGTGTTTGATCTTGCCATTTTTTACGATGATGGTTTTCTCGCGGTCAACATTTTCATCACGTAATTTGGCATTCCATTTTTGTAACTCTCAAATAGGATCATTATTAATTCATAACATATTATATATATACTTAAAAAAAATACAACCATAGCCTTTTAAATATGATCTATCTTTCCTTTAATTAGTTCTTCAAACAATATCTATAGTGCTAAACAACAACTATAAGCACACATTAACCGACAATTGATTCATGAAGAATGCAACATTTTGGGTGATGGATTTCCATAAATCGACTTTAAAATGATAAAAAAAAAAGAAAGAAAAGAGACTAACCGTGATGCGCCAAGATGTGAAACAATGGCTAGTGATAATCATTTTGCTTCCGACAGAAAAAAGGAAAAATTCTTTAGGAATCCTATAAGATCAATTAGTTTTTTTTTCCTAGGATAGATGGTCAAAATTTAATCCGGATTCGAATCCTATTAAGAGGTCCTCTAGGGATTAGAAATTTTTGAATAATAAACAAGAAGTTTTAAGTAATAAACAAGAAATTTTAAGTAAATGTGATCGCCGAACAGTATCCGGGCAGCTCAGCATGTGGCAAAAAACAGTGATTCGTTCATGATAAGTGAGGGATTTTATAATTATAAATATTAAATAACTACTTAGAAAAAAAAAAAAAAAAAAAAAAAAAAAAAAAAAAAAAAAAAAAAAAAAAAAAAAAAAAAAAAAAAAAAAAAAAAAAAAAAAAAAAAAAAAAAAAAAAAAAAAAAAAAAAAAAAAAAAAAAAAAAAAAAAAAAAAAAAATAATAAAATTTATATAAATTATACTATGATAATGAATATGATAAAGTGATGGAAATGTAAAAAAAAAAAAAAAAAAAAAAAAAAAAAAAAAAAAAAAAAAAAAAAAAAAAAAAAAAAAAAAAAAAAAAAAAAAAAAAAAAAAAAAAACAAATGACATGCCCGGACAACTCGGGAAGAGGAGAAACGGAAGAAAGAGATTGTGACCTGGTATGGATTAATGGGTCGTGATCGGTTCTTTTGTTGGTCCACGTATAAGGCCCAACATATCCATACGAATTCCCTCAGCGGTTGAAATTTGAAATTTTATTTTATTTTATTTATTTTGTAGCGAATTTTCCAAAAGCAATCTAATAGAAATTCGTAATTCCAAAACAAGTTGTCCTAGAAAAATTAAAGTCGAATTAATCTGCACTAATTGCACAATTTTACTAAATATTTCTCATAAATTACCGTGATCAAAATACATCACGCAGCAAATTAGATTAATCCCGCAATAATATTTTTTTCGATCTCTTTTTCTTTTTTTTGATACCAAATCCGATCGGATACGTTAATGATACAGAGAGAGAAGGTGCTATCAAGAGTCCGGGGAGAGGTAGAGGCCGGCGGAGGCGAGGAGGTCGAGGGCAGATCCGAGGCGGTGGGAGAGCGCCTCGATTCGGCGGCAGTACTCCCGCGCCTGCACGACCGCCTCCGCCTCCAGCTCACCAATCTCACCGCAAAGCCGCTCCTCCGCCTCCTCCGCCTCCTCCGCCACCCGGAGGCGCTCCCGCGTCCGCTCCAGCTCCCGCCCCAGCGCCAATTCCCTATGCCGACTTTCCATCGCCGCGCTCTCCAGCTCCTCGTTCCGCCGCCGCAGCTCCGCCGCCTCCAACGCCGCCGCCATGATGGGATCTGGAAAACGCGTGCGTTCTATCGTTTAATCGACTTTGAATCCGATTTAGGGCTGCGGACGGGGATAAGTAGGCAACGAAGCGTCCAGGTTCAATGAACTGACCGAATATGAGTTACGATTCCTGTCGCGCCATACTGACGTGTCAAAATTGGGTTCCTCTGCGGGGATCCACATATTCACTTGTGGGCTACGTGGCTTCCGTCTGGCCCAGGAAAATGGAAGGTATATTTGGGTCCTTTCGTACATTCGAGTTCGCAATAAATATAGGCAATTTTTAATTTTGCTCTATATAATTTAGTAAATCTAATGAGATGTTAGTTTTTCGAAGTGATTCTTGTACTTTTATCGGTTAACCAACCATGTTAATATATAAAATACTTCTAAGACTTCGAAATCTTAATGATAATTGATCCCGAGCCAGTTTGTGTTAGCATGACCTAGCAATCTGGCAATCCGTCAGGAGGAGATAGGTTTACGGGCCCCCGGAGCCCATCGAATATAGGGCCGGTACAGGCGGATCGGCCCATTTCCCCCGAACACGAGGAAACATTATCCTGGACCAGGGCAAAGAGAGTTAGAAGTCCCGAAGGCCCTTGAGCCAGGAAATCCTAGGTAGGGGAGTTCTTAATCAGGAGAATCCCGAGTCGGGGAAGTGCCGACTCACAACATCCCTAAGCTGTAGCATGCTCGAGTCAGGGGAGTCTCGACTCATCCTGAAGTTATAAGCGGATCTGCTCCTGCGCACCTCTTAGCTCGGTTCCTAGTCGGACGCGTGGCGGCCCACGCTCCCTAGGTACAATCCGACCGATGGTCCGAATTCTCACCCTCATACAAGTCGTAAGCGGGCATGCCCCCACGCACTTCTCGGCTCGGGGCCCAGCCGAACGCGTGGCGGCCCACGCTCCTGGGGTCCTCCCGAGCCAGAGAAGTCTTCACTCAGAGTATCACCATATCATTGAATCCCCGAGTTAGGAGCACCTCAAGCTAAAAGAGCACTCGGTCGCTCACCAGATTATCCTCGAGTCGGCCGAGTTCGGATGTACATCCCGAACCACACTCACCACGACTCAGGAAGCATACTTTCACTCGGGAAGCCTTTCTTAACTCGGGAAGCCAAGTCGTCTAAGGTTTTTGTCATGACTTATCAGAACAACCACTCCCTAACACAGGACTAGCAAAAAAAGTACGGGGTCGGCGCAGGTCTGATATCATTCTGGCCCGAATCGTGAGTATCTCGCTGACGCCATAATCTCCTTGCCATATCCTAACCCCCCGTACTACAACCACATATGTCCGTGTCAAGGCGAGCGGCACCTGACGACGCTCGCTCTTAAGTTAACAACGCATCTTTCCTTATTCCGGTATGCGACACAATACCCTGCCATCCTGGCTCTGCCTTACCTTGTTCTCGTATACGACAAAAAGGTGGCAGACAGGGTAGAAGCTGTCAGCTCCCCCGCTATATAAGCCTCTCCACTCCATACCCCCCAGGTACATGCAATAGTGTTTTGCTACTGTTATATTGCCTTTGCTGCTCTTCCACCACCTAGGACTGACTTGATCGTCGAAGTGTCTTACCGGGGACTTTTCCCGGCGGGTTTTAACGGTCTTTGCCTTGCAGATCGAAGCTAGCATCGGAGCCAGCATCAGTGGTTCGTGATCCTTGGGAGACCACGTGCTCTTGGGAGTCCATCTTACTTCGCAACAGGATCAATAATAATTCTAATAATTAAAGTTTTATGATGACACGAGGTTAATATTGAGTTTATGATAGTTTGTTTCCCTAATTCAATTTGCTTAATTTATAAATATTTATGAAGTTTATACAAGTTCATTCTTTTTTAAATAATCTAAATATTTAATTTTTCAAACGAATTAATTTTAGAATAATAATTGAGAGAGTGAAAATGGAAGAGTAAAAACCATAGTGAATGACGTGACACCTTACATGCATGATCTCCGACGGATTCACCGTGCCCCTCCCAGGATATAGTTTGATTTCGGGCGACGGCCGAAGGCCGCTGATGGTGTCCAAGCGATAATCGGACGTGTGTATGTAAAGTGTCACCTCATGCCACGTCATGCCACATCATTCATTATGATTTTCACTCTCTCATTTTCACTCTCTCTATCATCGCTCTTTAATTTTAAAGATGATAAATTCGACTATATAAAAATTTTTCAACCATAATCAAAATAAATAGAGAACTGCTAATGGGCCAACATATTTAGAATTATTATCCGATAAATGAAAATTTTTAAAGGTGCAGTTTGAATTTCTGATTCAATATACTATTGAATATTGATGTTATAAAATTGTTACGGAATATTATTTATAATTAAACAAATATTGAGAGAAACTGAGAAAGCAATTTTTCCTTGGCAATCTTGTTTAGTTAATGTGATTTAGAATTAATTACCATCGTCATATGAGTTTGACAAGACACACATATGTATATTAACTAATACTGATATTTTTAGAAGAAAATTTATGTGTATATTTAATGTTTAAAAGAAAATTTGACTAATAAATTAAATTATTGCTTTATAAATAATAGAATAAATAATACTTAGGAAATTCTTTATTTATGTATAGAGATAGAGTGTTTTTATATTAATCACGTTTACTCGCACCGCTCTCTTATCCGTGCAACGGAGTTTTTACCTTCCCGAGATCAGGTGCGCTCTATTTCCTTTATCTCTTTTCGAATGCCCTTTATTGCCTCCCTTCTGCTGCCGATCTTGATGTTGAATGGTGATCTCAGTGCAATCTCCACTATTTCTTCAGTCGTTTTAGCGGATTTCTGATTTCGTCTAGATCTCGTTGTAATTTCTAATTTGTTGGTAAAATTCTATGTCTTTCAGAATTGCCTCTTTATGTTATCAACATTTTTGGGAGGAAACTCAACTTGACAAAAGCCTATCTAAGTCCTAATCGGAAACCATGAAATTATTCATTTGAATATTGAAAAAAGTTACTTATTAAAAAAATATAGATCTTATGTTTTTGCTAAAAAACGTAGTTCTTATGTTTTTGCTTGACATGTTTTTAAGAATGAGTATAAAATTTATTATATCTTCTCAACTTGCGGGACATCATTTATGAATTATTGAATCAGTAAAAATAATCCGTATTTCTCACTAGAAAAATTGTAGATTTGTACAGAAAGCCTTTTTTATAGAATAAATAGATTGAGCTCTTTCCTTATATTCTAAAGTTCGCTAACTACTTTTAGTATGGGTGTTCCTTGATCAAACATAATAAATCTCATAAAATATTTGTTGTCTTCATAGCTAATATTAACTTTTTTTGCCATCTTGGAATGAATGATGCTCACAAATTCATAAGTTATAATACATTGTATAACCATTCTTATAAAATGTCTAACCGTCTAAACATTTTCTAATATATTCGTAAACATTTTTTTTTGGCCAATATAAGTTTTTGGAGGAGGTCAATAAAGCTAGACCTACTAATTCTGCAACCATGTTAATAGCAGTGTGGGAGTTAAGGAAGTAATATGTGCGTGACATTACCTAATATTTCCTGATTTTAACCTTGGCCACCTGATTTAACCTTGTTAATAGCAGTGTGGGAGTTAAGGAAGTAATATGTGCGTGACATTACCTAATATTTCCTTATTTTAACCTTGGCCACCTGGTCAGGAAAACATATTCTTATTGTTGAACCAATACTCTTGTATTAAGTAATTATTTTACTGTGTGTATATGTTGTTGTGCAAAGACAAGAGTTCATTTCCTTCTTTCCTTCCATTCCTCAAAACTCTAACTAAATAACTTATAATCCTCCAATAAACCCTTTTAGGCACCTATGATTTGTGTATTATGCTTTTTCTGCTACTGAATTTTAATGCTCAGAACATTATTTCAGTCTCATTGTGCTAAATGAATAACTTGCTTAACAACTTTATATACTATTTCTATGGCCTTATAAAGTATGTTAAACTTATCTTTTATTGAAAGTGGAAAGTGATATTTTGCCTCCAAATTGCTTGCAGAAGATGTTTTTTTCTATTGACGAAAGATTCTACCAAGTTCCTCAAACTGCAATCGTTGATTGCCCTCACAAGTGCGTACATGACATTTATTGCTCTTCCGAGGAAGAATCAGTTTCATCCATTGCTTTAGCCATAACATTTTGGCAGGAATGGAAAAACTCATCCTTGATATGTCGAGTGTATGTATTGTGCTTAGTTATGATATCTGCTGATGAATTTCTGCGATGATATCCTAATTAATGTGTTATTATGATATTGGTAATTCATACATAAATTATCTTATATTTCACTTGGGTGGAAACAATTGTTTTCATTTGTTTAGTTTATTAATTTACTAAGCAATAAAGTAATATACAAACTTACATTTTCTGAGGATTACAGAAAAATTGGTTGGTAAGCTTTAATTAAGAAATACTATAAACAAAAAAAAAGAGTGAAATTAAACATAGTAATAAAAATATATTTATGATTAAAATATGTTGACATTATTGCATCTCATCAACCACTTGTAAATTTACTTGATTTAAACCAACAAAAAAAATGTATTCGACAATGCTATATAAGTTTTACATGATTTATGTAAACTAGTTTTTAGACTACTAATTGAGGATTATCTAGTTCGGTATCGGAACTAACTAAAATCATCATACCTGTTGCATATATGATGCGAGCAACATTCTCTGTCACTTAATTGCCATGATAGCAGTGCCTTGAAGTATGGAACTTGGAAGCATCTTGATTTTTTTATCAATTTTTTAACTCTTATTTTTTAAATTTATGGCACAACAGTTGAATATCGAAGGTTATATGTTTTGCATTTTTTTAGGCATGAATTTCCCTGTTATTTGTAACTATCAGAGAACATTATGTTTTCTCTTCTGGCTTTTTATTGTCTTCTGAAACCCATGTCTGAGTTATAGAAGGGGCTCATAATCTCTTTGTTAGATGAAAAACAAATAAATTTAGATGACTATATTTGGATGACCTCTAAATTGTGACTTTGTAATTGTTAAACTATTTGGACTTTGGCCATATATTTATCTGTCTTATTGAAGAATTGATCACTTTATTTCCCTTACTATTCTTTATTATTCTAACTTTTCTGTATTGTTTTTTTCAGATTATTATTGTCGCTAATTGGTCCCAGAGTAGGAACTAGATTGATCTCATATTGTTTCAGAGTAGGAGGTAGATTGATATTTGAATGTTCGAAATGGTTATGCATGTATGCCAGGAAAATTTGTGCAGAAATGCAGTGGTAAGAGAAGTGCTTTACCTATATGTGGAAGTTCCTATAAGCTTGATGCACCTGTTATCAGCATTGAACTTGAGAACAAACCAACATATATGACACTTTAGAGGCTTCTTTTTTCGGTTGACCTAAGATGGTGTCCCTGTGTCAGTGAACTCATTGTCTTCTCCTTTCCTTTTGTATATAGCTTCTTATTCAGTGTGCAAAGAACCTTGCTGGGGTCTTCTCTTGATATTGGGTGGTTGCAAAAGACCAAACAGTTACCCACAGTGGAGGATGGTACAACGCGTTTCATGGAACTGCTTCATGATGTCAGGTACCTGACTTTTCCCACGAGACTCAGATACCTATGTTTTTATCTAGTTTGATGGTCTACTCTGTCAGCCATCTCTCTATTGAATTTCATCACTCGCTATTTAATATTTTGCTTAATGGGCAGCGCTAATACATGCTTTGACTACTTTAAACTACTCTGAATCAGCAGGTGTCTCTCTTCTTTTTCATATTGTTTTTTTTTCTTTAAAATTTAAGACCTTTTGAGGCTACATTGTAGTTCTAGATTTCCTTTTAATCAATTTTCAATTGCATCTGTGCCTCCTCCATTTCTACATTCAAGATGATATGGAGGTAAGAGTAGAAATCAACTATGTTCTGTACAGGCAGTATGAGGTCGAGCTACTGCATAACACATGCAGTATGTTGATGAATATGAGGTTCATTTCATATATCTCATTCTTGTAGAGGCCTACAGTTCTGATGCATTGTTTTGGTTACTCATAACAATATAGGTATCTTCTATATCAATGTGTTTGTGTTTAGATGAGGATGATGATGACGCCATTTTCCATCTTCATATTTTCAGAAATGGTGTGCACTGCCTTCCTAACAATCTGGTTTATTTGTTGATTCCTGGTAAGGTTTAATTTTATCCTATAAAGTATCAAAACACCAATGGTTGGTTATCTAAGATGCATTAAATGGTTAAAATGCAGGCCTTTTCAGTAACCATGGTTCGTTGTACTTTGTAAATACTAAACGATGTTTTTCCAAGATGGGTCTAACTTGTCATATTGCCAAGATCCATAGTGAGGTGATGATTACTGTCAGAATTTTAGCATATATTTTCAAGTTAAATGGTATATTGACAGTAAGAAATTCAACATTAATGTTAATCATCTTCCTGTAAGTGTCTCTCATCAAATTTTGCTGTATAATATTTGCTTTCAAATATATCCTTTAGTCAATGTTTTTCTACACTATGATAGTGATTGCTACAACATGTCCACTATCGCAAGTCTCAATGTCATAACTTGCGATGGGAAAACTTGTTTGTTTTGTGGAATGGATTGTGCGATTGATAAATAGAAAAAAATAATTATCTTTTTGAATGTTCTCATTATGGAATTTTACTGTTATTGCTTGTAAAACCTAAAGATATGAATATTCATTGGAACATTTGTTTTTAAGAAATGAATTGGTAAGAGCTTATTATCTGGAAAAAAACTAATTCATTATCCTAGTTTTCATACTGATAAGCTCCTCATAAGAAATTAAGTGACTATTGACAAGTTGACTTACTATGTTTTTAGGCTTCGGTGGAGAAAAATTCATGGGAGCTCAAGCAATACATTGAGGAACTGTACTGGGGATCGGGAAAGCGTGTGATGCTTCTCGGACATAGCAAAGGTGGTGTTGATGCAGCCGCAGCACTTTCGATCTATTGGTCCGACCTCAGTGACAAGGTTGCTGGATTAGCACTTGTTCAGAGCCCTTATGGCGGTTGTCCCATTGCTTCTGATATCCTGCGAGAAGGCCAGGTTGCTGACAAGGAGGCCCGACGGATCATGGAATTTATCATATGCAAAATAATCAAGGTAACTACCATTGCATTCTGATGAAGATGGGGTTTTTCCAAATTGTTGCTAGGTGATGGTTTTTTAGATTTCAACCATACGTGCGGACAGGGGGATATGAGATCTTTAGAGGATCTTACTTACGAAAAGAGAAAGGATTTCATCTCAAAGCATACACTTCCTTTGGGACAAATCCCACTAATTTCATTCCACACAGAGGCTAGCATAGCACCTGGAGTTCTTGCCACAATGTCTCACATTGCCCATGCTGAGTTCCCATGGCTTCTTTCCCTTCCTCATTTCTTAACGTGGTTTGAATCTGTGAATTTTGGCGGAAAAGTTCCCGTCGTCCTCCCTGCATCTGCTGCGATGGCAATTTCTGCATTGCACATGAAGTTACGGTACGGAGAGCCAAGCGATGGACTGGTGGCGAGGTGCGATGCGGAGGTTCCTGGGTCAGTGGTTGTTAGACTAGAGAAGAAGCTCGACCATTCGTGGATGGTTTACTCATCCCTCAATAAGGATCAGCTTGAGCCGGATGCTAGTGAGATGTGTGAAGCTCTACTAACCATGCTCATAGAGATTGGAAGGACAAAGAAGATGCAGGGAGACCAAGTGGGGAGCTCCATCTAAACAAGTCAGTTTTCCGAGAATAAAATTTTGCGAGCTAGTAGACACCAAGTCACCAGCCTATCAACAGTTTGTTTGGGAGGTAGTAGACACCAGGCCACCCACCATCACCAGTTTGAATAATAAAGGTACTCAGTTAAATTGTTCAACTGAGCATTTCTGTTTTGACTGACGGAAATTAAATTTATTCTTATAGTTTTTCAAAAAAAAAACAGATTCCTGTTGGATTTAAAGGACAAAATATCCAAAATTGAGTGAATTAAAATTGAGCGCAATTACTTGTTTTCAAGTTGATTCCATTTTCGGACAATAATTTTAGTTAATTCACAAGGTTTTCTATTGAATCTAATTGTTTAAACATATAGCTTGGCAACTTATAGAATTCCAAAACTTTATTACAAATATTATAAACTAAATAAAAACTGTATCTGATAATGATAATGTATATCAAAATAATCACAAGACGTCTACCGAAGACGCCTTATGATCGTCCTCCGGCAGACGATTGGTCGCCGGCGATCAGCCCGTGGGTGAGCCGCAGGCGGGGGGAAGCCACGAGCTTCACAGCCTTGGGCGTTGTCAACCCGAAGACGTCTCCCATGTCGATCTCGCCGGGCTTCATACCTGTGGGCAGAGTCCAGTCGAAGCAGTGCACCAACTGCGCCACCGCCAGCTCAAGCCCCAGCAGCCCCAGTTGCATCCCGGGACACGACCGCCGCCCAGACCCGAAGGGCAGGAACTCGAAGAAGCCTCCCTTGAAGTCCATTCCCGCCGCCTCGCCGCCCGGCGCGAACCTCGCCGGCCGGAACTCAGACGCGCCCTTCCACAGAGCCTCGTTGCGGCCGATGGCCCAGACGTTGATCAGCACTCTTGAATCCGCGGAGAGGAAATACCCCGACACCTCCGCGTCCTCCACCGTCTGATGCTGAAGAAGCGGGATCGGAGGGTGGAGGCGGAGAGTCTCCTTGGTGACGCACTTGAGGAAGGGTAGCTTCTCGAGGTCGCTCTCGCGGACCGGCCGGTCTAGGCCGACCACGCCGGCGAGCTCGTCCTGCAGGCGTCGCATGTCGTCAGGGCTGTTCATTAGCTCCGCCATCGCCCACTCGATCACCGAAGCCACCGTCTCCGTTCCCCCAAACATCACGTCCTGCCATGTCACAGATTAATTTAATTAAACAAGTGATTAAATTAAGCGTAGCTTAAAATTAAGGAGAAATTTGAGCAGTAAAGCAAATATAATTAATAGCGATAATTAAGTTTCGAGAGGGCAAACCATGATTAGGGCCTTAATGTGGTCCCTCGTCAACTTAAAGTTCCCCAGCATCAGTTCATCTTTCTCCGCCGCTCCTCTGCTCCCATCGCCGTCGCCGGCCCTCGCCTCGTCCAGGAACACTAGCATCTCGTCGACCATGTCTCCGTCAGCCGCATCCGGCGCCTTCGGGTTGGCTATGTGCTCGTCGATGATCTTGTCAATGAATTTATCCAGCGCATCCCTGGCGACCTATACATTCGATCGATAACATTCCGGATTAAAATTTTGATGAGTTCGATGAGATTAAAATTCACAACTAGTTGATTGCTGACCTTGAGGCGCTTGTTGAAGCCTTGCGGATCGACCCAGCTGAACCAGGGGAAGAAGTCGGAGACGTTGAACTCGCCGAAGAGCTTGGAGAACTCCGAAATGATGGAGATGAACTTGTCCTGCTGTCTGGCATCGCTGCTCTGCTGCGTCCCGAACGCCGCCCTGTATGTGATTCTCATCGTGAGTTTGAAACTGAGCTCGCCGATGTTTACGGCGGCGCCGGCGACGGCCTTCTCTGCCACGGATTGAACAGCCGCAGCCACCTCCTCCCTCACCTAGAAAAAGTTTAATATTTTTTAAGGACCTACAAGTTTAGGCATGAGCCATAGGGGCTAAAAAGAAAATATAATTACGAGGAGATTACCGGAGTCCATGACTCGGCGCGCTTCTTGCTGAAGAGCTTGACGACGCAGAGCTTTCTCATCTTGCGCCAGAACGATCCATAGTTTGCGAAGGCCATGTCGGCGCGGTCGTAGCTCAGGTAGGCGATGGCGATCGTCGCCGGCCGGTTGGCGAACCCAGCGTCCTGCGCCTGCAGCACCTGCCGCGCCATCTCCGGCGTCGACACCACGAACACCCGCCGGGCCCCCAGGCGCAGGTGGATCAGCCCCACGCCGGCGCCGTAGCGCTCGCTCAGCTTCGCCAGGCCGCGGTGCGTCAGCTGGTCCATGATCAGCATGTTGCCGATC
This sequence comes from Boesenbergia rotunda, assembly GCA_024364735.1. Taxonomy (NCBI): domain Eukaryota; kingdom Viridiplantae; phylum Streptophyta; class Magnoliopsida; order Zingiberales; family Zingiberaceae; genus Boesenbergia; species Boesenbergia rotunda. Next base: position 23,030 of record JAGFNQ010006288.1, read on the forward strand.
ACCGGCAGCGGCGGCGGACCCGGCGGAAACGGCAGTTTGTTCCGCCGGCGCAGTTTCGCTGCCGCCAGGAATAACAGCACCGCCAAGGCCGGAAGAAGAAAATTGGCCAACAAGTCCATGAACAACAACGCCATGGCCGGTGAATTCTCTTCGCAAATAATATTAATGAAGAATCAGCATACGATATATAATATATATATCAGAGGGAAGATTAAAATAATTAATAATTCTATGAAATTTGTGGTTTTTTATTGGAAAAAATAGAACATTTATTATTATGTTTGGTTAAAATTAATTTACTTTCCTTTTAGGATGATTCGCCGCCTCGTTTGGAAATAAATTTATTAGAGAAAATATTATTATTTTGTCTATGTACTTTTGTAAATTGATCTCCTTTCGAGGATTCATCTCTATGTAAATAATTCCATATATATATGGAACCTTCTTGTAATTTAATTATGGAAGGATACACAAATATAAATATTAAAAATAGAGATTTTATTAATGAGACAGTATTGCCTATTTATGCTTGCAAAATTGCCGTTACCATTAAAGCATGTAAATTTAGAAGGCGCTGGGTAAGCGAGTAATGAGAATGAAATTTATTTTGTTCTCATTTATGATGCTTAGTATACGGGATCGGAATCAAAATATGAATATGATATCCCTAATTTTATAACCCAGCCCCCATTAGGTTATCACTAAACTTATAAACCCATCAATCAAATTAAAATCTATTATCATTCTCATTGTTGAATGTATACCAAGCACCCCCTTATGCTATGTTTACCTAAAAGAGTGGATGATGGATGGATTAAATAAACAGGGGTATGGAAAGAGAATGGAAAGAAAAAGAAATCCTTTCCTTTGCATGCTTATTTACCATGATTGAGGAAGATGAGTACATGCGGTGTAATTTTATTAATGTAAAAGGGTACATGCGTCATTTGTTTGGTATATGGTGTAATTTTATAAGTTAAAAAGGGTACATGCATTATTTTTTTTAGTTTATGATATAATTTTGTAAATGAAAAGGGGTACATGCGTCATTTTTTTATCCATCCGCTGCTTTTCGTCCGATTTTGAGATGATCGATTTTTGTTCCAAAACTATCCGCGGATGGATTATATTTCTCTTCCCTCTTTAAATTTTAATGAAGTAAACAATGAAAAGATTTCCACTACGGAAACTTTTTCTTAGTTTTACTTTTCGCTCTCCCAAGTAAGCATTAGTCTTCCTTATGACTGTACAATCTTATGGATTGCTACGTACGTTTAAAAAATCTTAAATACACATGTAATACAGTATTCTTTTACAGCTTTTACAGCTGTTGCCGCGTATTATGTTACGGTAGAAGAGTGTTAAATTGTTCCTCAATTATTCACGATTTGATATCTAACTATAATATATTTTTGTAAAAATATTTTTTTTTCAAATTTAATGAGTAGCGTAATTATGGGATACTAAATTTTTTGAAATCTACCATAAGCGCTTTTGATTAAATCCAACGATCAATGAAAAACTTTCGTGAAATTGAATCTATCTTCTCAAATCCTATAGTATCTGCTTCATATTGATTTTTTTTTTCTTTTACGCTAATTAATGTTTGGTTTTTTATCGTTCAAATCTTGTGCAAGAAAAAGATAATGCCGATTTTGTTTTTTAATAATGTTATGTTTGTGACACTAGATTTCATCTAGAACAAATGTCATGGAATGGCAGCCAAGGTGTAATGAGTTTTTTCCCCCTTTTTACGTACTGAATTGATTTTGGCTAATGGATAGGAAATGTAATCATAAATTCTCATGTAATTTTTTTTGTTTATGTGATTTGAATGAGAAAAAAAATCAACATTGAGATGCCATTTCACCAATCAAACATTAGGTTGAATTAAACAAAGAACAATGCTACTATTTTATTTCTCACTCTATCAAGAACAATATCTTGTGACTGACCAACTTAATTAATTGTCATTTTCTCTTCTTTTCCTTTCCTTTCCATTAGGTGGAATTAAACCAAGAACAATGCTAGTATTTGATTTCTCACACTACCAAGAACAATGTCTTGTGACTGACCAACTTAAAGGATTAATTGTCATTTTTTCTTCTCTTCCTTCCCTTTCAAAATAGATAAAAGAAAAGAAATTCTGTCATCCTTCTCCTTTTGTCCTCAACACTATTCCTTTGCTTCCCCTCCTTTCTCCTAGTTGGCACAGCCCCACTTCCTGTTTACTAAGTGATTTCCACTAGCATGGTACACAAAGTTTAGTTCATAATATTTTGTAAAGCACATCACACCAGGTAGCACTATGGGCAAAAACGTGTTTACCTGAGAATTTTTTACGTTCAAAATGAATTTAGCCCACAAACATTTCAACATATTTTGTTAATTGTTCTTGAAGCCTTTGTAAGTCGCAACAGTTGTTACTCAATCCAAGAATATCACTATCAAACAAACCCCATTTAACGATGTCATATATCCGTCGGTATTCCATCACCACAAGGTTTTAGAGCGGAATTATGAGGAATTTATGCACGTCCGAACGTACGGCGTCTGCAACATAAATAGCGACGGAATAAAATATTTTGTCGCTAAGTTAGAAATGGAATATACAATTCTGCATGTCTCTATTTATTTCGATGAATATTTTTTTCATCTCTAAATTTCGGAATAAAATATTGTGTCGCTAAGTTAGAAATGGAATATATAATTCTGCATGTCTCTATTTATTTCGATGAATATTTTTTTCATCTCTAAATTAGGGCTGCAAACGAGTCGAGCCGAGCCGAGCCAAAGGTCGGCTCGAGCTCGAGCTCGAGAAAACCAAAGGAGCTCGGCTCGAGCTCGATCGAGCTAGTAAAATCGAGCTCGAGCTCGGCTCGAGTCGAGCTCGAGCCGAGCTCGAGCCAAATTCGAGCCGAAAAATCTAATAAAAATGGGGTAAGGTGTGATTCGAACTTGCAACCTCTGCTATCCACCGAAACCTTCTAACCACAAATACCTCATCAAGTTCTTATTTATTTATGGAAAACAATGTTATCAAGCCTGGGATAGATCCCAGGCTTGGCTCGATAAGGCTCGACGAGCCATCGAGCAAGCTTTGAATTGGCTCGGGCTCGGCTCGAATTGTAAACGAGCCAGCTCGAGCTCGGCTCGAGCTCGGTCAACTCCGAGCTCGAGTCGAGTTTTGACCGAGCGGCTCGCGAGCGGCTCACGAGCGGCTCGACTCATTTACACCCCTACTCTAAATTTAGGATGCATTAAAACTTTTCGTGGTTAAATATACAGACGGAATTGAACTTTCCGGGCTAAACAGTGACGAAAGCTTAAATTGCCATGGCTAATTATATTACGGATCTAAATTTTTGTTACAAAATATTTTTCGTCGCAATAGATTAGGGATGATAATTTTCTCCAAATTCAATTGAGGATCCGATATCCAACCCAAAGAAAAAAGGATATAGAGAAATTTTTTAACACGATTAAATAAATGGATATTAGAGTACGAGTATTCAGGTAATTGGGTAAGGGGCGAGTTTAGTAGAATCCTATCTATACCCGATTTGAATACCCAATATATATATATATATATATATATATATATATATATATATATATATATATATATATATATATATATAGGGATCAATCGGTCGACGAGAGTGGGTAAATTGTCCCTAAAAATAAACTCGAGATCTTTGTTTAACTTAACAAAGATGGGTAGTTAACACAAATAAATAACATAAATAATATTAACTAAGAAACAGAATGAGATACAAACTGAATTACTTGGTTGCAATAGGAAGACTGCTAATCTAAGGCAATGACAGTGCAATCTTCAAATCAACTCCTTGTGGGCAGAGAAGTCTTTTACAGTATTAGAAACTCAGAGAAAATAGAATAAAACTATTATATAATTCATTATAGCTTGAATGATGAAATGCTCTGAGTTCAGGGGTCTATTTAAAACCCCTAGCAAGAAAAACTTATTGATGTGCTGACGTGGCATATCACAGGCTCCCGAGTGCTACATGGGTGCTGGAGAGCGTTCAACCTCTATCCACGTCCCAACGGCCAAAAAAACGGGTCATTTTGTCAATAAACATCAAGTCTCAGGCGCTCGTATGAACTCGGGCACCTGTATATGGGCGCCTGATTGCCCAAGCGGCCAAATCACACTCGTGCGCCCGGGAGCTAACTGATCAACTCTAGTTGAATAGCCTTCTTCCAGCATCCTGGATGATTTCCAACCATCCAAAGTTAGGCTCACCTGAATTCGTCTCCGGCCTTCTCCTTGAGCAGACTTCTTTCCCGGATTCTCATCTCTCAGACATCGCATGCTTTCTTCTCACTCTATTGGTATACTTTTCCGTAGCATTCGTGTCCCTCAGATGTGTCGAGCCCGTCGGCTTCCTTCCTGCGCCATCCTTCTTGTCTGCTACGTCTTTCACTCGATTTCCTGTACTCCTAAGCTCCTATGCACTTAGACACAGAGATCAAATACCAACATGATCGCACTTGACTCAGTGGACCATATCAAAACGATCCCAGGATATATATATATATATATATATATATAGAGAGAGAGAGAGAGAGAGAGAGAGAGAGAGAGAGAGAGAGGAGTGATCTCCTGAGCGAGAAAATTTGCGCGCTCACGCGCGACTACACGTCTGATCGGTCATGTGACCGATCTGGAGAGTGTCTGATCGGTCACGCGACCGATCAGACACTCTCCGAGGGGCTTGCCGACCAACGGCGGCCTTCGATCGGCGTCCCAAACACCATACTATAACCAAGAGGGATTGGAGAACCCGTCGAGGCTTATTGACCAATGGCGGCCTCCGCCGACGCCCCGAACACCATACTATAACCAAGAGGGATTGGTGAACCTGTCGGGGCTTGCTGACCAACGGCGGCCTCCGACCGGCGCCCCGAACACCATACTATAATCAAGAGGATTGGTGAACCCGTCGGGGCTTGCTGACCAACGGCGGCCTCCGACCGGCGCCCCGAACACCATACTATAACTAAGAAGGATTGGTGAACCCGTGGGGGCTTATTGACCAACAGCGGCCTCCGGCCGGCGCCCCGAACACCATACTATAACCAAGAGGGGTTGGTGAACCCGTCGGCGCTTGCTGACCAACGGCGGCCTCCAGCCACCGCCCCGAATACCATACTATAACCAAGAGGGATTAGTGAACCCGTCGGGGCTTGCTGACCAACGGCGGCCTCCAGCGGCCGCCCCGAACACCATACTATAACAAAGAGGGATTGGTGAACCCGTCGGGGCTTGCTAACCAACGGCGGCCTCCGGCCGGCGCCCCGAACCATACTATAACCAAGAGGGATTGGTGAACCCGTTGGGCTCGTTGCACCCTCCGCCCGTCATTGCTAGTCACTGGCTCGCCGCCCTCGGAGAGTGCGGCAAGCACTTGCCTGATCGGTAACGGGGCCGATCAGGAAGGGGTCGCGCATGGGCGCGCGTGGTCTGTCCCCCATATATATATATATATATATATATATATATATATATATATATATATATATATATATAAAAGATTTTTTTCTCAAAACACACTAACTATTCTGTTTGTGTTTAATATGTTTTTATTGAATATGATTAAATTAGGAGTATAGACGTGTAATTTGTTTTTTTTTAATTATAGTTTTTGGATACGATATTAATAACAATTAATATTTTTAAGTTAGATGGAATATTTAATGAGTATGAGTATGAAGTTTGGATATTCGATCCTCGATAGATATGGGGATGGGCATGAGGATGAATATTGAATATAATAAATAAGAATAGCGATGGTGATGGAGATGAAGGATATCGAATCTGATTCACATCTGACCCATTGTCATCCCTACTATATGTCAAGAGAATTGATAGGTAGAATATTTGACATTAATTGCACAATAATTTGACATTAATGGTGCAGATTTGCTATTAATGGGAAGAATATTTGGCATTAATTATACGATTTGGCATTAATGGTGCAGATTTAATTGCACAATGCTTTGACATTAATGGCGCAGAATATTTGACATTAATTGCACAGATTTAGCATTAATGACGTAGATTTTCAAAATTGTATAGCTGTAATTATGTATCATACTATTTAAAGGAGGATTCTCCAGAGGAGAAAGCAGAGTTTTTCACCCTCATTTTCTCTGAGTTTGACATGGTTTCTACTCTCATTTTCTCTGAGTTTGACATAGTATCAGAGTCAGTTTCGATCCAAACCTACTTTTTTTTTCTCCTGTCATTTTTCAAGTCAATCCTAGTTCCTTGTGATTTCTCCAGCTTCTTGTTTTTTTTCCCTCCTGCTTTCTTTTTTTTTCTCTTAATCATGTCCACTGAAAAGCATGATGTCCTGTTCGTTCGTCTTAATGGAAAGAACTACACTACCTGGGCATTCCAGTTCCAGATCTTTACCAAAGGCAAGGAGCTTTGGGGTCATATTGACGGAACCAATTCTGCCCCTGACAAAACTATGCATAAGGAGGCATATGCCAAATGGGAGGTCAGAGATGCATAGGTTATGGCCTGGATCATAGGCTCTGTCGAACCTAATATCATCCTCAATCTCATACCCTTCACCACGGCAGCTAAGATGTGGGCATACCTATAGCAGATTTATAGCCAGAACAATACTGCTCGCAGGTTTCAACTTGAACATGAAATTGCCAGTTTTCAATAGGATAGTCTCTCAATTTTTGAATTCTATTCTCATTTTATAAATCTTTGGGCTGAATATGATGACATTGTCTATAAAGATTTGTCAACTGACGGACAAGCTACAGTCCAAACAGTTCATGACACCACAAAACGAGATCAATTTCTTATGAAATTGAGATCTGATTTTGAGGGCATTCGAACCAACCTCATGAACAGGGCTACTGTTCCCTCCTTAGATGAATGCTTAAATGAACTGCTTCGTGAAGAACAACGTCTCCTCACTCAGACAACCATGGAACAACAAAAATCAGCCTCTGTTCCTATGGCATATGCCGCACAAGGCAAACCACGAGGTCGAGACATGAGTACTGTCCAATGTTTTTGCTGTAAAAGCTTTGGGCACTTTGCTTCCCATTGTCCTAAAAAGTTTTGCAATTATTGCAAAAAGGATAGTCACATCATTAAAGAATGTCTAATCAGACCACCGAGGAGAAATGCAACAGCCTTCACTGCCTCTGTTGGTCCTTCTACTACTCCAGTTTCTGTGGATCAAAATTTGCCTAATTCTGTGCCAACTTTGACACCTGAAATAGTTCAACAAATGATCATTTCGGCATTTTCTGCTTTAGGTCTTTCAGGTACCGCTTCTTTACCTTGTTCTCCTTGGTATTTCGACTCCGGGGTATCAAATCATATGACTAACAATGCTGCTACTCTTACTAATATTACAAATTACTCTGGTAGTTTGCAAATACATATCGCCGATGGAAATACTTTACCTATCACAGCAATTGTTGATATTTCATCATCTCTTACAACGTTTATGTTTCCCCTGGTCTAAGCAGTAAACTTATTTCAGTTGGTCAGTTAGTTGACAATGATTGCAATGTTGAATTCTCAAAATCTAGTTGTCTTGTGCAGGATAAACAATCAGGGAAGAAGATCGCGAAGGGGCCTAAAATTGGACGTCTTTTTCCTCTTTATTCATCGTTGTCATCTTATCCTTTTTTGCCTTTTATTTCTTGTAATTCAGCAATTGTTGATTTCCAATTATGGCATAAGCGTCTTGGTCATCCAATTTCCAATGTTCTTCATCACTTGATGAAATCTGGAGTTCTTGGCAATAACAATTCCCCATCTCGTTGTGATGTTCAATTTGATTGCAATTCTTGTAGACTTGGTAAAAGTAAAATTCTACCATTTTCAGTTCATCAATCAAATGCACATCAACCTTTTGACATAATTCATAGTGATCTATGGGAAATAGCGCTGTTGTATCTCATGAACATTACAAGTACTTTATCACATTTATTGACGACTATAGTCGTTTCACATGGGTATATTTTTTGCGCTCTAAAGCTGAAGCATTCTCTACATTCAAATTCTTCCATGCTTATGTTCAAATTCAATTTTCATCAACCATTAAAGTTCTACGCTCTGATAATGGGGGGGAATACACATCTCACTTATTTGAAGAGTTCTTGTAGAAACATGGTATATTATCTCAAAGGTCATGCCCTTCTACACCACAACAAAATGGGGTAGCAGAAAGGAAAAATCGTCATCTTCTTGATGTTGTTCGTACCTTAATGTTGGACTCCTTTGTACCCTCTCGGTTCTGGTGTGAAGCTCTCTCAACTGTTGTCCACCTTATTAATCAGCTGTCATCTCAAGCCTTAAATAATGATTCTCCTTTCTTAAGGATATTTGGTAAGCCACCAAATTTTTCCACTCTTCGCACCTTTGGTTGTGTCTGTTATGTTCATCTACAGCCACGTGAACGCACCAAACTCACAGGTCAATCTGTTAAATGTGCTTTTCTTGGTTACTCAACCCATCACAAAGGTTTTCTATGTTATGATCCTCATTTACATAGGATTCGGGTTTCTAGAAATGTCATCTTCCAAGAAGATACATATTTTTTTCCTACTAACCAAGACATTAACTCTTCTGCATCCAAATCTATTTTGGCATTGTTTCCTAACAATTCTACAGGAGAACAAGCCCCTCCACCTTTATTGGTCTACCAGAGACGTCCACCTTTGTTTTCTCCGAGGCCCCCTCCCGATCATTCTCTGACTGCTGATCTAGCTCTTCAACCAGAACAAGCTTCTTTACGTCGCAGTACTCGCGTTCGTAAACCACCGAAAAAGTATGGTTTTTTTGAACCTTTATCTTTGACAGCAACTTTAGCATCTATTCCTATTCTTTCTTCATATAAGCAGGTCATGACACATAAATGTTGGCAGGATGCTATAGAAATTGAACTTTTGGCACTAGAGGAAAATCAGATATGGGACATTGTTCCATGTCCTCCATCTGTTAAACCTCTTGGCAGTAAATTTGTATTCACTTTAAAGCTGCGTTCAGATGGATCAATAGATCGATACAAGGCTAGATTGGTTGTTCTTGGAAATAAGCAAGAGTTTGGCCTAGACTATGAAGAGACATTTGCACCTGTGGCCAAAATGACTACTGTGAGAACTATTCTTGTCATTGCAGCCTCTAATTCTTGGCAAATTCACCAGCTCGATGTCAAAAATGTCTTCCTTCATGGGTACCTCAAAGAAGAAGTTTACATCAAACTTCCTATTGGTATGCCCTCTCTATTACCAAATATTGTTTGCAAACTAAAACGTTCTTTGTATGGATTAAAACAGACACCAAGTGTGTGGTTTGAAAAGTTTAAAACAACACTACTTGGTTTTTCCTTCATCCAAAGTAGTTATGATCCATCTCTCTTTCTACAAAGGACCTCAAAAGGAATTGTGATACTTCTTGTTTGTGTGGACAACATTGTCGTCACAGGCTCGGATCAAGCGGCTATCACTACAATCAAATAATTGTTGCATACAACTTTTTGTTGGATCGAGAAAACACGATAGAGGGGGGATGAATATCGTGAAACTGTTTCAGATTAAGAAAAGAGAATACACAGCGGAATTAAAAACAAACACACACAGAACGCAAGTGGTTTTACTTGGTTCGGAGTCGCAGTCGGCTCCTACTCCAAGGCCCACGGTCCTTGACCGTTTACTGCGGGCAATTCTATATGTGCGTAAAGATTTACAGAGCATAATACAGAGATTTTACAGTAAGTAAATGACAAGGCTTTTCGTTACCGATGCCCGGTGTAGATTGTACTTCGGAGCAGAGGGTCGTCGTCGGAGCTAGAATCCCGAGATCGGAGTTTGTTGGAGCAGAGCGCTTGAACGAAGAGCGTAAATGCGTTAGAAAATTGATGATCTGAAGCCTTGGGGTCGAGCCCCTTTTATAGTGCTCCTGGGGGCGCCCTGGACGTCGGGGCGGTTGACACGTGCCTTCGGATCCTAGAAACCTCATCCGCAGCTCGGTCAGCGCTTATCCCTCCAGAATCGGCCTTGGAGCTGACGGGGGCGCCTGGGACACTGGGGGCGCCCTGGTTGATATGGTCTGCTGGCTTCGTGGCTGATTTTGCTTCGATTCACTTTTTGCTTTGACTCAGGGCGCCCGAGACTTCCGGGGTGCCCTGCTCACTGCAGTTTCGAAGCAACTTTTACTTCCTTATTTTACCTTGACCATGGGGGCGCCCGGGACCTTTAGGGCGCCCTGCCCAGCTGTCTGCCCCTCTCCTTTGGGGCGTTCTGAGCTGCAAAATCATATTCCTTCGGTCCTGCATTCAAGGTTAGTTCCAAAACAGCAAAGCAAGAGTATTAGATAATTTTTTTACAGCCGTAGCTGTCTTGATTCTGACTTCGGGTCCCCCAAATGGAGCCCTAGGTTGAACTGACGCCTGCTGTTCCCTCGACGGGGAACGCGTCCTCACCTACTCCTCTCAGGAGAGTTTACCTCTTGCCTACCGGCTCCTCCGGTTGGACTTTTATCCAGCAGCCCTTTGCCAGGTGCCTAGCAGTCCTTCGCCAGGTTTTCGATTCCTCGCAGTCCTTTGCTAGGTCTTCGATTCCTGACAGTCCTTCGCCAGGTGCCTAGCAGCCCTTCGCCAGGTCTTCAATTCCTTGTAGTCCTTCGCCAGGTGCCTAGCAGCCCTTCACCAGGTCTTCGGGTTTCGATGCCTAGCATTCCTTCGCTAGGTGCCCAGCAGCCCTTGCCAGGACTTCATTCTGCACACTCAGTGAACACATTAGACCAAAATATACCTTAACTCTTGAACCCTTTGCCATTATCAAAACCCAGGTTCGACATAGGTGCTGCCTGCACCAACACTTTTCACATGAAAGATCTTGGACAGCTAACTTATTTCTTGGGATTAGAAGTACATTTCCAACAAAAATGCATCTTTGCCACTCAGCACAAATATATTCAGGATCTAATTTAGCTAGCTGGTCTTACCAACATAAATTCAGTAGATACTCCCATGAAAGTTAATATAAAGTTGAGGCAGGATAAAGGTGAACTCCTACAAGATCCAATCTTATACAGGAAACTAGTTGGAAGTCTTATCTACCTAACCATCACACGATCTGATATCTCTTTCGTTGTCCACACAGTCAGCAGATTCATGCAAAATCCTAGACACTTGCATTTTTCAGCAGTACAACGAATCATTAAATATTTACTGGCCACTCCCAGGCGTGGTCTTTTCTTTCCTAAAGATGCGACAATACAACTTCAAGCATATAGTGATGCTGATTGGGTTGGATGTCCGGACACACGGAAGTCTACTACTGGCTGATGTATGTTTTTAGGAGATGTCCCTATCTCCTGGAAATGCAAGAAACAAGAGTCGGTGTCTAAATCCTCTACTGAAGCAGAATATCGATCGATGTCAGCAGCATGCTCTGAGATTATTTGGTTACGGGGCCTTCTTTCATAACTTGGTTATTCACAAATGTTGGAAACGAGATGGCTAGAGAGGGGGGGGGGGTGAATATAGCCAATCACTTTTTCTTGCACTTAACAAGTTTCCTGCACTCAACTTATCAGTAGCACAGCGGAAGAAACAAAGGAAAATGAAGCAGTGCAGTAAACAAAAACAGAAATGAAAGCAAACAGAAACAACTGCCAAGATCGCTAACAAGAGGGTTTACAAGGTTCGGGGATAACTTGCCCCTACTCCTTGGCGTGCCCTTAAGGTGGGCGATCCCTTGATCGTTGGCAGATCAAGCCCCGGTTTTCACCGGATATAACGCAACCTCCTTCTCGGTGGAGAAACCTCTCCACAGCGTTTCAATAACAGATAAAGTTTAAGCACAAAGAAACAACAAGAAGGATCTTACTCAAACACTTAGCAAGGACAAGAACACAGCAAGCTTCCTTGAGCTCCACCCAGTGGCGATCTCACGCAAGAACCCTTCTTCGTGTCTTCCCACTGTCGGACTCCAAGCTCCTTGTTCTCTCCTTCAAGCGCTCAAGTAATGAATGATTGCTTCTTGATCGCTTGCTCAAAGTGATGAAAACTTCAAGAACACAGCAAGCAAGTTGTAGAGAACACAAGGCGCGGCAAGAACACTAGTTCACGAACTCTGCTTCCACGAAGCCAACTTCCGCCCTTTTGATTCTCCACACAGCACCAGGTGACAACATCCTCCGTAGCCTCCAGCTACCTCACTGCCAACGCCAGCTACCACTGAGCCCTCTCTGGTCTTCCTGAGATCCCCTCAGCCAAGCCCCAGTCTCGGCTCCAGTCTGCAGCTCGGCCGTTGCAACCGGAAATAGAGAATCGGACAAACCTGCTCCAAGGAAAGCCTCCATTGACCTCTCCTTGAGTGTTTGAATCCTCCCCTGTCACCTGCAGCTTAATCAGACTGTTAGAGCAGTAAATCACACAGTAAATCAAATATCAGAAGCAAACAGCAGCGAATCGGATACGATCAGACGCTCTGACCGCGTCTGACAGTGCAATTTGAATTAAAGTGATCGGTCACCGGACCGATCCAGGGCTTGTGGGTCAGTCACCAGACCGATCCACAGCTTCACTGGGATTCCCAGCTCTCGCGGCTATACACGCCTGATCGGTCACCCGACCGATCAGAGTGAAGCATGATCGGTCACCAGACCGATCAGAGTGAAGCCTGATCGGTCACTCAGACCGATCAGGACAGATGAACAGTGATTTTTTAATCAGATCCAAACTCCCTGATCGGTTACCGGACCAATCCAGGGTCTGATCCACAAGGGAACTCACTCACCGTCCGCTCCCTGATCAGTCACTAGACCGATCAGAGGCAAGGCAGCAAGGAAGCAGCCTGCTCCCTGATCGGTCACCGGTCCGATCAGGAGCCACACAGTAGGTTCCCAACCTTACTGTGCGCTCCCTGATCGGTCACCAGTCCGATCAGACATCGCTGGATCGGTCACCAGACCGATCCACGAAAGAGCAGCGTGCCAATGTCCCTGATCGGTCACCAGACCGATCTAGGGACTCAAACCTAGCCCTCCAAGCTAGGAATTCATCCACCTTAGCCCTCCAAGCTAAGGATTTTTCCATCTAACTCTCCAAGTTTGGAATTTGCACCTAACCCTCCAAGTTAGGACTTTTCACCTAGCCCTCCAAGCTAGGACTTTTCACCTAGCCCTCCAAGCTAGGACTTTTCACCCTACCCTTCCGAGTTAGAACATCATCCAACCTAGCCCTCCAAGCTAGGCACCTGACCCTCCAAGCCAGGACTTTTTCACCTTATTCTCCAGGATGGGAATTTGCACCTAACCCTCCAAGTTAGGACTTTTCACCTAGCCCTCCAAGCTAGGACTTTTCACCCAACCATTCCGAATTAGGACTTTTCCAACACCTAGCCCTCCAAGCTAGGATTTTTCACATCTAACCCTCCAGGTTAGGATTTTCCAACACCTAGCCCTCCATTCTAGGATTTTTCACACCTAACCCTCCAGGTTAGGATTTTCCAACACCTAGCCCTCCATTCTAGGATTTTTCACACCTAACCCTCCAGGTTAGGATTTTTCATACCATGCCTGATCCCCAATCAGAACTTAATCATAATCCATGCCATGCCTGATCCCCGATCAGGACTTAATCATAATCAATAATCATCCACCTAAACTAAAATCGATGTCAACACCAAAACAACAATCAGAGCAAGACTGCATCAACAACAAACACAACCAACTCCATTGTAGGCTGATAATACAAGTGCTATACAGATTGTAGCAAATCCTGTATACCATGAAAGAATGAAGCACATAGAGGTCGACTGTCATTCCATCAGAGAAGCTAATGACTGCAGAATTATTAATCTCCCTCATGTTTCAACATCTGTTCAACTAGCTGACATCCTCACAAAATCCTTGACACGTCAGTGACATAATTTTCTCGTTAGCAAATTGATGCTTGTAGATTCACCAACATCAATTTGAGGGGGGGTGTCAAGAGAATTGATAGGCAGAATATTTGACATTAATTGCACAATAATTTGACATTAATGGTGCAGATTTGCTATTAATGGGCAGAATATTGGCATTAATTGTACAGATTTGGCATTAATGGTGCAGATTTGCTATTAATGGGCAGAATATTTGGCACTAATTGCACATATTTAGTATTAATGACGTAGATTTTCAAAATTGTATAATTGTAATTATGTATCATACTTGATCCCGGCCTTGCCTACGGGTAGGAGCATAGGCCGGGCCCGCAGGTCAGCATGGCGCCATGAAGGCCTGACAGACAGGTCAACAACCCCTATCAGCGAATAGGCCCCCGAGCCCGGAGAACCTTCCACAGGGAAGGAGGGGGGACGGGTCCATCAGATCATCTGAAAGGGCGGCTGGGCCGCCTCCCAGCCAGCCGTCTCTGTAAAAGGCCTAGTCACTCACATTAGTTCACCCCCGACCCAGAGCAGGGTTTAACACCCTCGGCAAGGTCAGGTCGCGTAACAACCCCCGACCCAGGGCGTACCCCGCGCTCCCTTTTCTCTCCCCACCAGTCGGACGCGTGGCGGCCCACGCCCCTGGTCTTTACCCGACTCGGCCCCCGACACACGGACCTGCCAGTCGGCGCTCGGGGCACGAGCCATCCAACCCGCACACCCCCTCACATCCTTACTTCCGGGGTACGACCCTGTTAACAGGGTTCCTCACCCCTCACCTACCTCTGACATCTCCACGCGACCATACCGCGCATCCAGTACTCTCGTACTGCGCTTCCAGTACCCTCGTACTGCGCACCCAGTACTTACGTACTGCCGGAGCACCCCGCACCATGTCGCGCCTCTCCTCTGTGCTCCATGCGGGCTGACAGTCCTCACACCCCGGTCCTGCATGTACGGACAAGGGTGGTCAGCCCCCCCCCCCGCGGTTAAAAAAGCTCGACACTCCCCCTACCGCAGGTACACGCGTGCGAGTTCTCGCATCCCTTGCCTTATTTCAATTTAGTTTCCGTTCATCTGCCCTCGGAGACTGACTTGATCGTCGGAGTGCCTGACCGGGGATTCCCCCGGAGGGTCCACTGACGGTCTCTGTTTTGCAGGGACGGGGCAAGGCGCGGTTGACAATTGACCACCTCATCGGCTCGTGGCTCCTGGGAGGCCCGTCTGGCCCGTGGGACTGCCACCCCACTTCGCGACAGGATCAATACTATTTAAAGGAGGATTCTCCAGAGGAGAAAGTAGAGTTTTTCACCCTCATTTTCTCTGAGCTTGACATGGTTTATACTCTCATTTTCTCTGAGTTTGACACTGACTAAACATTGTCCGTAGCACAAAAATAGCAACAGAAACATAAATTCTGTGGCTATTTAGTCACAGAATTTAGGTTTCCGTTGCTATTTGGCCACGAAATTTAATATTCTGTTGCTATATTTAGTCACATAATATAGGTTTTCGTCGCTATAGGCCAAACACAGTCCCGTAACACAAACTAGCGACAAAAAATTTTATTATGTCGCTATTTAGTCACGGAATTAATATTTTCGTTGTTAAATCTCATCCTTCTTATTTATGTATTTTCTCTATTTATATAAAATGTAATAATCAATAAATAATGACAAATGATGGTTATCAAATACATTTACATAAAATCTAGACACCACAAAAAATGATCCAAACATAATAAACATGACTAACGATACAATCGTTAATACAATTCAAACACAAACAATTATAAAATCCACCCCTATCCAATCCAAAAATAACAAACGATATAAATCAAATATCTGAATACAATCAACTAATAATCCAATACAACAATCCAATACAAGACATCCAACTCAAAATCTAATACAAAATCATCGTCAATCTTGTAGCAAAGAAGAGATAACAACATAAGAGTTACGAATACAATAATAATTTTTTAAGGTAAACTAAACTACCTAAGAGATAACTAATTATCATAAAAATACATAAACTAGTAAAAAGTACATTTTACATTCTTTAGAAAAAACATACCTTAGTGTAAAAATTTTGGATATCTACATATAGTGATAGAAATATCATCGACCTACCGAAGAGATAGTTGATTATCATTAAAACTACATAAACTAGTAAAAAGTAAATTTTACATTCTTTAAAAAGAAAACATATCTTAGTGCAAAATTTTTCGATATCTATGGATGGTGATAGAAATATCATTGACTAAATTGGATTCCTAAAAAATGTGTAATTTTTCAATTAGAGATGCATATAATTTAAAAAGTAATAACAATCGTATCGAAATTTAAACAAAGAGATAAACAAAGAGCTAATTTATATGATAACATACCTCAAAATGAGCTACTCATCAGGGGTATCGTTGGGATCCTTAGTATTTTGTGACTCTAAAAGTCTAAATGATGTGGTTGCAGCGCCTACGTCTGAGTGAACTGAGCTGTAACAACACACATATGGTGATACATCTCCTCAGTTATGGCTTCTAGCTCAAGCAAGCGTCGCTGAAAATTGTCAGCTCTAGCGTCTCGATCAATCATCGACTACTCCAATGTCACAATTCGATCCCTTAATTCCTGATTTTTTAGGAGATGCCCCTATCTCCTGGAAATGCTAGAAACAAGAGTCGGTGTCTAAATCCTCCACTGAAGCAGAATATCGATCGATTGTGCAGCATGCTCTGAGATTATTTGGTTACGGAGCCTTCCTTCAGAACTTGGTTATTCACAAACACAACCAACTCCATTGCAGGCTGATAATACAAGTGCTATACAGATTGTAGCAAATCCTGTATACCATGAAAGAACGAAGCACATAGAGGTCGACTGTCATTCCATCAGAGAAGCTTATGACCGCAGAATTATTAATCTCCCTCATGTTTCAACATCTGTTCAACTAGCTGACATCCTCACAAAATCCTTGACACGTCAGCGGCATAATTTTCTCGTTAGCAAATTGATGCTTGTAGATTCACCAGCATCAATTTGAGGGGGGATGTCAAGAGAATTGATAGGCAGAAATTTTGACATTAATTGCACAATAATTTGACATTAATGGTGTAGATTTACTATTAATGGGCAGAATATTTGGCATTAATTGTATAGATTTGACATTAATGGCGCAGATTTAATTGCACAATGATTTGGCATTAATGGCGCAGATTTGCTTTTAATGGACAGAATATTTGACATTAATTTCACAGATTTAGCATTAATGACATAGATTTTCAAAATTGTATAGCTGTAATTATGTATACTATTTAAAGGAGGATTCTCCAGAGAAGAAAGTAGAGTTTTTCATCCTCATTTTCTCTGAGTTTGACATGGTTTATACTCTCATTTTCTCTGAGTTTGACACTATAGACTAAACATTGTCCGTAGCACAAAAATAGCGACGGAAACATAAATTCTGTGGCTATTTAGTCACGGAATTTAGGTTTCTGTTGCTATTTGGCCACGAAATTTAATATTCTGTTGCTATATTTAGTCACAGAATATAGGTTTTCGTCGCTATAGGCCAAACACAGTCCCGTAACACAAACTAGCGACAAAAATTTTAATTATGTCGCTATTTAGTCACGGAATTAATATTTTCGTTGTTAAATCTCATCCTTCTTATTTAAGCATTTTCTCTGTTTATATAAAATGTAATAATCAATAAATAATCACAAACGATGGTTATCAAATACATTTACATAAAATCTTGACACCACAAAATATGATCCAAACATAATAAACATGACTAACGATACAATCGTTAATACAATTCAAACACAAACAATTATAAAATCCAACCCTATCCAATCCAAAAATAACAAACGATATAAATCAAACATCTGAATACAATCAACTAATGATCCAATACAACAATCCAATACAAGACATCCAACTCAAAATCTAATACAAAATCATCGTCAATCTTGTAGCAAAGAAAGAGATAACAACATAAGAGTTACGAATACAATAATAATTTTTTAAGGTAAACTAAACTACCTAAGAGATAACTAATTATCATAAAAATACATAAACTAGTAAAAAGTACATTTTACATTCTTTAAAAAAAGCATACCTTAGTTTAAAATTTTTGGATATCTACATATAGTGATAGAAATATCATCGACCTACCGAAGAGATAGCTGATTATAACTAAAACTACATAAACTAGTAAAAAGTAAATTTTACATTCTTTAAAAAGAAAACATATCTTAGTTCAAAATTTTTCGATATCTATGGATGGTGATAGAGATATCATTCACTAAAATGGATTCCTAAAAATTGTGTAATTTTTCAATTAGAGATGCATATAATTTAAAAAGTAATAACAATCATATCGAAATTTAAACAAAGAGATAAACAAAGAGCTAATTTATATGATAACATACCTCAAAATGAGCTACTCATCAGGGGTATCGTTGGGATCCTCAGTATTTTGGGACTCTAAATGATGTGGTTGCAGCGCCTACGTCTGAGTGAACTGAGCTGTAACAACACACTTATGGCGATACATCTCCTCAGTTATGGCTTCTAGCTCAAGCAAGCATCGTTGAAAATTGTCAGCTCTAGCGTCTCGATCAATCATCGACTACTCCAATGTCACAATTCGATCTCTTAATTCCTGATTTTCTTGTCACAACACTAATACCTCACTAGATGATGAGGAACTAGGATGACCCCTGATCCCAAAAGCCCTCATCCAATCAAAGACAACTTTGGCTTGGGAGCAAGGTCATAGAGGGAGGAGGGAGGAGCTCTTCTTCCTTCCACTGACAACATCATAATAAATATCATTAATCGCATCGGTGAATAAAGTTCGTAACTCCTTTCCCTCTATATTAGGCTGAGATGCCCGTGCCATTTTATTTATCATTTTTTCCTGTGAAAAAAAGAATTAATATTTAATATCCACGTACAATCTATAAATATATTCAATGATAAATTGGATAAAGTTAATATTTGTTGATTGCCTTGGATCACACATCGATAAATGTGTCATCCTTTATCTTATTTGTCTTGCTAAATACTTCTCGACCAATGGGAGATCTCCGTAATTCAATAGTCTACGTACAAAAAATATAAATACATTAAAACAAGGTCAATAATAGCAATGAATTTTTCCCTAAATATTAAATTAACAACTTACCAAATATGCGGTATGCTTCATAATAGAACGATATCCAGCAGTATGTATTGTGGATCTAATATTTGGCCTAGCGAGCTCAGCCTTGCAATTGGTTCGAGCAATCGATGAATTTGACTACCGTCTCTCGACAGACCACATGGCTTTCCAAGCCTCCTAAATTTCATCAGACACCTCAGATGGTCTAGTTTTCCTCTTCCTCCACTTGTATAATAAGTCCTTGCAAAGTTTAGCATAGTATATGTTCCATGTTTCAATAAATTCGACCTTGTGGCCCTCCTCCCAAGTTTATTTCTTCTTCAACAATATTTTGAAAGAATTATTTAGTATCAAAATAATTTTATACTACAGAGATGTTCTATTTATATTCAAAATACTTTTAAAAAATCACCATAATAGAAATGTTTGAAATCCTCTCTACATGTCTCCATAGTGTACCAACAACGCATATCTGTTCTTTGAATTTTTTTAGATATGTACATGGAGACCTTATGTCCATCTAGAATAAAGTTGCATGAAAATATTAAAATTACTAAGAAATGTATAATAAATAAAAAGAATAGTAAGTAATGGAATTACTAAATACATAACTAAATACCAATTACAGAGACCCTTAAGACAGTCAGACCACATGCTATTGGAATGTCTGACATATCTATATACATGGAAAATCATAGTATAACACATAACATTCGATATGATAACGTATATTCTATGCTATAACTAGGGAGATGTACATGGTAAGACGGGTTTTTAAACAATAATTCTAGTTTTTAAACATTATGTTAATTTGACTCAATCACATTAACATTGTGTAAGTTCTCATAGCTAGACTTCATTGATACATCAAACTCCTCACTATTAGGCATTTCTCTATCATATATTTCTTCATAAGTGACATTAATATCTATAAGTAATTGTAATGTAGATTGAATTTCTGAATCAACTAAGTGATTCTTTACTTCTTCACTTTGATATGCATCATGCATGGTTTTGATCAATGATAGTGTTCAACATTTTTATGGTCGACTGTGTAAAATACGGCAAGTAATTTTAAAATTTAAATCAAGAAATAATCTTGTAGAATATGATGGAAAATTTTTCAGAAATTTTTCTGAACCTTTGGTGGAATTTACGAGGATAAATCGGATAAATAAAATAAATATTAAGGACTAATAGGTAATTAAGTTTAAACCCAGGGGCATCCTTGCGATTTGTCTGAAACTTGGTGGATTCAAATGCAAAATGTCCATATACATTAACCTAATCGGCCGCTCCACACACGCCCGACTCCTCATCATTCGCCGCAACGGATGCGCCGCCCGATTTCCTTCCTCCCTCGTTCTCTTCTCCCATGCGTCGCGTGCCCTAGCCCACAACCCAGAAGACCCGATCGCTTCTCCTCTCCTCCGCTCGAACGCTCGGCGTCGCACTCGAGTCTCTGCCGACGCCTCTCCTCGCATCCAACCCGAAGTCGTGCCTTGCGTTGGAGCGCTCGTTAGAGGGACCAACTAGCTCTGTTGCGATTGAGTGAGTGATTACTAGTCCCGATCGATTTCTCTAGAGGAAGTTGTTTGCGGCTTAGATCGGGGCAAGGAAGGCTTCAAACGGGTGCTTCAGGTAAGGCTTGATTCTTCCAACTTGATCTTGGTTCTATTGGTTGTGGATTGGTTGATTGTAGGTATGATTTCTATTGTGGCGTTTTTGGATTGAGAATTTAATCAGGCTTTTGATGTTGATTGGGGTGTGTTCTCACCGTGAGTTGTATCTGGGATTGATGCTAGAGCTAACCTTAATTGTGTTAGTGTGTGGAAGTTGTGTATTGGTTTGGCCTTGTGGTGCGATCTGAGTTGTGAATTGTATTTTTGATTCAGATTTGTTCTAGGTTTGAAGCTGCTGTTGTGAGCATGATGGATAGAAGCTCATTGGGTTTTTAGAAATGGTAAGTTCTGAGATTGTAGCATAACTATGAAATACATCTCGCCTTGTTTATATTTTGGGTGTTACCTGTTGTGAGCCATCCATGGCTGTAGGAATTGGATTGGTTATGAGGTTAGGAGTAGAATATTTAGTTGGAGGATTTGTTGAAACTATTGTATCAGATCAAATTGTTTCAAACCATTCATGGAATGGGTTTTGTATCTGGGATGGGTTTGTCTTGGATCTTGGAGTAGGTTTAATTATGAATTAGGTTTGGATTTAGCTCCATATGATTTAACTTAATTCTGATAGTTGGATTAATTCTAATACGATGTGATATTTTGTTTGGTTAGTATCATTTGTAAATAACTAAACTTATGTTCTTTCAGACAAGACATTGATGGTGTTGTGTGTGGGTTCTGTTGGTGGAGTTGGAATTAATCCATTCAGTTGTTAAAATCCTAAACTAGTTACGGGTGGCATGATTAGGGTTAATTGGGGGATTAAACCTAATAACCTAAACTTGATCCATTCGGGTTTCGAAAACCTAATTGGAATCTAATCGGGATAACTTGGGATAATTAAGGTCTAATCATTTAATTATGGTTAATTAAATGAAATAGGATAATTAGGGCGATCCTAATTGATTAAAATAGCTCGTTAGCTATAAATTACATATTATTGTAGTTAAATCTTATGCCTTTGATACAGGGCATTGATTGGATTTATTGTTGCTGATTAGCGGACGGGAGGTTCTTTCTGATACGAGCATCTTCCGATTGAGGCGGGTACCCTTTGACTTATCTTTATGATATTGTCATCTTATTATGCATAGACTGTTATAGATAGCAGTAAGATCATACGCTATCCCTGTTTATTATGCCTGTTCTGGATACTTGTTATTTATTCCTGGTTATTATGCCTGTTCTGGATACTTGTTGGTTATCCCTGTTTATTATGCCTGTCCTGGATACCTGTGGTTTATCCCTGAGTTATTATGTTGTTAGTTCCATACAGTATCAGGTAGTGTCATATCTATATGTATGCTTAGAGATCGTGATGTATCTCCTACCTTTGACCTTGAGGAATCTATAGTTTTCGGCCAGTATACCTTGTAGGTTACCTGTATTTCCTGTTATAGGATTTCAGACTGAGACCTAGTATACTGAGGACTTGGGAGGGAGGTATGTGTATTTATCATACACCATCCTTGCATTGTTGCATGCCGGCGATCAGCGACTCCCTTGTGGTTGAGCCTATCGTCTTCCGGTACATGATATGCACACACGGCCACTCATGGGTTAGTGGATACCGTTGGGTGTGTGCATTTGCTCTGTACTGCTCCGCTCGACCGCTCAGGGGTAGTGATTTCGGAGCGTGGTAGCAGGCGGAGATCCCTCCTCTTTCCATAGACCAGAGGAGATGAGAGCGACGCTCCCTCATATATACATGAGGTAGGGGGGCGGTCCCCCGCCAGCATCCTGTCCACTCGGTCACTCAGGAGCAGTGATAGCAGGGTGCGTACAGTGTCACAGCTCTACCCACTCGGCCGACACAGTATCGCCTGTCTCGGTGGCTTGACTGGAGTTAGGGGGTGACCATGGCATTGCACCATGTGCATATTTTGCATCGTGCATTGTTTGCTGCACTTGATTGCTGCACTTATTTGACATGCATATTCTGGAGACTTGTTATCTGAGATTATATGTCTATTGATATTCCCTTGGTACTTATTACCTCTTGTTCAGGTTAGATGGTTTTTGGTATGTATCTACCTCAGTATTTTCAGTACCAGTATTTCCCTATTGTTGATATGAGACCGTATTAGCGGAACTCTTATTGTATTATAACTTTCTATGCATAACTGTTGGGTATTCGCTGAGCTATGGACTCACCCCGTTGCCATACATTTTATTTCAGGTTGATGCCTGCCAGGAGATCCCTAGCAGCCAGTCCCCAGCTCCAGAGGAGCTCTGCTTAGTTTTATATTTACGTTGTTTTGCTTATGGACCCTGTAGTATTTCCTATGCTTCCGTTGCTATGTTTTGAGACATGTATCTCTGTTTTATTCGATGGTATTGTACTTTTGAGTCCTATGTTGGACTTCGCTTGGTTTTGGTTTTGTTCCTGCCCCCCGGCAGCTCAGGTGAGTTCGGATTTTGGTTTTACGACGTATAGTCATATATGCAGTTATGTCTGTGTGGATTTGAGGCCTGAGGCCCTTTAAACTGCGTGGTTGTGCAAATATATATATATTGTGTGCTGTTGTATCTTGTGTGTGTATGTAAATTGTCCGCCGGACAAGGGAGGTGCTGTCCGATTTTATATTGGAACAGCGGCTCCTGGGTCTCGGGGCGTGACAGACCGAGCCTTCATTTGACAAACTACTAACCTCACTAGGTCTTCTTATCTTCGTTGGGTATTCAAAATAAAATACTTGATCATATTATATAGCGAAAATAAAAGGTTTAAACTGGTTAAATTTTCTATGTTTGTTTACCTCAATAAACTCGTAGTTTGGATGCATTTTGGTACTTGTTCTTGGAGTCAAGTCATACTATAAACATTTGGACAATAAACTTTTTTATGAGTAAAGTAGGATACTCAACTTCAATGATTTTTTTCAAATCTACCATAATAATCAAATTTTGGATCATTGTTGGTAGTTCCTTTATGCAAACATCAGAATTTTAGGTAAACCTTTGTGAATCACGTTGTGCCACGTGAAATTTGAAGTCATTTGCATAGTAACCAAAGCAGGATGTTATGTTACGGAGAGGTCATGATATAATAGTTTTTATCCTTTCATCTTACACATTTGATATTCTTTGATCATTCACTTATTAAAGTAATGTTCAGTTGAGATTAGATGTTTATATAATATAGTTGTATGAAAATATGATTCAATCTCTAACTTACATAGATTTGAAATCATAGTGTAAATTCCACCTCTGATTTTATATCTACCTCACTTGCACTTTTTGATGAATTTTATAGGTGAAGTTATTGTTCATACAAGTTGTCAAAAGGGTAAATTTAAGGTATATTAGATAACAACATGTATAAGGAAATAAAGGTGTATATAAACATACTAACTCACTTTATGTATGATTTAACCTCTTCATAGTTTAAGAGTATATATATTCTTACAACATGATATTCAAAGAAAATAATTCAGTATGTTTGAAGATCGTGTAGATAAGAAAATACAACAGTATATCTGAAGAAAAAAACTAAAATTTAGCAATTTTAATGATATTACATAATACCTTAAATATAAATTGAGATACAACAACGATCGAGCTCCCAACACATGATCTCGCAGTCGGCTAAGGGTGAGGCTGGTCTCGAGCTCACATTTGACCAAGCCAAGGTTGCGACCATGGCAGCCACGACGCCTACGCGGCATTTGCACAACCCTATATACCAAGAGAGAGAGAGAGAGGAGAGAGAAAGAGCTTACCTGCATGCCAAAGATAACCGCCTGAGCTGGAGAAGTTGTTGGTCATCAATCGGAGTGAGAGAAGAGGAGTTCGCTTCGGAAGAAGAAGATAGAGATGTGTCGTAAAATCGCGATTATAGCGACAGAATTATAATTCCGTCGCTATATATCTACAGTATTATAATTTCATCGTTATAATTGGATAAAACATAGGGTTTTGGTTTTGTTTCATGGTTGAAAACTTTATTTTTTAACACAAGGATAGTGATGTAATATTAACTCCATCGTTATATAGCCATGGAATTAGAATTCCGTGGCTATATAGCAACGGAGTTAATATTCTGTTGCTATTGTTGAGTTAAAAATGTTCGGACGCGTTGAGAACTAGAGCAGGGGGGGTAGAGAGAGGGGAGAATAGCTTCGGAAGACTTGAGCAATGCTAACACTTTCTTCTTTACTTAGTATCCACCACCTTGAGGTGACTAATCTAAGGGTCCACTCTCTTGACTCACAGATCCACTATGAAAACCTCCTTTGTAGAGGCGGAGAAGCCTCATACAAGTTAGAGAAGAAATACAATAAGAAATTGTTGGTGCAAGATGCATCAGTGATGTCTTTCTCTAGTGTTTCAATGTTTAACAATATACTGAAGTTAGTGAAAATACACCAAAGTTTAATCTGGTTGATCGAGGGTTAGCCAAACAGGATTTTATTTTTGGTAGAGTGAACCAGAACCCAGGAAGGGAGTAAACCAAACCGGACTTGAGGTTTAGAGTTATATTTATCTGAAAGATAGAGGAAGTCTAGTCAGGACCATGATGACTAGCAAAGGAGTGATTTTGATGAAAGAAATCCTGGTGAGTGAAGTCGGGTCCTAGCTAGGGAAGCTAGGTGAAAGAAACCCTGGCGAGTGAAGCTGGGTCCTAGCAAGGGAAGCTAGGTTGGACTAAGTCCTGGTGAGTGAAGATGGACACTAAATCCTGGTGAGTGAAGCTAAGTCCTAGCGAGTGAAGCTAGGTTGGACTAAGTCCTGGTGAGTGAAGCTAGGCACTAAATTCTGGTTAGTGAAGTTGGGTCATAGCGAGTGAAGCTAAGTTGGACTAAGTCCTGGTGAGTGAAGTTGGGCACGAAGTCTTGGTTCGGGGGACTGAGCACTAAGTCCTGGTCGGGGATCGGGCAACGGAGTCTTTGCCAAGCGAGGGTTGTCAGACAGAAGTAGAGACGAGTCGAGGTCGGACATCTCGAGATCCGAGTTCTCGAAGGCCGAGCAAAAATCCTGCCGGAGGTCCCGATTGACAAAAGCTTTAGTCGAGCGGGGATCGCGAACAGAAGTAGAGATGGGTCGAGGTTGGACATCTCGAGATTCAATTTCTCGGAGGCTAAGCGAAAGTCCAACCGGAGGTTCCGGTTGGCAAACATAACTTCTCCAGTGTGGAGTAGGTGAGGATGCGTTCCCCGGGAAAGGGAACATTAGGCGTCGGTTCGACCTAGGGTTTCGGGTGAAATCCAAAGTCAGAACCAATTAACTAAGACTTAAGATTATTTGCTTTGTTTGTGTGTTTTGTTGTCTTGTAGGCACCTGGAGTTGGAAGCAAGATAAGAGAGCAAAACACAAAATAAGAAGTCTGGGAAAAGGGTCTCTCAGGCGCCTGAATGAAGTTAGGCGCCTGGTAACCCAGGCGCCCTGTATGGGTCAGGCGCCTGGGAAGGCAGGCGCCTGAGTCTTGTGAGGCGCCTGGGAAGAGGTTCTTATCTACGCTGCGAGTTCGATGCAAAGGATAGAGGTTGACCGACACGTGGCAAGCGCCTGATAGCAACACAGGCGCCCTGGACACCCCTATATAAAGGGGTTTGACCCCTCAATACATAACATCACTTTCTACATCCGCTAAAGCAGTCCGTGCGAAACAAAAGTGCTCAAGGCGAAACTTTGCGACCAAGGAGGCTCTAGGAAGAAGTGCGCGACACTTCGGACTTCAGGATTGGCAGGATCTTCGACTTTCTTTTTGGTTTGCTTTTATTTACGCACTTAATTTACTTATTCTTTGATTGTAAACTTGAACTGTAAGACGGGTTTCTCCACCTCTGGAAAGTCCGGAAAGGAGACCATTAGTGGACTCTCGATTGAGTGCTTAGGCCTTGGACGTACTGACCTTGGGGGGTTGGGAACCAAGTAAAAATCCACGTGTCTTCTGTGTTGTGTCTTTCTTTTATTTTATTATTTTCCACTGCGTACTAACCTGATAGAAAGACGATTAACGGGAGTTTTCCGACGTACTTTCAAAGAATTTTTCAAGTCGATATTCACCCCTCCTCTATCGACGGCACCGATCCTACAGATACAAGCAAACACAAATAAAATCTAACAAGATTTACAATAATGAGCTCTTGCTTTTTTTGCTTTCTTCTAGTTTAGAATCACCTCTAGATGCTTGGAAATGCAACACTTTGCTCCAAGAACTCTCTTGAAATGGCGACAAAGGTAGAGAAGAAGCTTTTGATTTGAATCCTCGCGTCGCCCTTTAAATCCCGTAGATTAGGGTTACCAATTGATTGGTCAATCGATTCTTTTGCAGATCTGATCAAATCGAGTTGTCCAAGCCTCACAATGATTATTTACTTCTTTTTCAATCTATCACCTGATCGATTATCAATTCTTAATCGATCACCTAATTGATTATGAAGAATTCTGTTCTCACGATGGAACACTTCCCAATTGATTATCTGATCCATTGGGATTGGCTTAATTGATTGCCCAATCAATTAAGCCCCATTCTGTTCTCGCGACAACCCAGCCACCAGGCTTACCCTTAATCAATTATCTTTCTATTTCGCGAGAACTAACTCCCAATAGATCACCTGATTGATTACCCAAATCCTAACTTGTCTAACCTAAGTCTAGGGTTCTCTTTGCCTAACTTTCAGTTAAATGCGATCTGTTAGGACGTTTCATTGCCTAGTCCCCGACTAGGACTTTCCTTGTGTCAAGTGTTTAGCTCCCAGCTAACCCACCTTATACTGCACCTAATTCCCAACTAGGTTTGCCTAGTTCCACTAGGACTTCTCTCGTGCTAAATGTTTTGCTCCCAGCTAACCCACCTTGGACTTCACCTAGTTCCCAACTAGGCCTGCCTAATCCCACTAAGACTTATTTTTTGCCTAACTGTAGTTAAGTCTAATCTCTCAGTAGACTTTCACCCTGCTAACTACTTGAAATTCACCTAGTTTCCAACTAGGTCTGCCTACTCACACTAGGGGATCTCCCTAGTCAAATCTCCAATCAGTCTTGACTCACTTGACTTGTCGATTTTTTTCACATATTCTCCAAACATGGTTGTCAAATATCGAAACTCAAACTCAAGCCAACTCAGGCTTAATCAACCTGGTCAACCTTAACTTGAGAATGATTGCACCAACAATCTCTCCCTTTTTAATGTTTAACAATATGTTTAAGTTAAGCTAACCATTTAGCCCAACTTTCATCTTCAATTAAGGTTTCTAACTTAACCATATACTTTCTCCCCCTTTGACATACATAAAAAAATCTCTCTCCTTGAGAGTAAATTTGGTCAAAGGTACCAAATGGTCATATACCTTTTATTGTCTTCTATGCTTAACCTAGGTTGAGTATCTATTCATCGTAATGAAGATTTGCAATCTTCATTGTCTCCTTATTCTTAACAAGAAAAAAACATGATTTTTAAGGCAGAATCTCCACCTCAAAATATGCTCCAACTTCTATCACTGCACCAATAATAATTTTGAGTTTCTAAATCTTTAGAAGAGCTCAAAACGAAGTCATGAGATTTAAAAGTTTAAACTTAAATTATCTTAAAACCTTTTCTTAACCCCAAATTAGTACTTTTCAACCATGCCTTCCTTATTTTCATTATAAAAATTATCCATAAATGCTTATAAAAGTATTTCATAGGGTTAAGGATGGTGAAATAACTTAATCTTGGCTTAATGGAATGAAATCAGGCAAAATTAGCCAAAATCAGGGTTGCTAATCGATTGATTTCAGTTACCAATCGACTACGACCTATCTGAACTGATTGAAGTTGAGTTTGAATCGATTACGACCTCCTCAATAGATTACATGATCGATTGGGCCATTCTAATCGATCACCTGATCGATTCCGTGAGTCTCTGCTCGTGGAAATATGTTGTCAATCGATTGGCATAGGAGTTAATCGATTGCCCAATCAATTATCGTTTCTGATTTTTTTTTGAAAATAATTTCAAATCCAAATTCAGAAAATCGTAAATAATTCTACGGTTGTCGAAAAATCATGAAATTTTAAGTAGACATTATTTTAACCATATAGTATAATTGAAAAATAGTTTTCTAATAAAATAACTTCCATTTTTAAATATTTACACAAAATTGGAAACCTTGAAAATCTTCAATGTTTCACTCCATTTTATATCCAATTAAACAATAATGATTTCTATCAAAAGATAGTCTTCACAAGATTTTCCAAAATAATTTTGAAATGATTTTCAAAAGCAATTTCCAACTATGTTCTTTGGGCTAAATGCACATGACTTGTATACTAGCTTTCCTAATGATTGAAGTTTACTTAATCACTTGTTTAGATGATATTAAAACTCAATAAGATGCACTAAATCCACATCTTGAGTTTTGTTCATCCACCTAATATCTCACTTATATCTAATATGTCTCAATACACATATAAGTCAACTTATAATCTTTGTGAGATGTAAAAATAGTGCTCCCTAAACTAAGGGTTCATGTATTTCTAACTAGACATTTTAAACCTTGAGCATCCAACCTAAGATGTCAAATAATGTCAATGCCCTTAATTTTATTTAAATTGAAATAATATATGTTAGTAATCATGACATACAACAAATGCATATTTTTAAAAGAAAAACCTATCATAGCTAGATGATGTATGTATGATATGACATATGACATTTTTAATAATTAAATATGAATGTTAAAACATGATATCATAGCATATGATATGACACACAAACCATGGCATTTTAACGTAAAACAAAATACCTAGATTCTCTATCTAAGTACTACTAAACTAGTCTCTAAGCTTAGAATAATCCTAATTGTCACTCATGTCCATAAAAAGAATGTCAAACTCACAACTTGACATTTGTTTGAGTTCTAGCCCATTTGTGTCAATTTGATTAAACTTAAATCTTCCAAGAAATTTAAGTTGGCACAATTTTACTCCTCAAGAGTAAATATCAACTCTTCATTTTCAAGGGTAACAATTCCTTAAAAATGTCTCAAAGTATCAATTTTATCAAGGTTGGGTTGACAACCATTTTAAATTAGAGTTGACACTCTCTAAACCTATCTCAGGAGTATATAACACATTCTTGAGAACCCAAAACCTATTGGTGTTCCTTGAGTGTTCTAGGTACTCACTAGGGATAACCTCCCTTAATACTCTCCTAATGACTTTCCTAGGCTTCACAGAAGCTTTAGTCATGTTAATCTCATCTTAGCCATCTTTAGATATAGCTTCCGTTGTGACCTTGGCTTGACTTCTAAACTTAGATTTAGATTCATACATATATGAACTCTATGATAGGATGTCACATTCTCTTTGGCTCTAGATTTGTATCCTAAACCTTTCTTGTCATTAGATGATCATTGTTTTCCTAAAATTAGGTTTTGCTCTTTTGAAACTTTAAATAAATTTTCAATTTCTTTAAGAGATTTTTCTAATTTATCAAGTTTTAATATCAAAACTTGATTCTCTTATCTTAAATCCTCAAAACTTGATTTTCTATGATTGCCATGAATATTTTTTTTCTTGACCTTGGATTTTGTAGGTTTACAATTAAATATTCTAAATTGCTCCCTAATCCTATGTGTGATAGTCTTAGCATGTAAGACTTGATAATTTTCTCTAAAATTATCATGCTTCCTATTTTTATGATAAATAGCATTGAAATGATAGAAATGGTTTCTAGTATGCATTTTATCATGAATTAAATAAATACCATTAACTAATGGTACCTTAGTCTTGACTTTAGAAGCTCCCCCTTGACTTGAGCTTCCTCCTTAGACTATTCTTTGATGCTTCCCTTTTGGACATTGATTCTAGTAGTGCCCCTTTTGATTGTAAAGGATGCATATAATATGCTCCTTGTCTTTGCATATCAAGGTTCCGACCTTCCTTGATTTTTCTTTGCCACTTGAATCTTCTTCTTGACCAATCTTGGCACTTACTCTTGTATACCCTTTTTGCTTACAATCAAAGCAAATAATATGATATTTATTTTTATAACTTGAAAGTTTTATATCTTTCTTTATAAAGGTGACACTTGAGTCTTCTTCATTGACTTTAGATGATGATGTCTCTTCTTATTCAAAGTCAATGATCTATGCTCTCCCTCAATCCTTGAGGTGGATGCTTTTTGAATTTCTTCCTCGGATGATTAGCATCTCTCAACCTTCAAATCTTTTTCCTCTCAATCCGATGACTTCCCCTCTTTGGATTTGTCTTGACTCGGCAAAGTGGAGAGATCTTCATAAAGTTTTGCAAATTTGCTCCATAGCTCCTTGACATCTTGAAATTCTCTGATTTTGTCCAAGTGTGCTTAGCACTGGATTAACCAATATTTTGGTCACTTTATTATTTGTCTCACATCTCTTGATTCACTCCTCATTCCATTTACTTTTCTTGAGGAGTTTTTCTTTGCTATTTGTTGGAGCTTCAAAACCATTTATTAGAGCAAACCATTGCTCTATCTCCATCGTGAATAAATTTTTGATCTTTGACTTCCAAAGATCAAAACTTGTCATTCCGAACGGTGAAGGTGCCCGAGTGTCATAGCCAAGCTCTATTTTGAAATTGAATCCCCTTGATGATGACTTCTTAAAATTAAGGTTTCTTCTTCAACTTCTTCTTCTTCCTCTAGCTCTTGCTCTCTCGGCGATTAGTCCAAAGAAGAACGACCTCCCTCTGATACCACTTGTTAGGATATGTTGAGAGCAGGAGGGGCGGGGCGAATAGCTTTTCTTTTACGCGATAAAGATTTGTTGCGACGGAATACTTGAGCAATGCTAACACTTTCTTCTTTACTTGGTATCTACCTCTTTGAAGTGACTAATCCAAGGGTTCACTCCTCATCACTCATAGATCTACTATGAAAACCTCCTTCGTGGAGGCGGAGAAGCCTCGTACAAGCTAGAAAAGAAATACAACAAGAAACAAGCAAACACAAATAAAATCTTACAAGATTTACAATAATGAGCTCTTGCTTTTTTCTAGTTTGAAATCGCCTCTTGATGCTTGAAAATGCAGCAGCACTTTGCTCCAAAACTCTCTTGAAATGACAACAAAGGTGGAGTAGAAGCTTGTGATTTGAATCCTTGCATCGCCCTTTAAATCCAGCAGATTAGGGTTACCAATCGATTGATCAATCGATTCTTCCACAAATCTGATAAAATCTAGCCATCCAAACCTCGCAACGTCTACTTTCTTCTTTTCCCAATCGATCACCTGATCGATTACCAGCCCTTAATCAATCATCTAATCGATTACGAGGACTTCTATTCTCTTGACAGAACACTTCCCAATCGATTACCTGATTGATTGGGATTGGCTTAATCGATTGGGCAATCGATTAAGCCCCATTCTGTTCTCGCAACAACCCAACCACCAATCGATGGAATCGATCGACCAATCCATTAAGGATCTTTCTGTTTTGCAAGAACTAACTCCCAATTGATCACTTGCCCAAACCCTAACTTGCCTAACCTAAGTTTAGGATTCTCTTTGCCCACCTTTCGGTCAAACGCGACCTGTTAGGATTTTTCATTGCCTAGTTCCCAATTAAGACTTCTCTTGTGCCAATTGTTTATCTCCCAACTAACCCACCTTGGACTTCATCTAGTTCCCAACTAGATTTGCCTAGTTCCACTAGGACTTCTCTCATGCCAAGTGTTTAATTTCCGGCTAATCCACCTTGGACTTCATCTAGTTCCCAACTACGTCTGCCTAGTCCCACTAGGACTTGCTCTTTACCTAACCGAAGTTTGGTCTAGTCTCTCGGTAGACTTCCACCCAGCCAACGTACGATCTTTCCAGATCCACTTAGACTTCACCTAGTTCCCAACTAGGTCTGCCTAGTCTCACTAGACTTCCTTAGTCAAATTTTCAGTTAACTTTGATCTACTTGACTTGTCGACTTGTCTCACATATTTTCCAAATATCATTGTTAAACATCGAAACTTAAGCTCGAGCTAACTTGGGCTTAATCAACTTGATCAACCTTGACCTGAGGACAATTGCACCAACACAAAAACAGAGTATTTGAAGCGTCGAACATGTTATTTGTAATGACATTTAGCCCGGAAATAATATTTCGTGGCTATTTAGTGTTGAATTTATTATTTCGTTGCTATATTTTGGTTAGAAATAGGGTTTACGGTATGATTCTAGTTCTGTTCATTATCATAAAGCCACGGAATATCAATTCCATTAAATTTGAGTAAAAATAGGGTTATCAATATTTAGCTATGGAATTAATTATCCTTGGCTAATTTAGAGATGGAATATTAATTCCGTAGTTATATAGTAAATTTAAATAAAAAATTAGGTTTTGGCACGATGACAGTTTATCAATCGATATTTAATCACGGAATGAATTAATTTTGTGGCTATATAGCGATAAGATAATTTAATTCCATCGTTATATAACCACTGAATATTAATTCCAACGTTAATTCGGTCATTCTTCTGAGACATTCTTATAGTGAATGTTTTCGAAATCCCACCAGGCTTTTCGGTCCGGAAGTGCACGAAGACACTTCGATACACAGCATTACGATTTACGGGTGTGTGTAAGGTTAGTAAGCTAGACCCATGAAGATCCTTGATTCAGGTTTTTTTTTTCTTTATGTACCATTTATAAATTTTTATGGGATAAGTATTTCTATGTTCGCATATAGACGAACTTAGAAGACAAATTCTTGTGAAAATTATCTTCTTATGATCATATTTATTCCTTGATGCATTGGTCTTTGTTCCTTAAGTTTTTGGGACCGGCTCAGACTGAGTAAGGTCGTCTACTTAAGCCTGCTCATATTAATGCAAAAATTAAAAATTAGGATTCAGATTCTTTCTGCGGGATCTAATTTCCAGAAAAAATTGCATTTTTTAAATTTAGTATTTTTTTTTATGTTCATGTTGTTTGAATTATTATATCTTATCATTGTTTGGTAGACCAGTTTTATGCAATGCACCGGCCGCATGTGCTTTTGGCGTACAAGATGCAATCCAAATGGCCAGATCTATCTAAATCTAGTAATCTAATGGCTTACTAGATTCGCATCAGGATTGTGTTAACTTCAGGTCAACGTGATGCAAATGTCAAACCGGCTGCAGCAAAACCAATTATAACATTCACTGTATCAAGTGCATT
Source organism: Boesenbergia rotunda (assembly GCA_024364735.1). Taxonomy (NCBI): domain Eukaryota; kingdom Viridiplantae; phylum Streptophyta; class Magnoliopsida; order Zingiberales; family Zingiberaceae; genus Boesenbergia; species Boesenbergia rotunda. Next base: position 56,955 of record JAGFNQ010006288.1, read on the forward strand.
GCGTGTAGCATAACGTATGCCAGAATCAAACACTTTTAAATCACGGTAGAGTTGTCAACTATTAGAAATTGGTTGGATTGTAGATATTTTTTATATTATGTTATTAGATTAGATTTCGGTAATAATATGTAAAAGTCATTACATGAATTTAATTCCGACAATTATTTTACTTTTTTAATATTATATTATGTTATTAGATTGAAAGTTGGAAGTTGAGTTTGGGAATTTTAGATTGATCCAGGCGAGTAGTTTTCAGAGAGGGTCAAGGGTCCGGTCGGAGTGGGTCCGAGTCAATAGGATTAAGTGGGGATGACCTAAGTCTGGTGAGCCAGACACAACATAGCGAAGGGGAGTGAAAAATCGAGGTAAGCGGACCCATGACTTGGTCGCTGTCATCTAGGCACGAATTCCCAGTCAGAATCAAATTAGGTCGGCCACTCGGGGGTCGGGCACCCGGGGTCAGGCACTCGGGGTCGCCCGCTCAAGGTCGGGCACCCGAGGTCGATCATCCGGGGTCAGCCACTCGGGGTCGGCCGCTCAAGGTCAGGCACCCAGGGTTGTCCGCTCGGGATCGAGTACTCGGGGTCGGCCGCTTAAGGTCAGGCACCCGGGGTTGTCCGCTCGGGGTCGGGCATTCGGGGTCAGCCGCTCAAGGTCAGGTACCCGGGGTTGTTCGCTCGGTGTCTGACACCCGGGGTCAAGCATCCCAAGTCGGGCACTCTGAAACCGCCTCAAGAACAGGGATGACTGAGAAACCAAGCTTGCCCGACCGACTCAGGCTGTAAGTTGATATGATTCGACCGGATGCACCTGAGTAATTAATGAACCACCTCAACAGTAAGTATCTGTCAAATCTCTGACATAATCATTACTTGACAGAACTGCTAAGCATTAATGGGGTCAGAGGGGACAACTCTCGCAGATTGTCAGACGGCTGTGACAGTCTCACCAAGCAGCTAAAGCTGTCACTAACTCAGTCTGACACTGACTGCTCTTAATGAGATAGGACCGCTCTGACATGGCAGAGGGTCTCCTCTTCTCCTATATAAACCCCCCTTGGGCTTCAAAAGAGGTTCACTGCCATTTTGCACCTCAACTCCACTTTGTGTTCTCCATTTTGGTCCGACCCAAGTAATTGATAGCTGATCCGTGGTTGAACCCGACCTCCACGCTACAGCGGACGGGGGTCATCTTGGTCAGACCGAGTCATCCCAGCGAGGACCTTCTTCTCTTGTTGACAGGATCATAGATGATCGAAAATTACTCAGAATCGCTAGAAGACTGATCAACTAAAGGCTTATCAGAATCAGATGAACTAGGCGCCCGACAATATAGGCACCTGAGTTGACTCGGACGCCTGACAATATAGGCGCCCGATTGTAACTCGGGCATCCGATAACAATTTTTATCGGTTTCTAGCTGTTGTGCAGTGGATCAACATTGACCAGAACTCAAGCACCCCTATTCAACACAGGCGCCCGAGACGTGCCACGTCAGTAACCGATAAATTTATCCAAAGGCTATAAATAGACCCCTTGAGTTCAAAAAGAAGAACAATAACTCTATATTTATTTTTTTACTCTTCCTGTGGGCTTTCAAAGTGTAAGAGATTTTTCCGCCTTCAATGAAAGAGTATTTTATAGAGCTTGTCAACACTTTGGTTTAGCCATCATCTTGATTAAAACCAAGTAAATTTTGAATATCTCTTTAATTTTACGTCGTTACTTTATTTATTATTAATTATCTAATTAATAATCTTAAAAAAAAGAAAGTTATAAAAGATATAATTTAACTTTATATATGGCTATTCGCCCCTTTAATCAGTTTTTTTTTTACATAATGGACCAACACATAAATATTTATGGAGGCTCATTTTTTATGGTAGGAAAATATCTTTTACCGTTTATGGCTGTGAAGACAATCTTAAATTTCTAATTATCCGTTGAAGGCCAAATATTATCATTATTAATTTATTTTAAAAAAAATAAAATTGTTTGTCTTCAAATTAGAAAAATATAACACAGCAAATTGAAAAAAAATGATCAAAAAGTTATTTATATTAATATGGTCCAATCAGAACTTTCAACCTATTGTCTATATTGGCACGATGAGGATTCTTTACATATGCAAATATCATTCAAACCAAGTCAAAAAGCTGGAGCGCTTTGACTTTGACTTGTATTTTAGACCTTTCGTCAACAAATTGACCGCCTAATGGGCACGTGGACACGCCCACTTACCATCATAATCATATCATTATTATTATTATTTTCAACTATTAAATTTTTTTATCATCTTAATTACTTTCTAAGTGCATCCCCCGAATCACTTGCCGACTTGCAAAATCCAATATTATTATTTCTCCATCTAATAATTTAACTTTATTATCACATTGATAATAATTATTTATAACATATAGTAATAATAATGATATTTATAATCACAGCTGGAGAAGGCGTAATAATTCTCTCGCCAATCCACCAATTAACAATTACGGTTCACTGCATTGACACGACCCGAAATTTTAGACCGACCACCCGAACGAGAAAATTGGACCCGTAAACAAAGCGGTCCGGTTCAAATTTTCGCGTACATAGTCGTGGCCTCGAAGGCATTTCCCAGTCAAATGTTAATCCCGATTCCGCTAATTAATCAAAATTAATTAACTTTAGGAATAATTTGTTGCCTTCGGGTTAATTAAGTGGAGCCAATAGTGTGCGACCACGGCAGGACGATCATTTCGACATGGCAGTCTCGCTGCAATGCTTGTTAGACTCGGTCTCGTCTTTTTTAGTAGTTGGAACGCGAGGGAGCAGCCTTTGGTAGCGTTCGATCGGGCAGCGCGAAGGATGCAAGGAAGAGAGCGGCAGCTCGCACGCGGGTGAATCGGGAGCGAACTGCGAAGCGATTTGTTCCCCGCGCCATCAGATCTGGGGCTTCGTGGATTCCGAACGCTAGCCGAGGTTTCTTGAAAGATTGGGTTTTTATTTGAGTCGGATCTGGGCAGGGAGAGGAGGGGAAGGGGATCGGAGGGGATGGGGACTGCTGGTGCCGGAGAAGATTTTATTCGGCCGGATATTTTGGGGGCTGCCGAGCGTCGGGTGGCTGTTCAGGCATGCTTCTCTGCTTCTCCTGTTCCATTCTGTATCTTTTTTTTAGGTCGAATCTTGTTTTAGGGATTTTTTTGGGCATAAAATGGATAAAAACGCTCCTTTTGTCTAAAAATTTGCTTCTTTGATTTGAGAACGGGATGGTTTCTTGTTTTACTCAATTTGACTCACTGCGAAGTACGATCCATTTGTTTTGTCTGGCTGTTTTCTGTTCACGGTCGAGGGAAGCTTATTCAATTACAAGTCGATCTTGCTGTCGTTCTTTTATTTGTTTGGTTTAAGGCGAGGAATTATGGCTAATAGTTTCGTTATTCAGGAAGAGGGAGAAGAGGATGAGTTCTTCGACTCAAGGGAAGATGTATCGACAGTGTCCGATTCGTGCCCTGGCAGCCCGACAAAGAATGATACTTTACTAGAAGAGAAAACCATCGGTTGCCAATTGGAGCTTTGGTTGAAGAGTCCTGGTAATATCAAGGAACGTAGAGATAAGTTTATGGGATGGTTGCAGAGGGAATTCTCATGCTCATTCTGTAGATCACCTGTTCCAGATGCGCAAACGCAGGTGAATGATGTCTGGCAAAGTAGCAACGCCAGGACGTCGTTCAGTGAAGCTATGGAAGTGAACATGGTATGCAAAACTACCAAATTTGATGAAAGTGCAGCCATCTCAGTGGTGGAGATGGAGAAATTTGATAGATTGAGAAGCCATGATGAAGTTTCTCCAAATCCAGTGAAAACAGTTGATGAATTTGAGTGCTTCTCGGATTCACCATCATTTATTGATCGGCTTTTGCGTCGAGGGGCCAGTGTGTCAAACAAATCTGGCAGTTCAGTCAAAAAGAAGAGGCTTGGCTGGATGCGGAGACTTGGTGCTGCTGTTTGTACGGTAGACAGGGAAGGTGATAATGATCATTTGGATTTCAGTGATCCAGAAAAGAGTCGAGTTGCTGGAATTGAGAGAGTGAAAGTCATGCCATACAGAAAGCAAACAAAGGAATTATCTGCAGTCTACAAGAGGCAAGATATCAAAGCTCACAATGGCTCAATCTTGACTATGAAGTTTAGCCCTGACGGCCAGTATTTAGCCAGTGGGGGTACGGATGGGATTATTCGTGTGTGGTGTGTCATGGAATGTGACAGGAAAGATGAGATTAGCATTCACAACGACGATCCTTTGTGTGTATACTTCACTGTAAATCACAGAGCAGACTTAACTTCCATCCACACTGATCATAAAAATCCCAAGTCCAGGCGTATGAGCAAATCTCTTGATTCAGCTTGTGTTGTAATTCCTCCTGATATTTTCCAGTTATCTGAGAAACCTGTGCATGAATTCCATGGCCATGAAGCAGATGTATTAGACCTATCATGGTCTTCAAATAAGGTCCTTTACCTTAAAACGGCTTAATTTTAGGCGTAATTTCTAACTTTTACTTTCAAGCCTGAATACCTCTTTTGTTTCTATGCAGTACATTTTATCATCATCCAAGGACAAAACTGTTCGCCTGTGGCATGTTGGATCTGACAACTGTCTCAAAGTGTTCTGCCATATCGACTATGGTATTAATGTTTTTTTGCAATTAGTGTGCTTCGTCTTAATAGTCTTTTCTCTCTAGCCAATCTGATAAATTCCTCCATAAATATATAGTGACATGTGTTCAGTTTGACCCACTTGATGAGAATCACTTCATTAGTGGATCCATAGATGGAAAAGTTCGGATTTGGGAAATCTCAGGATGTCAAGTTGTGGATTGGGTTGATGTTAGAGACATTGTTACTGCAATTTGTTATAGACCAAATGGGAAGGTACATTAGTTACTTTATTATTGTTTATGGTAGCTCTATGCTCAAATAATGTCGTCTAAACATCAACATTTCTCTGTCCTTATAGGGAGTTGTTGTCGGCACCTTGGCAGGCAATTGTCGCTTTTATGATGCTTCAGGTAATTATTTAAATCAAAATAGATGGAATCGTAGAGATTTAAGTTTAATCGTGCTTCAACTTGTTACTAGCTAATTGTTCCAAGAGTTTTTGATTTAGACCTAAAACATTTTCATATGTAAAGAACAATTTAGAGTTGTTTTATTTTGGAGAAACTTTGTCTATAAATTGTCCTTTCATATGCTCTGCCATTAGAATTGAATAACGAGGATGATTGGTTTAAGTATTAGCAAGTTCTAATGGTTTGAAAATTGTGTGAATGCACTCTTTCTGATACCAACTCTTTTACTTATATTTATTATTTTATCTTTTCTGTAACAGATAATCATCTTCAGATGGAAGCTCAGGTATCATTTCAAGGCAAAAAGAAGTCTCCTTATAAGCACATTACTGGATTACAGGTAGTCTGAGGAGTGGTCAATTTTCAAACAGTTATTTTTATCTGTTTTATGAAGCTCTTTTCACTTATGCGTTGTGGTTTCTCCTCCAGTTTTGCCCCAGAGACACTCAAAAATTGTTGGTCACATCTGCAGACTCGCAAATCAGAATGTTCAACGGGATCGATGTGGTCACCAAATATAGAGGTTTGTGTTTTTCTTATCGCCTCATCTATTTGATTTCGTGATCAATTCGCTTTGTTCTCAACCTTCTTGCTTAATTTTCATGTTTAGGTTTCCGAAATGGTAGCAGTCAGAGATCTGCATACTTCACGGCAGATGGGCAACATATTGTCTCAGCCAGTGGAAATTGCTACGTTCAAGTCTGGAACAATGTAAACTCTGATTTACCGATATCCAAAAGCTGCAAGAGCATATGGTCTCATGAACGTTTCTTGTCCGACAATGCGTCAATTGCTATACCTTGGCACGGTCTAGCTTCCGGTAATCAGATTTCTATGACCTCCAAGGTGTTCCATCTTCAACAAGAACACAGCAGCAACCCACGCGAAGTCCCACGTACATTAGAACATGATGTCAAGCACACCTGCGGCAGTAACAACACCTTGTGTATCTCATCTTCTGGTAGTTTTACTCTGACTCAAGAATTCTTCTCGGGCTTACCGACAAAGAGCTCAGCGACCTGGCCTGAGGAGAAAATCCACTTGTTCTCTGCTGCACCTAGATTTTCCAGATCCCTTTACAAGTTCTTGAAAACATCATGCCTGAGTACTTCTCACTCTTGGGGCCAAGTGATAGTAACTGCAGGGAATGATGGCTGGATCAGGACCTATCAGAATTTCGGTTTGCCGTTTCATCTACGATAACTTAGCCTTCAAAAGCTGCTCTATGCCTCTGATCTATGAAGGGGCTGACAAGCATCCTGGCAAAATGTTGTTGGGAGTGTGCTGATGGCCCTTGAACATATCGGAAGGATCACATTGAACCAGTGCTTTTAAATTCCGACTAAACCAGCCAGTTCGACTAGTTAATTCGAGAACCGAAACGCAAATGGTTGCTCAGAAAGTATGGTTGAATTGGATTTTAGCAAAAACAGTTGTTCATTGAAGAAACTGAAGTTGGTAGAGGAAGTTTAAGGCCTGGTTGGTTACCTGAAATTTTAATTTCTTTTTCTTTCTTTTCCTTAGGGTTCTTTTGATATATGATTCATTAAGATTGAATCCAATTGTTGTAAAGTGCTCCAGTTGGGATGAAAGTTACTGCTAGATAGGAAAATTAAGATAATTGTACTCTTTTATTCATTTAAAGGCTAAAAGCATTGATTTTTTTTTAATGAAGTGATTATCACATATATATAGGATTGCATGAATTAATCTCATTTTATTTAATATATAAGATGGTAAAAGATGATTCGTTTATTTCAGTGTCTGTCATTCTGTTTCAGATGAATACGGAGAGAAATCATAGGAGTTTTTTTTATAATGGCAATGTCTCATACGTTAGTTATTAGCAGTGTTCTGAAAATCGGACTAGATCGGCCGGTCGGATTGGATCGGCCGATCGACCAGTTGAATCGGGAACCGGCCAAATTTTCGGTTCGAGTTGATTTGAAAATCGGTTACTCAAGAACCGGGTGTGAATTGTTCTGAACGTCGGGAACCGGCAAATCGGGAAAATCGAATAAATCGGTTTGGTTTATTTTATTTTATTTTTTTGATTTTTTTCCCTTTTGCAGTTTTACTTTCTTATTGAAAATAAAAATTGAAAAATAAAATGTCAAAAATTTAGTTTGTTTTCATCTAAAGTCTCAAACGAATAAATTTGTTATTTGCTTGAATTCAATAATTTTAAACTTGAATTTTTCTTTGAAACTAACTCTTTTTTCAAGAATACTGTGCTGAGTTGTTGATAAAAATATATCACATGCTCGATCTAGTTGATCCAATCTTAAAGAAAATAGTTGGGTAAGTTATTAGTTTTATATATTTATATAAATACATATTTTATTATATACCGGTTATATCTCGGTTGGATCCTCGGTTAATTCGGTTGAATCTTGAACCTTTGTCCGATCGATTCGATGTCCGATCCGATATTCAGAACCGTGATTATTAGTCTATCTCTTGGGAGTGGGAATTTTTATTAAATGTACAAGAGGGATATGAAGAAGGGATGTATCACTTACTTCTAATTAACATTTGATTTCTTTCCTTTTTCTTTTTAATTTTATAGTGAACATTTTATCCCGATTGCTCATAATATTTTTTTTTAGAAAAAAAATCTAAAATTTGTTGTTTAATAAAGATCTTTTGTTGAGTCCAGTTACGATGATATACTCGAAATAATTCTAAATATTTAAATATTATCTAGAAGTAAATATTGAGATTAATTTAATTAATTAACATAAAAATTGAAGTGAGGGAGAGAGAGAGAGAGCGCTGATCGCCGAATCGCCGTCGTCAAGATCCTTCTACTTTGCCACCGTCCTCAATACCCTATAAACCCTAATTCCCAGATCTCTCGCTTCCTCTCTCTCTTCTCGGCATGGTTTGCTGCCGGAGAAGCCTCACCGCCTCCTTCAGCCAACTCACCCGCCGCCTTCGCCCCTCCTGCGCTCACATCCTCCGCGATGATCGGGAAACCACCAAACCCACGAATCCTCCGCCGTTGCGCAAGTTTCCTTCCCGTTACTACTCCTCTGCTCTCATCCCATCGATCTCTAACTTTGTTGGATGGAGAAGCCCCGGCTTCTCTCTTCCTCTCGGCCTCGATCCCTGCCTCCTGCGCAGCTATTCCTCGGCTACCGAAGGCTCGACTGAGATCGAACTCGTAAACGACGTCGCGGAGGTCTTGTCCGACACCGGTGTGGTGGAGTCTGCTGTTGCAGCCGTCCCAGCTCCTTTTCCTGGGGAGGTAGCAGCTGCGGCGGCTGATTCGTTTCTTCCTGTGGCAGCTCTGCAGCATTTGATCGATGCAATTCATTCTTTCACGGGTCTCAACTGGTCAGAATCTCTTTGCACTTCTTTGTTGGTGTTAAATGACTTGACGTTGGTGGCAGAAGCAAAAAACAAATTTTCACGATATCCTTTGTTTCAGGTGGGCTTCCATTGCTCTGACGACTGTATTGATCAGGATGCTTACTGTTCCACTTCTGTTGAATCAGATGAAAGCCACAACGAAGCTTAGTGTGAGTTACAATTTGTTATATTTTCCATTTCTGTGTTGATAGGTTCTTCAGATTGGGGACACGGCAATATATCCAAATTATACTTGTCTTTGAGATTTTCTTGTTTGATATTTAATTTTCATCTCGACACTCACAATTGAACAGGTGTTCTAGTTGTCTTTATCCAATCTAACTTATCATTGAACACATTGAAAAGTAACAAAACGCGATAGCTCACTTCTTAATGTAATTATCACATATGATATGGAACAAGCATTATCATCTATGACATGGCAATCAGAATAATCAATTTGCCAAATTTTACTTTACTGTTTAATATTCTAAAATTTAGATGCATATTTATAGATTCCACTGAAGAAGACGCATAGTTCTAAGGTATATGTATCATTAGTGACATTGACCTTACAAGTAAATACTGTCACTGTTCGATATCTGCAGCGAATATAATTTGACAATTCCTAAAGCATGCTTATCCTTCAAGTCCAAACAAATAAAATCACAGTTAACCCTGTGTGATTATAGATTTTAAAGCCATCATTATTTTTTGCTGATAACGAGTTTGATTTCACTGCATTATCAAACTAAAACTTAATCTGTTTGTATTCCTTCAGCATCATTCTAGCAAATATTGCACCATTGAGTACTTTCTAGGTTAGTCTGTCTTGAATGAAAGAAATCAACATACTGTATTATGTGAAGGCATCTCATGAGTTTCCTGGAACCATCTGGTTATTTTTATATAACAGCAAGATGATCTTCAATTGAATAATAACTATATCAACTTTATTATCATCAACATCACCAACCATGTTGATCCCAACTATTTGGGTGCAACAACATGTAATTTATCCTTCCACTGAACTTTATGCAACTATATTACTAAATAAAATAAACTCTGTTAACATTTCCAAAATAAGACTCAGATTTATATATATTTTATTTTTACCTGCAAAAATTGCCATTCACCAAGTGACAAAAGCACAACTACAATCCATTCTATATTGAACCATGGTTTCTTTATAAGTTCAAATCATATCTAGATTCTAGAATAACAGAACTTAGTAACTTGGCCTGAGCCCTTCATGAGCCTGTAGCTTTGGTTTAAAAGGTCTTAAGCCACCTGATTAGATCCAACACTTTGTGGATATATTTTTCAATCATGTACCTTCAAGATTGCCAGCTGCAAATAACTTGATTTTTGCATCATATTTTGTTTGTTAATTATTGCATCCTTCTTTTTTGTTTCCTTTTTTTTTCTTCCCAGTAAAATTAACAAGAACAAAAGAGATAATATAGCAACTTTGTATTCGTTAGGTGCTTCGACACTTGTGTGATTCGCTGAGATACTAAATTTACACGGATTTTTTGCTTGCAATTAATTTATAGGATAATGACAAATGAATGGTCAAAATGGGGAGAACTTTCTGCAGTCTTGTGCGTGATTGTCATTTGCCTTGACTTTCTCTTAAGCTAAAATGAAAAGTTTATAAGATTGTTGTATGCAGTGTTGTTAATGGCGGATCATGGCGGAAAGCCAAAATTCTACCATAAACAAATGGCAGATGGTGTGGCGGACTATGGCGGAAGCCATGACAGCCATAATAAAAAATATATAAAATATATATATTATATGCAAAAATTAAAGTAAAAGCTGCATAATATTAACAAAAAAAATTCGAACAACATATAAATAGTATAAGAAACCTAATTGATAGAAAATCATAGAATAAAGTCATAAATCTCATAAGAACATATCAAAACTCTCAAAATAACACAATAAGTCTCTTAAGACTTATACCATAATAAGTCTCATACATAATCTAAAATATCAAAACAACATAAAATATCATAAAATATCTAAATATCTAATACTCTAATCCTCCTCAACTCCAACATAATCATTTTCATTGTCTTCTACTAGAGCATATCCTTTTCTTCTCCTTCTGACTCCTCAAAAATAATTTCTAATGGGTCTTCTTCCGATTCTTCAAAATCATCTTCAAATTCTGGTTCATCATCATCATCTACAACAACTGTTTTTCCCTTTCCTTTTGGGATTGAATTTGCACTTGAACTCTTCTTAGAAGTTCTTGCAATTGTAATACCACTTGAGGGATCCTTTCTTCTCATAGATTTTCGCCGAGTATATATACTAGACTCTCTAGCCCCTGAAGCCTCATAAACAGTGGCCTAATTTAAAGTGTTATTATCATCAAACACCATCTCATCCTCAACATCTTCTTCAATATCATTGTCCATCCCTCCAACCAACCACTCATTGCATACATCAATATCATTGAGTGTAATTGGATCAATCACATCTCTAAGATTATACCATTGTTTGAGTTGTTTGTTATACTTCACATAAACCAAGTTATGCAATTTTTTGTGCTCAAGCCTATTTCTCTTCTTTGAATGAATCTGCAACATTAATATTATTAAGGAAGTATTAATTAGTTTCTTCCTAATTTCTATTACAAAGTAATAGACTTAGCCATCAAAATGAAAGAAAAATGAGATAACGAAAATTATTTGCTTAAACACACTCCAATTGCGTTCACATCCAGATGCACTACATGTCAAACTCAAAATTTTGATGGCTAGTCGCTGCAAATTTAGAGTCGAATGGCCATACATTCGCTGCCATTGAGCTACAAAAATTGAAAATATTTAGATGTTATGTCTTAAATTTAAATGTTAAAACTTAAAAGAACTTAACATTATTTTTGACCTGGAGCAATAGTTTTTCTTTGTGATTTTGCAAAGTCACTGTCAAACATACCACCACCAGCCTTATAAATTGGCAGCTCTAGTAGTATCTTTTGTTGCACATCTCTACTTGGCACCAACCTCTTGATGCAATCATACAACCCATTTGTAACCTGCAAATCAAACTCCACTTGAGGGTTGTCATAGAAAAACTCTGGGTTTAAAAGGTGGCCAGTCGTGTACAATGGATGATGAAGTTGGCAAGTCCATTTTTCATCAATGATTGCAAACACATCCTTGTAATGGCTTCTTTGGCCTTATCCATTGCTTCATAAATATATCCCATGGTTGGTCTTCTTTCTCCATCAACAAGACGAAGCACTCGCACCAAAGGAGCCATGACTTTGAGAGTAAAAACATGGTTCCAAAATGACGACATAAGAACAATTTTTGTTGCTTGCTTCCCCTTAACTTCCTTAGACAACTTGCTTTTGCACCACTCCTCAGAAGTAAACATTTTTCTAAGATTTGTTTTATCTTGATGAAGCCTTTCTAATGATGGAAAGGATGTTGCAAATCTAGTGACCACATGCCTTATCAATTCTCTCTTGTTTGTGAAATGCCTCAACAAGCTTAAAGTGCTTAATTAGTTATAGATAAAGCCAGCAAGAGATATTCCGACCCTCCCATTGAAGTAACATTTTCTAAGATTTGTTTTCTCTTGATGAAGCCTTTCTAATGATGGAAAGGATGTTGCAAATCTAGTGACCGCATGCCTTATCAATTCTCTCTTGTTTGTGAAATGCCTCAACAAGCTTAAAGTGCTTGATTGGTTATAGATAAAGCCAGCAAGAGATATTCCCCTTGAAATTGTCTTCTATATCAAGGGAAGTTTTCCAATGTCTTCAAGCATTAAGTCTATACAATGAGCTGCACAAGGAGTCCAATAAAAATTTGGTCTTTTTTCTTCCAACATCTTACCGGCTAAAACATAGTTGCTTCCATTATCTGTTATAGCTTGCACAATCTTTTCCTCTCCAATCTCCTCCACAAGAGCATCAAGCAACTCAAATAGCTTTTCACCGATCTTCACAAAATTAGATCCATCAATGGACCTTAACATTGTCCCGACAAGAGAGTTCACCAAGAAATTGATCAAGCATCTTTGCTTTCTATCGGCCCATGCATCTGACATAATAGAACAACCGTGTTTGCTCCAGTGCTCCTTATGTTCTTTTAGTAGAGATTCAGTGTATTCCAACTCCTTCTTTAGTAGTGGAACCCTAATGTCATGATAACTAGGAGTTGGCAAATTTGGTCCATAGGCACCGATGGCTGTAAGCATATCTTGAAAGCTCTTCAATTTAATAAGATTAAAGGATAAGCCCGCTTGGTACCAAAAGCGAGCTATATACTGATGGACCCTTGCCTTTGTCTCTTTGTCACATATTTCTCTTATATTAGCTTGTCTTAGTTTCTCCTTCTTTCTTCTTTCAATGGCAATTTCTGGTTTTCTACAAAATAAGTTCATTGGCCCCTTCTTGGCAACCTTCTTGCTCCTTGAAGCACTACTAGGTGTCAATGTCAAGTTGTCTTCCTCATCTTCACTTTCATCACATCCTAGACTATCAAGATCAAAATCTCTTACAACTTCAAGGCTGTCTTGATTCGTTTTTACAACTGCATATGCCTTAAGCTCCTCTTTAACTTCACTTGGACACTTGGGGCAAGCTTTAACATTACCCTTCTTTCCTATTAGATGATTTTTTGCTCTAGTGATCCCTCCCCTTGTGATTTTTCCATAAAAATTGCACACAATATTATTTGTATCACCCTCTATCAATGAATGACAATACTTCCACCCTGGATCAACCCTGTTAGCTGGCCTTGAAGAATTAGATGCAACATTCTTCATTTGCCATGCTAAAAACAAGAGGAAGACTAGATGACTACTGCTGAAACCATTCCATACATGGCAGCAGTGTTAAAAATAAATGAAGATATGGAGGAATTAAAAAAATAGGTTGAAAATGGCTGTTGGGATAATATTTTTGTGTGAAAAAAAGAGGGTGTAGAAAATAGGGAGAAAAAGTGAGAAAACAGGGTTGCTCACCGGAAAACAATGTTTGCTGTTGGTTGCCGCAGGAAGGTGGTCGCCGGAAGAACAAGGTTGTAAAAATCGCTAGGCGGTAGTCGGGCGGAGGACTATCGCCTAGCGCCTAGTCGGCGGCTAGGGGGCGTTAGGCGACACCAAGGTGGGGTGCCACCTAGCGCCTAGGCCGACTTTTGCAACAGTGCGGAAGAAAATGACTGTCGGGAGAATATTTTTTTTTGGTGAAAAACAGAGAGGGTGTAGAAAACAAGGAGAAAAAGTGAGAAAACAGGGTTGCTCATCGGAAAACAGTGTTCGCCGGAGTTATTGATCGCCGAAGGGAGGTTGCCGGAGAAGGGTGGTCGCCGGTTTCAAGGAAGGCGCTCTAAGTGGTTCACTAGATGAAAGGTTGAGAGGTTGGAGCTTGGAGCACAGCTACAACTTTGTGAGTGGGGGAAGAGAACAACTCATTTTTAGAGTTTCTATGAACTGAGCCTATTGGATTTGGGTTGAGTTAGAAGACTCAACCCTTTTTTTTTCTGTTCAACAGAAAAATTTCCGCCATGGCCGCCACGCGAATGGCGGCCGCCATAGCCCGCCACACAAATTTGCCACGCCATGAACATTAAATGGTGGATTATCGAACAAATGTCATGGCGAACTGCCATGGCCGCCATTTGATAACCCTGGTTGTATGACTGCCATGATTTATGAGTCAGGGCATTAGATTATTAGAAAGAAACACATAAGAAAAAGTCAAAATCAAGGATTCAAAAACAATTGCAGGCAGGATGCGGTCAACTCGTATAGCACTAGGATATATGCAAATAGTATTAAAAATATTAAAACATATTTGTATATAAAAATGATGCACATACATGCAATATAGTATATTTATTGACGTATCCAAATCATACTTTCATACACACTCATACAATGTGAAACAATTAAAATTAATCAACTTTGTAAAATATGGTAGGCTAGAAATTCAAGTCAATTTGGTTTAGTCTTTATTAGTTAAAAATAATCGTGTTGGATTTTTGTTAACTGCATATTAACATAAGTCATATGCAGCTGCAATGCAATCCTCTTGAAGATCCATATAGCAGCTTAATATGCGGCCCAAGTGGGGATGCATGAAGTTATTAAAAAAAAAATAGTAAATACTAGCACACAAGAGAAATGAGGTTTATCTCCATTAGATGATAATAAGAAAGAAAATAGGTTATGATGAATTCTACGTGTTTGAAGTTCACCAATTGATTCTATAGATTGAATTAGAGTGGAAGATGTAAGAGAGAGATATGCCAAAGAAAAACAATAGTTGACATAATACAAAATAATACAAAAGGACTTAATTGACTTGAGTATTAGCAGTGATATAGTTTTGCGAGGAGCTCAATTGAGATAAGCAATTGCTGGTTTTTTAGTGATAAGATTCATCTAGCCAACCCCAAATAGTTAGGACAAACACAGGTTGATGGTGATGATGGGTATGATGATTTATTCTTCAATAAAATTGCCTTTGAGCTATGTTGTAGTGTTTATATTGTTCTCTATAACATGTATTGCTCTTTATATTGGTCTTACATTGCCAAAACAATACGATGCATACTTCAAATTAACTTTTGAAGAAAAACCTTTATGAACCATACCTATATTTGAGAATGCAGACATTCTGTACCCTCGGGATGGGCAGTTAGCTAGTGCATGGGGTGTTGCCACAATGAGGTATGAGGGTTAAATCTTGGCTAATAGTCAGGTTCCCGCCCTCCCTCATGCACTGGTCACTACTTGGGCTAGTAGCTACCTGTGATTTACTTGCCTCCCCAATACCTGGGGACTGGCCATGAGGGACGCCTGAGGTGAGCGTTATTACCTTGTGCCACCATGAGAATGCAGACATTCTTCCCGTGTGTTGTCACCTTTAGCCACTATTAGAATGCAGACATTCTTCCCTAGTGTTATCACCTTATGCCTAGTGTTATAGAATATCGTCTTTTATTGGGTACAGTATTCATTATTATTCTTTTTTATGTCAGTCTAATGACCCGTCTCATTTGATTTAATAGAAGGTTATGTTTCTCATATGGGTTGGTCATTCCCTTTGTTTGACTCTGCCTCACTGCACATTTAGAACTATAAAACAATTATTGAAGTTGTTTTTTGCCCTGTGCAGATGATAAAACCAGAGATGGAGCAGATTCAGGAACAAATGGATGTATGATTTTTACTCTTGATAATTGATCTACTGCAAGAACAATTTTACTCTACATTACTCATCCGTTATGCAACATCACAAATAATGTGATGACAAATGCTTGCACTGAAATGAAGTTGTCTGCTACTCTGCTTTCTTTTCTTTTTTTTTCCTTTTTCATGTTTAGTGTTTTATTGATACACATGTATATTTGATGCTCTGCTGCAGACAATGGATCCCAAATCATTACAGGAAGGTCAAAAACGAATGAAGGAATTGTTCAAAAAGTATGTTCTGTTCAAGCAGGCCTTGTTTTTTTTCCTAATTACTCATTCATCTTGGTTGTTTCTTTTAAGCAAGGTATTCTACTCTGAAGCTAACCTTGATGTCATAAACTGTTTACACACATGCACACATGAGAACTTATGTTTGTGCTTTCAAAGCGTTACGAGATTTTAGTTTGGAGCCAATTTATCAAACTTGACCTTTTGTGATGAGCAATGTAGTGAAGCAGATCTGTTAAACTCTGTTTATGGAACTCTCTCTATATTATTTATGTCATTCCATCACTGTTGAAGTGACCATTATGGAGCAGTAGAGTTATTTCTTTAGTTGGCTTGAATTAATTATGTATGTGACGGTTTGGATTAAATTGTAGAAAGTCTCATGATAAGTGTTAAAGAGTGGGAAAAAAGATATTTACTTCATGAAAACTTAAGTTTCAGGGCAGTGCATTAATTATAAAAAGATATATACTTCCGCCAATAAGTCAATTATGTGTTAGATGCGGGAGATGGGCCAACCCTGTCTAGTCAGCCCACTCAATGATGACAAGGAGTTTTAAAAATATAAAACCATAATCTGGGTGGTTTCCTAAGACCTCAAGCTCATAGGTAATGCCTAAAATTTGATTATTTTTGTGGATTGTCTAACCAGTTCTAGTTGATTGAATGATCAACATGCTTTCCATCTTGCTATTAGCCTTCTTACTGGTTTCTACTTTTGATTGATAACTCTAGGCATGGGGTCTCGCCATTTACTCCACTGAAGGGACTCTTTATCCAAGGCCCAGTGTTCATGAGTTTCTTTTTTGCAGTAAGCTCATTGATTTCATTTCAATTTCGAACATGTTTTCTGATAATTAATTTCTGATTACATTTGTCATTTCAATCTTAAAAACCCTGTTCCATGAATGGCATGTAATGATATTCTGTTTGCAGATAACCGATATTATGGTATGTGTTGTAGATCTCGAACATGGTTGAGAAAGTTCCATCTTTCAAGGGAGGTGGGACTCTATGGTTCACTGACTTGACAACGCCTGATCCTCAGTACATCTTTCCAATATTGACAGCACTTGCATTCTTGGCAACTGTAGAGGTAAAGCTTCTTAAACTAGTAGATTTTGCCTTTAATTGAATGTGGAATACATTTATGTATATCCATTTTCCAGTGGTTATGTTAAGACTAATTAAATACCTTCTTGCAAGCCTGAGAAGATCACTTGGGTTGTGTTTCTCTCTGTTTTTTCCCCTTTTTTGGGCTTTCCAGGTATCAATCAGACTTATTTGATTATGATCCATTCATTTAAAAAAAAAAAATCTCGGTGAAGATGAAGCATGTTATGATATGAAATATAATCTAATGTACACAGTTCACTTATGGCTAAATAATCACCATAAATTGTATCTGATTTGTCAAACGTCCATGATTGTCCCTAAGTATTCATGATATTGTCTCACATTACCCTTGGGATTAAAATTTATTTTTCTTTGAGTGGAGTACTGCTTGTCTCATAATTATAGTATGACTGTACTTTTTCTGTCATTTCAGCTTAACATGCTAGAAGGAATGGAAGGAAATTCTATGGCAAAAAACATGAAGAACTTCTCCAGGGTTCTTGCACTATTGACAGTTCCATTTACAGCCAGCTTTCCAAAGGTATTTAAATCAATCACTTTGCTCCTAATTTTGAGAGTGCAGTATCTGAAAACATCAAATATTGATCTGAAGGTACAGTTTATAGACTAGCTCTTAATTATTCTTATGTAATTATAATGCACAACCACCAGTTACAGAAATACTAAATTTTGTAGCTGTGCTAATGTCTATATTTAATATACAACTGTATTACAATACACGACTGCATTCCCATTATCTTTCTTTCAATGCTTGAACATCAAAATATATCATTATCTAGTTTAACCACATCCTTTGTCAACCTTCAAGGCTATCTTCTGTTACTGGGTTACGTCGAACCTTTTCTCGCTTGGGTATGGTTTTGGTGAGTCCACTTCTTTCCAAAATCTAGCATCGTCTCTTTCTTTCTTATCTTTGCAAAATGTTTCTTGTTTCACTTGCAATTCACTCACGAGAAATTTATGAATGCAATGTTTGGCTCGATAGTGGTGAAACGCCCGCCTGTGAGGAAGTTCTTGAATCTCCCAGAAGTAGTTCCTCAGCCACAACCCACGGGTGGGAACTTCTCTTTCTTTGGTACCTCCAAGCAGGCAGCACCAGTAGCCCCATCTTCAATAGCTGAGGCAGCGTCTCCAGTTTTTCCACCGAGAGCTAAGGTGTCCGAGCAAAGTAGCGTCTCTGAGAAAAAGATATATTCTTCTTCTGCTATAAGTCACCGGATTAGAAACTTGGAGAAGACCGTCAAAGCTAGAAACAAAACTAAGAAAAGGTGAGAAATTTTGGTGGCTTATTTTGTTCCTAGTCACAGACTCACAGTGAGCACCATGCAAACCATTTCTTGGATTTTTATTGCTTGCTAGGTTTATCATATTTTCACACATGATGTAATCTCGCTCAGTTTCATGAGCAAATTGATTTTTTAAAAGGAGAATAATGTTATTTACGCATAGTCTCGGTGTATGAAAACCTGTATCTAGGGATGGCATTGATCTTGAGAGAGATGATTAGATGATTGAATCAGCATCTTTCATCACATAGCAATAGTTCATCCTTTTTCTTTAAGAATTGCATGGAACTGAATTCCTGAGTAGATCATTCCTTGATATACATTTGAAATTTTTGTCTACGTATAATCCAATGCTAGATTCTATTGTGATCTCTCGGCCAGCGTGCATATTAATAGATTGAGCTTGTGACATATGGTTTGATACAGCTTTATAAGCTTAGGTGAATATATTACGGTTGATTTGAATTTAAGTATTTTAGATTAGTGATTAAGTGCATGTTTAAAAAAAATACCTTGTTAAGTCACTTTGATTTGCAAGTAACAAAAACCAAATCCATCAACAACATTTCTATGCTGTCAATTAATCCGCATGAACTAATTAATAAGAAAGCAAATTGAAATATTCGATTGTTTAATAAAATTAAAAATAAACGGATTATTTGCCTCATCATGAATTACACTTGACTGGAACAGGTTGGACATCTTTATATATTATGAACTCTTAGAAATTTGATCAAAAGAAATAACCACTCTGATTTATCATAACTGTTTGTATTAGACTCCCCAAAATAATATGTAATTGGACTAATTGCTTTTCCTAATTGAATTTCGGTGAACAACTACTCTACTCAGATTATTTCCCCCTCCCTTCCCTTCCTGGTGTACAAAAATGAACACAAAACGAAGCACTGGTACTGATTCAGGTTGTCAAACTGAGGTTGCAGGCAGCTTCCAGAATGTTTTGGTTGCCACAAGAATTCTTTCGTCACCGCGAGATTCCGGCTCGCTTTTGTGGACCTCAGCGGTCCATCGGATCGCATGAGCTATTTGTACAACCTTATTGACCACTTCATATGAATCCCGCACCACAACAGTTCCCTCTGGGCGTAGAATGCGATCCATCTCCACTAACAGATCCACCAGACTGCACCTGGGACAAGTAAAGCAGGTATGGGTTTATTAGCCAGGGGAAGAAAACAGCCTAACATATGCTCCTATCGCCCTAATATTTTTCTGGAAACATCGAATTCTAATATGCCTAATCCTACACCACATAAATCTTGAAAGATGGGCACATCAACCGAACACAGTTTCGAAAAATAAAGGAAAACAGCTTGTGTTGGCATTTTTTTTTTAACTACGTGGACAACACAAATGAATGAGCTGAAGACAGACGAATTCGTAGGAGCCCTTGATCATAATTGTGCCCTACTCTCGTCTCTACGGAATGGACTGATGATTAATAGGTGGATATTACCATCTTGAAATTTAAAGTCAAAATCTGACAAAGTCAATATGTCCATCCTTCCCACGCACTAATCACAGTATCCAGACTAGTAGCCCCCGTGATTTATCTCCTCCGTGTTAATCCTGAAATAAATTAACAGGGGCGTTGAAGATGAACGAATCGTTTTTTGCCACCATAATTGTGCCCTACTCTCCATATTGGACCTGGGGAGAATCACCTAGGCGGTGAGTTCCTTCCACAATGTATTCCTCCTGAGTAAACAGAGAGGAAGGAACATGCATGTCACGGAACGGGTGCCTTTCTGCGGAAGGCGTTTCCTTCCATAGAGATGAACTAGCCCGTAGCATGAATCCTATTCTGTATTTGACCAAACAATCCTTTTTCTCTCCAGTCTTCCTTCTTTTTTACTTCTATCAAACCACATTTTAAGACATTTTTACTGATTATATTAGTGTATATTATGCTTGATATTATATCTGACGTGCGACAATAAAAATATAATACAATCATGTGAATGAATAATCAACAAATACTGAGATTATAAAAACTGGCATTACCTATTCTTGCCCGACGAATCCCTTATCAGAGAACTAATTCGTGCAACATGTATCAGATCATAGGTTCTTGGGTAAGTGGAGAAAGCTTCACACCTAACAGCAGAAGCTTGGAGTATAAAGGTCAAAACTCACAAATACTGAGTATGTTGCAACTGATATTCCAAACAAACAAACAATTTAATTAAGAAACATATAAAAAGGCAAGAAATTTCAAACTTCTTGGAAGAAAACATATGTTAAATATTTGGGTAAATTTCAGTTTGGTACTTTTGCTGGTGCTTTGATGTTCGAAAATAAGTGACCAAAGAAATCCTTGATCCCTTTTGTTTATCATAATAATTTTTTTGTTTGAATTTTACAGGAAAGAAGAAAACATGTAAAGAGGCAGCCATTAATGTTTAGCTAGAATCTCAATTTAGCAACTCAGGTTTCAAATGTTTTAACTAAGTCTCTTAACTTTAGTAAACCACCTTAATTCATCAAGCTGCCTCAACCAGACAACTCCTATATGCTCTTAAGGCCTTCAAACCCTTATATTTCACTGGTTCACTGAATGATTTTACGCTTAATGTTGAAGAATCCTTACATTGAAGATAAGCCCAAGTATCCCGGTATTATCTACATTGCTAGTTGTTACTCTTTCCTAGTAGAAAGCAAATTTACATATAGTAGCAAGGTTATCACGTTGTTCTCTAGTAGAAAGCAAATTTAATGTCACAGGCCACAGGATGAAAAATAAACTTATGCCATATTTCCCTTCTTAATGCAAATCCAGGATCAAGTGGAGCAAACATTTGTAGATCAATCTAGTAACATAATTTTGAGACTTAACTTGGGGATCTATTATGGGTGGTAATACTCATCATGACAACTAATGCACATCTAACAATGTAATAAAAAACTCACCAATCATGATATACTCCAATAAGACCTCTGTCATAGATGATACCAAGAGTTAATGGCTTCCTTACAGGAACAACATTCATGACCCAGACTGGATCAGAACTTAGTGTCGCTGCAAAGCCTCCAAAGAAAGCATTCATGTCCATAACATTGCGTATATGTGGAGTCCCTAGTTTAATGCCAAGCGAATTTTTATAGTATGCAACCCGTCTGGCCCATCGATGTGTATCAGCCTCAAACACATCAAGCCCATTTTTTATAAGCGAGACCCTTGCAGGAGATTTTGTCAACCTCTCTGGCCATTTAGGGATTGCTCCAATAGATATTTCTGCTGATAGGGGCACTTTGCTGACGCACTTCTTCAACTTAAAATACCTAGAAACAATATAGTCATCAATAATGAGCATGGCATTGGCAACAAAAAATCACCTCAAGAAATATTTACTATATGCAAGAAGAAAGAGGTTTCCTAAAAGGTTACCATGCTTCGTTTGGGTCATCATTGTCACTGCATTGATTAAGCCTAAAATTGACTAGGTCAGGGAGACATGAAACTCCAGAAGGCTTCTTCCAAATTGCAGTATTACCATCAACGGCGATAAGTTCATAACACAAGGCATGAGTCATGGACTGGAGATCAGCCCACTCCTTGTCCTGTTTAGTCCATTGAACAGGAGGACCAGAAATTACTAAATATCCTTCTGGCCTAATTAAACGATCCACTTCAATCAGATATGTTCCATCTGCATGCCAATGTTCCCATTAGATGAATATAAAGGAAGGGACCTCCCAGACATGAATCCAAACATTTGAAAGACAAATATGATCAAGAGAACTCACTATGAGCAGTAAAGGGAATCAAACACCGAGAGCAATGAACTAGATCAAAAGAATATGCAGAAAATGGTAGTCGCCGTGTGCCCAACATGGCTACAAATGCAGGTATCCCTCTTTCTAATGCAAATTGTATTTGAGATTTATGTGAGTCCCTTGGAGCAAATGATATCGTAATGATATTCTCCTTGAGTAAGAAACCCCCAAAGCTGGCCACCTGAATAAGATCATGATAATAAAATTCCCCAAATTACAAAAAGAAACGAATAACGCGAGCATTGAAGGAAGCTTACGAAATCAGTGATAAATCTCTTACCCCACATCCCATGTCCAGAGCTGTCCGTATGAGGCCTTTCTTTATAGGGATGAACTGCCCTAGTTTCGAAATGTAATGTTCAGCACCATCAGGAAACATAGTCCCGCCCCCTGGAAATGCAAAATATGCTCCTTCTTCTTTCATCCAGCCTTGATGACCTTTCCTCTCGGCAATTTTGTCATATGGCATGTTATCATGCCATATCTGCATAGGGAAAAGTAAATTACATGAGATACAGATAAATGTTGCAGTGTTGCAAAAATACCAAAACAAGAGTGAAAACAGAATACAAGTGTAACTGGAATCCAACAAATTGCAACAAACAGCACACGCATACTTGCTAGGCACAAATAATCCAAGAACATGCTGTTTTACGAAAGGAGTTTTACTTGCACTAATAAATGTGTGCATGTTGCATCTTTCATCTTAACCGAATACTAGGTCAAGAAAGCAAAAGAAAGTAGACAATAAGTAGCAAAGCAAGAGTTGCTCAATCGTGCGAGACCATGAAGAGCAAAGATAAAAAATTTAGCATACAGATAGAAAGTTGTGTAAAATTAATTGATAAGGGGGAAAAAAGGATTATAAAGTAAACATTGCTAGCAAAACAATGTTTTGCATACAGATAGAAAGTTGTGCTAAAAAATGAATGTGAAGAGAAATGGACACCCTACATGATAAATTTGAAGAGCATTGCTAGCATTATTACGGGTCATCAATTGCATCAATAAACATCAGTTCTTTCCTAGTTTCAATTTTACAAACATAAAGAATTAAATCGCCCAAATTCACCGAAACTTGTCAGTAAGTGCAAAAGCAAGCAAGTGAACAAGTTGTTGATAACAAGTATAGAATGGAGCATATGAGCATCAAACCCTGTTTACCACAACATAATAAAAGAAATCTTGAAGCTTTTGGAAAAAGGAAAATCACAGAATGTATTACATTTTGCATGCAAAGGATAGATCGACCGGTTCATGTATAGGTGCATATGAGTATAGGTCCCATTATTTCTTGCTACCTACTAACCCATTACCACTGCACCTACTAACAAACGCAAAGAAGAGTTCAACAGCACGAATTTTCTACAGAAATCTGAGTTCCCAGATCAGGAGTCACTGTAGTTTCAGGGAAAAACAGAGGAAAAAAGTTTACTTTGTGGAGGCTTTCAGGCCAGGGGACCGGAATCCGGTACCCTTTCGGCGGCGGGACAAGGCAGAGTGGTGCATCCTCCGGCAGAGGGCAGTGGCGCTCTCGGTAGAAGTTCATTTCCCGACTCAGCTGACTGTTCACACGAGGGTCCTCGCAGGGCATATTGTCCACCTCGTCCTCCGAGCAGGCTTCGATGACGACGGCTCGACCGCCAGCGGAGGAAGAGGACGAGGAAGAAGAAGGTGGGTCTAGGATGGCAAGGACGCGCTGGCGCTCGCGTGGATCGGAGTTGGAGGAGCGAGCGAGGGCGCGGCGTCCGGAGGCGGCGAGCGAGTCCCCGAGGGAGGTGAACAGGAGGAGGAAAAAGACGAGGACAGCGGCGAAGAAGGCAGTGGCAGCGAGGTCGAGAAGCGTCCACTGGCGCGACACCAGCGAGCGCCTGCCCGGCGGGAGGCTGAGATGGCCCATGTCGAAATCGCCGACCAAGATCTGTCCTTTCTCTTTCGCTCTCCGGGAATGGGGCGGTTACACTGAGATGGATCTCACTCTCTCACTGTGTTTGAGTGGAAGGGGGGAAACGGCAAGTGGGTCTGGTAAAATGGCAAATTGGAAGGAAGGCAAAGGAGAAAGGAAAGGAAAGGAAAGGTGGTGCTAATGTTTACTTATTTTTTTTAAAAAAAATCTCAATTTGATTAATGTCGATTTTTTTTTGGCTCTTTATTTAACCATCAAAATACATTGTATTTATTAACAAATTAGTATTTTAAATGATAAATTTAAAAGAGTAAAATAGGGTTAATTATAATACGCCATATATTTCTAGGCCCAAGTAAAGTGTTCCTGATCAAACTGAATTAAATTTTGGGCCCATGGGCCTCCCAATAAAATCCTACTTGGTGTCGCTATGAGGCCCATGCCAATGATGTGTCTTTGTATTCTAACAAATCGAACTAACACAAGATCAGCTAAAAAAATAAATAAATAAGAATTAGAGTGGTGTACGATATGATGTGTCTTTATTATAGGCACACATTATAAACTAGCCTAAATCCAAATGGAATGCATCAAGCGGCCCAAAATCTAGTAAAATGCATCACCAAATTTCAATCATTACTTCGCTACCCCATTAATTGTCCCTATATACTCAGTCCCCCACCACATTTATGCGATGATTGACGAACCTTTTTCCAATCATTCGGAGAGCAAATTTTATCATGTCTTTTTTGAAAAAGAAAATATTTATCGAGTATATTAAACATCTTTTTGATCATCGGTAAAGGAGCATTTAGCATTCCACTCTTGTAGGAATCCATGATTTGAAGCAAAGAAACCAAATAGAAATGGCGGATCTTAATCTATCAGATGATACTACACTAACTCGATCGTGATCTACGAGATCAACGATACGACATTAGTTTCAGTTTCAGCTTCATCAATTTTTTAGTCGCATCCCTGATCTGTCCAATCTTCCTGATCCTGGATATGCCCTGTTGGTAAATTTAGCA
Source organism: Boesenbergia rotunda (assembly GCA_024364735.1). Taxonomy (NCBI): domain Eukaryota; kingdom Viridiplantae; phylum Streptophyta; class Magnoliopsida; order Zingiberales; family Zingiberaceae; genus Boesenbergia; species Boesenbergia rotunda. The sequence goes on from JAGFNQ010006288.1 coordinate 82,035, forward strand.
TGCATCGAAGGAGGAGGAGGATCACTTCGCTGCTGAGCCAACAATGGCGGAAGCTGCCCCCCTCCTACATGAGACGACGACCTCTTCCCCACCGGCCTCTGCCTCGGCGCGCTGTGCGACCGCAGTTTCGCCATTGACGACTCCGTCTTCGCCATGTAGTTCGGGCAGCAGTCCACGCAGCCGCTCCACAAGCTCTGAGCGTCGCCGTCGCCGTCGCCGTCGACCTTCTTCCTGCTGCTCCCGTGGAGAGACGACGCTCCGTAGTACAAGAACGAGCTCTCGCCCGAGGAGTCCTTCGACGGTGTGGCCAGCACGGCGGGGAAGCTCCGGGTATTGCAGGAGGAGGAAAAATGGTAGCGGTGGTGGTTGCTCATCTCGCGGCTGCAGGCGAAGCTTCCTAGGTCAACTTCCAGTATCTTGGCGTTCTTGTCGTCGTCGGCCGGAGTGAAATTTGTGGCCTCTCTTGCGGCGGCGTGGTCGTCGTCCCACCAAAATTCTCTGTCCACTTCCATTCTCGATGAATTCCTCTACAGAGATTGGAGTGAATTCACCTAAAAATTTAAGCTTTGAGGAATCATAGCCGAGATTTGCTTACCCTGAGAGTGAAATATCTATTGGAGCAGGCGATTGGCTGAATAGCTCGTTCATAATCTTCATCAGTTGCAGGATTTGGAGCACAGAGAGCGGCGCGAGGAAGGAAAGCTTTCGCCGGCAGTCGGCTCCTCGCCGAGCTTAGAACTCGGCACGCCCGGGCGCGCGCCTGGACGCGCACGAGCGCCTGCATGCACCGGAGAGTCTCCGCGGCCTGCTTCCTGACGAAGTTGCCGCGGACCAAAGCCTGGAGCTTCACCAGTCCCCTCAACGCCTTGAGAGCTCGCCTCGCCTGCAATTCACAAAACTAGCAACGAATCCATGAAGTGAAAGGGAGAGAAACTGGAACGTAGTGCATGGAAGAAAGCCATTAAAGGCGAAGTGGAAACTGGGAAAGCGGCTTTCTGTGGTCTGAGAAAAGATGGAAACTTTGAAGAGACAGGTTCTGCTGCAAGGACTGCACTCCCAGTGAGTCCTCCTTTGTTTCTAAATCCAAGATCCAATTAAGGGAATCGAGAAAAGATGCAATTTTTGTTTCCCTTAATTGATTTCTCCGGCGGAAGGAAATCAATGGAAGGTGCAAAATTGAAACTTGTTATGGGAATCAGGGCAGAAGGCTAACCAAGTAGCCCCGGAATGTGGACTGGATCTTCACTGCCGCGGCCGCCCATTCCTCCTCCAGGTTCCGCTCAGTCCTCCGGCTGCTCGCCGTCAGCCTGACCACCGCCGCGGCCGCCTGCGCGGCGGCGACCGCGGCCTCCGCCACCGCCGCAGTTGCCGCCGCCACCGCGATCGCACGCTTGCTGCGTTCCTTCTCGTCCTCTACATACAGGGGAAGCCTGAGCTCCTCGAGGTGCGGCTGTTGCTGGTGGTCGTACTTCTCCCGGAACGACTTCCCGGAGCCCCACAGGTTCTTCACCGCCGGGGGTTCGCCCGCTTTCTTTCCGCCCAGCAGAATCTCCCGGAACCACCTTGCCGCCCGGCCCATCACCGCTCGTTCGACGATTTCGCAATTCACCGGCGTGGTGGCAGTTTATATAGCACATCCGATTTGGTCGCGACTTAAGTCGTTGCGATGTGATTGTAAATAGGACACGATGTGGGGGGCCGGCGGGATTATGTGGAAGTACATAAATGCCCCTGAAGCATCTGCGTAATTTCATTCGGCGCGTCCGCCGTACTATACTACCCCGAAGTGAGCCTGACGCTGCTGCGGGATGGCACTGGCTGGCGGTTGTGGACCGTTGGATCTGCGATCGTGGCCAACGATGGACTGCCACCGCTGACGGAGAGAACGGCGCCGTCACAAAGCGGTGCGTGTTTTGTCTTCGCGTAGGAGATGGCAGATGGAGTGGGCGCCTGCGCAGCTGCCTGCGTTGTTCGATTCGCCTCGTGGTCGGCCGGCCCCGACCGGATGGATCAAACCGTACTTCATTTTCCCGAACCGGTTGTACTCTCCCCTGTTGCGTTGATTCGATGCGCCACCAAAAATACAAAGCAAACTGTTACTTTAACCATGAACTTGGAAGATTCAATGCAACATAATCATGCATCAATCAAGTAACTGATAACTAAAACATATTCAGCAACCTCTTTCAGTGTTCTTGTAAATCTAGTCCAGCCCTAATCTCCAAGAACGGTCAAATATAGATAAAAGACGAAATCGCTCGCTCTCAGCACCTCCGCTACATCCGTCCCAAGGCCATCACGAGGGAGATAAATCACGGTCCCCGGAGTAATTAGTGCACAGTTGGGCTGAGAATTGATATACCAAACGCCCAGAGTTTTAATCCAATACGCCTCGTGCGACTCGAACCCAGGACCTCTTACACAACCCCCCATGCACTAACCACTCCGGATCCACATGGGGACAAGAACTGTCAAATATAGCAAGCAGATAAAGTGTTAGGTTTTTTTTAATGCTTTTCTGAAAGCTCAGGGTGATCCTGTCGTGAAGCAAGGTGGACGTCCCTACAGCTGGATGGTCCTCCGGAAAGCGTAAGGTCACTGAGGCTGTCTACCGAGCCGGTGCGCTCCGATCCTACAAGACAAAGACCGTTAGAACCCGCAAGGAAAAGTCCCCAGCTAGGCACTCCGACGGTCAAGTCAGTACTCGACGGTGGCACTGGAAAGCAATAGAACAGTATGAAAATGCACTATTGCGCATACCTGAGAGATGTGGAGTGAGGAGACTTATATAGCCAGGGAAGCTGACAGCTCCTGCCCCACCTGCCACCTATTACCATATAGCGAGACAAGGCGATGCATGCCCAGAAGTGGTAGGATAAAGTAGTGCATACTGTTTTAAAGAAATGAGCACTGTCAACTTAATGGTAGGTGTTGTTCGGCGTCGCTCGGCCTGACACCAGTGTATGTGGTCATGGTACAGGGGACAGGATATGACAAGAAGATCAATACCTCAGCGGGATATCCGTCGTTTGAGACCAGGATGGCTTCAGTCCTACGCGCGACCTCGTACAGCTTCTGATAGTCTGGTGTCAGAGAGTGGTTGTGTGTGCCTGCTAGGGCCAACTGAGGCCCATAAGGGTGATGACTGAGGCACTGCATGTTGAGGCCGGCTGAGGGCCTATGGCGGTGCCGACTGGGCCACTGCGTGTCGAGGTCGGCTGAGGGCCTATGAGGGTTCCAACTGGGGCATTGAATGACGAGACCGGCTGAGGACCTATGAGGGTGCCGACTGGGACACTGAATATTGAGCCCGGCTAAGGGCCTATGAGGGTGCCGACTGAGGCACTGAATGATGAGGTGTCGAGTAACACCCTCTCTAGTTCGGGCTTACCCCCGGAGAGTGGTCCGCCACGCGTCGGCGGGGAGCCAAACTTGGAGGGGCATGGGAGCATGAGCGTCTGAGCTTGGGTCAGACTGATCCTGAGGAGCGTGGGTCGCCACGCGTCCGATCAGGGGTCTGGATCCGAGTGACACCTATCCGACGGGTCTTTCTAGCTCATTAACCATTTTCCTTCTGACTAGACGTCAGATTGCCGGGCCAGACTACACATAAGCTGACCCGGGATCACAGGGAAATAATAAATGTCTATGTTAAATTCAAACTTCATCATGCAGTATAAGATGGATAAGTATTTAAGTTTATGTGATTTTCCATAAAATGGAAGATTCCTAGCTGCCAAGAACATGGTCTCTTGTTTCTCCAAAACTTTCTGATCCCGGCCTTGCCTACGGGTAAGGGCATAGGTCGGGCCCACAGGCCAGCCTGGCGCCAAGAAGACCTAGTAAAATAGATCGATAGCCGGATCAACGGGTGGGTCCCCGCGCCCGTCAACCCCTCCAAAGAGAGGAAGGGGGGATGAGGTCTATGAGACCATCGACGAGGGCGGCCGGGTCACCCTTCCGCCACTCGATCAGATAGATGCATGGTTGCCCATGCTCTTCAACCCTACCCCGACCTAGAGCAGGGTCGGGCGCCACAGACAGGTAGCTATCTGCACTCTCTTTCTGTTGTCATCACTCACACCGCCCGTTCAACTCGGACCTGGTAAACATCCCGCAGTAACCCCCGACCCAGGGCGTATCCTGCGCTCTCTCTACCAGTTGGATGTGTGGCTGCCCACGCTCCCTGGTCCTTACCCTACTCAGTCCCCAGCACGCGGACCTGTCAGTCGGCGCTCGGGGTACGGGCTGTCCCGCCCTCACGCCCCCTCACATCCTTACATCCAGGGTACGACCTTGTTAACGGGGTTCCTCAGGCCTTATCCACTTTGACATCCCTACGCGGTTCATCCACACGTCTAGTACCCTCATACTGCGCACCCAATACTCACATACTGCGCACCCAGTACTCACGTACTGCTTGAGCACCCCGCGCCATACCCCGCTTCTCCTCAGTGCTCCATGCGAGCTCACAGCTATCGCACTCTTGTCCCATCAGTATGAACAAGGTTTGTCAGCTCCCCCGGTTATATAAGCTCGTCACTCCCCCTGCTGTAGGTACGCGCACGCGAATTCTCGCATCGCTTGTCTCATTTCAATTCAGTTTCCACTCATTTGCTCTCGGAGACTGACTTGACCGTCGGAGTGCCTGACCGGGGATTTCCCCGGCGGATTTGCTGACGACCTCTGTTTTACAGGGACGCGGCAAAGCGCGGTCATCAACCGGCCATCTCATCGGCTCGTGCCACCCGGGAGGTCCGTCTGACCCTGGGACTACCTCCCCACCTCACGACAGGATCGCTTTCATTTTTCATCACGCAGGAATGATCCTGTTTGCTCTTTCCTTACACTTACAGGTTTTAGTTTCATATCTTCTGATGGATGCAGGAACAGACTTAGTGCTTCTACTGTTTGAATGGGTTGTTTCGATGCTAGCGCAGCCAGTATGTAAGCGTCTGGAGCAATTAATAATTCAGTTCAGATATGCATGTTCCAGGAACGATAGAGCCTGGATTATGGCAGTTGCAGACATGTTTCTACACTCGAATGAAGTCAAAATAAACCAGGATTTGGAACATATCGGCAAGGTATTCAGATATTTGTAGTCATCTTTTTACTCTTTCAATTCACTTAATTCGAATCATCCTTGACATTGACTAATTCCTGTAATGATATATGAAAAACTAACTTGTTTAAAAAATGCAGTAATTTAGGCCGGCAACATTGGTGGCGGAGAAGCAGAAGTGGTAGATGTAAAGGTCGGGATTGAACCTGGCGATGCCAGTGATTGGTTTCTGGATGAGCGCCGCCGCCGCAGCCGCTGCCTTCTCAGCGGCCGCCGGCCGCGTCCATGAACATTTCATTCTGTTGCTTAACGTTAAATTCTGTAAAAATAAATTAAAAATTTTAATTTGTGCCAAACACTTAAAAAGAATCCGGATCCGAAATGTGCAAAATAAACGGTTGAAAACGGATCCTAATTAATTAGATTCCGTAAACTAATTCGAAGGGAATAATAATAAATACATGATTTTCCCACCCGTCGGCCGACGCGTAGTTCTGATCCGCCCTCTTCCCTGCAACGTACACGCGTGACATGTCATGCATCGGCCTTCGCACCCGCTGACATTTGTCAGAAGACTCCTCTGTCTCCTCGCCGGCGCCACACTTTAATAACAGCGCACGCCGTCACGCTCCTCCATTTTCAATCCCCAACGCTATCAACGAGACCGAGCGGAGGCGATCATGGCGACGGAGCAGGACGAAGCAGACTCCTCAGCCAGGCCGTCGTATCAAAATCAGAGCCTCCTCTCGCCGCCGCGCAAGCTACCCCGCTTCGCCTCCGACGAAGCAGGTATTGCCGGTCCTATTTAATCTCCTCGTCCGCCACGTGTTTGACCGGCGTTGGGTGACGTATTTGGTACTCCTGTCTGCTTCAGGACTGGTGACGATGGCGGCGCCGTCGCCCTTGGTGCTGGGTTTAGGCCTCGAGCTCGGCCGAGGAGGCCCCACCGACGCGTCGAAGCCGCCGACCTTCACCTTCATGCAGTTGCAGGAGCTGGAGCACCAGGCGCTCATTTTCAAGTACATGGCCGCCGGCCTCCCTGTCCCCCTCCATCTCGTCCTCCCCATTTGGAAGAGCGTCGCCGCCTCATCCTTCGTCCACTGCCATTACCCCTCTCGTTTGTTCCCATCAATCCTCTGTTTCGTTCTTTGTTTAAGAAAATAATAATGCAATTAACAATGCCCCCTGTTTCGATCGATCCCTTGTTTTTTTTTGTTAAGAAAAAAAATCAAATCGTTTTGGATTTAATTCGTTGGGTTGTGGACTTGTGTGGCAGTTATGGGTTACGGGAGCTTCTTCTTGGACTACCGGAACAACATGGAGCCGGAGCCGGGGCGGTGCAGGCGGACGGACGGCAAGAAGTGGCGGTGCTCCAGAGACGTCGTCCCCGACCAGAAGTACTGCGAGCGACACATGCACCGTGGACGCAACCGTTCAAGAAAGCCCGTGGAACCCGCTGGTGCCGCCGCCGACACATCCACGCAGCTTTCCATTTCCATTCCATCCACTTTCTCATCCCCCAACTCCACCATTAGCAACTGTCTGTGAACTTCATTGGAAGCAGGGGAGGTCAGTTAGAGGTCATCTTTTTTTGCTTCCCTCAAGGTAACGAGAGAGATGGAAACGGACTGGACCAGGTGCAGGACCACCATTGCTGCTCTGTAGCTTCAATGGAGAGTGAGAGTGAGAGTGAGTGAGATGGAGTGAGGGACAGCTCAGAGTTGTGCGTCTCTGCGATGGCAAATCAATTCGCGGTTCTGACAGCGTCAGAGGACGGTGCTGCTGGCGGCAGCTTTTTGATTTGCTTTCGTTATTTGTAGTTTATGGGTGTAGTCTGGACATGAGAACTGAGTCTCTCGTCGCTTTGCTTCTCAGTGTCTCTCTGTTTTAGAAGGAAAAAAAGTTGTAGTTACTGGAAGAGATTAAGAGATGTTGTTTAGAATGAAGTCAAGTTTCATGTGCTGGTGTTACTGGCGGCTTGTTATCAAAGACTAGTCCTTCTGGCAGACTTGCAGTAGAGAGTAGAAGGTTGAGTTATCAAATTATTACCGTGAACTACAGTTGTAAATTACAATGCGTTTGGCGATGTATCGAATGCCCGGACGTTGGATCTGTGTGGGAGTGGAGACAAGACAACTCCTGCAATGCTGATTCCGAATGATATCAGATCATAAGAACCAATGGAATCTTTCGTCCCCGACGTGAATTGAGGTGTCAATGGTGTGGGGGTCGCCCATAATCCTCGGCCAAGTTTGACACGACTTAGGCCATACCCTACGCACCCCACGGATTTAGCCGGAAATAATGGAATCTATTTTCTCGAAAATACTTGAAAGAAAATACTTCGAACAGTCAGCTACCTCATTGCCCAAAACATCCTATTAAACATAGTTACAATTAATGAATTCATCTTAACAAAGAGGTGTACAAGTATGGATCTGTAAATTCTGCAATAGTTCGAGCAGTAGTGATGGCAATGCAATGTAAAACGATCTGATTCCTTTGTAGTTAGCTGGGACGAGTCATTGTTCAGGTGAATGAGACCAATTCCCTTGGAAGATAATATGTAAATGCTCCAAGGAAGAGGTATGTGTTTTGAGTGACTAACCGAGTTCGTCTTCAGCTTGAAGAGTTTGAAGAGTTCTCTTGGCATGGATAGTAATAGCTGCGGTAGCCGCTGCTGCAACGCAAAACCCAATCACATCATAGATAATCTGCTGCATTGAAAGGAAAACTCCAGTGTTTGTAGCATCCACTAAGCTTCGAATCAGTCTACCGCTGATCTCACATGTCATTTAACAATGAGAAGAAAAAAAAATTGTTAGATGTAGTCCGTTTTAATATTTTGATGAAAACGATACTGTATAAGAATCATGCACAGGGATATTCTGTTTGAAGCATTATTCTGGGGATAATATAGGACTTTTAGCTTTCGTCAGAATGAAGAATAAAGGACACATTTTTCTTCAAGATATTAATGAAGGACGATTGGATTGCTAACTGATGTGATATGATGATAATGATTTTGTACTGGCACAGCATTAGCAAACATAAATAATGGTGGAATGAAGAACTCAAGTCTAGATCATGTAGCATCTGTTGCAGAGTAACTGATATAGGTATGTAAATCTTGTAAATATGAAACCACATAATATACCTACAGAAAATGATTATGCATCAAAAAGAACAGAGTAGCACTGGAGGTAAAATGGATGATATATCTCGGATAGACAGGCGGGTCAACTAGAGTAACTTATTCAGATGTTCGAAGCATCAAGAGTTTACCAACCTGTAAATTGTTATGAAGATCTCGTGCATAGTCCCTACAGCTGAACCAGATATATATGGACCATACTTAATATTTGCAGCAACAGCTGCATAATTAAATATAAGATATGGGAACGGTGAAATCCTGAGCAAAACAACAGCTCGAAATTGATGAAACCAATCTCCTTCACAGGCTAATCTTACAATGGCTGCTTTCTTGGGCCATTTCTCCAACCAACTCTGCAGAATCAAGGATCAGATTTACCAAAAAAATAGTCTGAAAATTAAGCACGGGTAAAAGGAATGAGAAGAAATAGAGACTAACATATAGATCATGACGATAAAATGATCCGACAAAAAAAGGCAGTGACATGCCTATAAGGCTCCCGGCCATAATTAGCAGAAAGCCATAACCATAGCCAAAAGTCATCCCAGCTATCCACATGCAAGGTGATGAAGGCAACAAGATAGTTGGAAACATGGCAATAGAAGCAAAAAGTAACAGCACAAGGATAGGTCTACTGAATGTTCTTGTTTCCCAGTTCAACACCGGTGCAACTACCTGCAAAAAAGAAAACCATCTACCATTCTATCATAGGAAGAATTGGGTGTAAAAGGGCTCAAATTAGAGGCTTACATAAAACAGAACAGAGATATTTTCTGCAACTGTAATTGGGCAAAACTCTCAGCATGTACTAAAATTGAATAGATTTTGAGTTAGCTACATGCACACTCACTAATTTCGAGATTAAATAAATGCAAGATGGTATCTCCCATCAGCTACATCTGTCCTTGGCAAGAAACCAGGCACCTACTTAGAGGGTATACAGTTTCATGATTAGCTTAGAAATTGTCCTAAAGATTGAATTAAAATGAATATTAAATCTCAATATACGATGATGGATGTGAAAACTATAGGTCCCTAGTTCTCTCACAATGTTACACAGAAATCACAATGAAGACATATTTAACTTACCAAAAATAAGGCAGATATATACCAATGATGGATATAAGTACATCTCACAAAGTAGCACATGTAGCTAATGCAAATTGAACAACAATTTTGGACTACCAAAACTCTTGATCATTAACTTACTAACAAATCAACGCAAGCTTGAATCAAAAGAAAAGAATACCAAGCTTAATTCATTTGATTCCCGTTTTACACATCCAAGTATCTAATTAACCCAAGCCAACAAAACATTCCTCATAGGACATAAGAACAAGATGCTTTTGGCAAGTTAGCAGATGAAATATATTTTATATAAATTTTCTTCAATTAAAGAGAAACCAATTAATGAAGCAAAAAAAGGTGATTTCGCTCGCCCGAACACCCTTCATCACCGGCCCCACAACAAGATGAAGGGAGGTAAATCAAGTACCAAGTGGCCTCCTAGGTGGGAGGGGATTTAATTCCGAGGGAAATGAACCCTGTGGACATCGACCCTTGCCCAATGAAACAACTCTACCATCCGAGTCCCAACTCAAAAAAGAAAAGAAAAAAAAAAGAACCAATCAAGCTTCTTGAGTTAGTAATGTTTACATGGGAATCCCAGAAAATCACAGAGTGCAAATATTGCCACTAAATATTCATTAGCAATCTCTCCGTACGATATAGCTGATGATGCTGGCTATCTTTCAGCAAACATGGGGCAATTCAGCACCCATCAGCACGCCCACATTACACCAGATGAGAAGCATATATGACTAGAAAAGCCAGCGTAGACAGGACAATCACCATGAATACTGTGCTAAATATCAGAGAAAGATAAGCTTGCTCCATGGCACATATTTTAATCTGTTGGTCCTGCCTTTCATATGCTTACCTAGCTATGCATAAACTCTAAGCAAGGTCACTCTCATAAATTTTTATTTTCATTATGACAGTTTTAAATCTCTAAAGGAGGGAAAAACTAGTGATGGGATGTTAATGTTGTTTGGTATTCAGACAGTCAAGAAAGAGCTGAATAGGATCAATGGTACAATAACTCAAATTCTATTAGAGAATATCTTTTGATTGATTCTAAATCAGTTGTGACCTATAATTACATCAAGAACAATTAACAACTTGCAATAGTTAAATGGATACATATTGGTCAAGTATTTGTGTTCAATCAGAAGATAATTGCATCTTAAAAGAATTGTGCAACTACGAGAAGACAAATTAACTGTGATGATCATTTTCAGTCGACAGAAATCTAATTGAAGATTGAATATGACTACCTTAATAATCCAGCTAACAAACATTGCGCTTCAGTTTCTTTAGTCAGAATATGACAACAGTGATCTCATCAAAACACATACAGATTGCATAGGCAAAAATAAAAGAATTTGAAATCGTATGAGATGGGGAAGCCGCTGTAGTAAAATTTTCCCCTTCTAAATATTCATGTATTCTTTTATTCACTAGGACAAGCTCTAAAAATCAGAAAATTGGATAATCAGCATCCCAAAAAAATGAAGAAGAGGAAACCTTTCGGATGATCAAGGGGCCGACGAAGATGACGAGAGGCGCCGCGGCGGCACACAAAAACACACACAAGAGAACGAACCTCAGCCACCACCAGATTAAAGTCCATTTTCTTCGACAGCAATAGGCCTCGCCGTCGCCCAACGCGACGTAATCCCCATTCGCATCCTCCGTTCCCAGCCTCGTCACCAGGACGACGATGCCCTCAGCGTCCTGCGCCTGATAGGTCATGAACCACAACGAACCGATCAAAAAAACATCAGAGATTGCTAGGAACAATGAATCAGCGGCATCAATCCGCAGATTTCCCAACAAGGAAGCACAGGAAGGACGCGACGGTGACAGATTGGAGAGGCAGAGAAAAAGGCTGCCGGCCCCTGGATTCCACTCACGGAAGCGCGAACGCTTCGACTTCGGATCGTAACCCTAACAAGTTGGGCGAGGAAGGAGAATACTCTATCAGAGATGGTGGAAGCGAGGAACAGCGCACGAAGTCACTGGCTATAAAACTAAACTGCTGCCTTGAGACACAAATTAGTGCCTTTTCCATAAAATAAGTCTACACGATGACAACGACCCATTCAAATACTCAGGCTTAAAATTCAGTAGCGACCAAACTATGTAGGCATAGCTACAGATAGAGTCTGGCTATGGAAATCGAGTACGACCCTGTTGCCGTCATGGACATTGGATTGGCTGATATGGAAGCAGCAGATTAAGAGGTGGGGCTGGAATTAACTTTTAGGCGTGTCAAAAGATATTGCTAGGTGTCGTGTTTTCATTTTCAAAAGCATTTAGACAGTATTTGGCAAAACTACTATCAGTTATTTTTTAAATTCTAATTATAGTTGAGTATTTTTGAATTTCTTTAAATGTCAGATTTTATTTTAATTTCTGTCATTTTTATTTAAAAATTAAAAATTAAAAAATTAATATTTTATTATTATTATTATTTCACTTTGAAAAAGTTAATATTTATGCCCTTAATATATTTATCATTTTATATAATTATCATCACATTTTTAATTAAAATTGTATATTTTTATATAATTTATTTTTTCAGAATTTTTATACATATTTTTATACATTTATAAAAATTGTATTATTTTTTATATTTTTATTAATTTTATATATTTTTTAAACATATATATTATAAAAAATTAATTTTGATTTAATATTCTAAATATAATAATAACTATATAAAAAATATAAGAATTAAATTTAAATAATTAAAAAAATAATTTATATAATTTAAGAATATTATTATGATTTAATTAAAAATTAAATTTGAAAGTAATTATTCATCCAACACTTAAACTGTATCTTGTATCAACTTTTCATTTTTATTTACAAACACTTCATACTTTAACTTCTTACTAATTTCAAGATAATATCTATAAAAATTATTTTTCAAGAATTAAAAACTTTCCCAAACACTCCCTGAAAATGCTTAAATTTTGAAAATGATTCTATTTCCAAAAAAATCAAAAAATTATTTTAAAAATTAACGCCCCATCATTTTTTTAAAGAAAAAAAGATAGTGGCTTGCATTTGGATATTGGAAAAATGAATCATTCCTATGTGTCACTCTGTCTCACTTTGTTGGCACAAGGTGATTCATTCGCCCTTGCGCTCTCGTCAATCAGTCCTAGAGTCAATATGGAGGAGGTAAATCATGGAGGCTACTGGTTCAGATATTGTGGCTAGTACGTGGAGAGGGTGGGCATATTGACTTTGCCAAGTTTTAACCCCCAGACCTCATGCTGTCAACACTCAAGTACTAACCATTAGTCCATCCCATAGGGACTTTGAATTCCCATTTAGTTGCATTCCATCGCATCCAATGATGCAAATAACTGTAAACCTCCGGCTGCCTAAGCCCCTAATACTCAATGTTATAAATAACAATAAGCGGTAACCAAACTATTAGTGACCGACTACCTGATTAATATTTTTTATTATTTTTATATATAATATTATAAATAATTATTAGTTTTTATAATTATTATTTTTATTAAAATATATTAATTAAAATTTAAAATATATAAATATTTAAAAATGAAAAAAAATATAATTATATATATATATTAAATTAATATGATAATTTTATTAAATCATAGCTAAAAGATAATTAAAATTATCAATCTAAAATAATTGAATTAAACGCTAACTTATAATTTACTCACATATCCTATTTCGGCTGAGCGACGAGTTCAACGCATCACCGTGACAACTCAACAAGTTCGGAAGCAACGCTATGTTCGGGCGGCACCTCTTAGCCCTTCACCGAGCCCATGCGACATCTTCCGGCTCTAAGAAGGAGAAAGAAACCGAATTACTACTTAAAGTACCACATCAACCTATGATGGTGTGATTGATATTCACCTCCTACCTAGACAGCCATTCGATTGTCATTTAAAACACTGATCACACCGATCACAAGTTCATCATAGTTTAATCTTCGGCATTTTACTAAAATGTGTATATAACTTTTTAAATTAACCAAAAGGCGTATGTGTTAGCATTACGGGAAGTTACGGAAGAGGAAGAAACGCTTCCTCCTCTTCAGCTTCCAACGCTTGTAACATTCAAAGCCTTCATAAACCTCCATTGATGGAGGTATTGATTAAGGTAGAGGAAGAGACATCTTCCTCTTATATAAGCTGCGTCCAAATGCAATCCAAGGCACGAGATAGAGAGGCGAGCAGACGAAGGAGCATTACACGAGGGATTTGGTTTGTGACAAATTGGGATCGGTCCTCAGTGACGTTTTCGTGACAGCAAGCAGAAGAAGAAGAGAAGAAGGAGATCCGATCACTGTAAGTTTTTGTATTTCGCAATCTAATAGAATGGTATTCATTTCATTAAAATGTAAGGTTGATTCCATTTCATGCTTTCAATCCGACAGTATGCTACTTTGATGTTTCTTTTTTAAATACTCTTCCCATTTTACCCTTTTGTCAAATCTAACTGCATGCAATCACTTTTTCTTTTCCTCTCTCTCTTATGCACGTAACCTATCTTCTCTTCTCATTGCTCACTATTTTTCATGCATTTCATTCTCTTTCCTCTTCTCTTTCTTCTCTTTTTTAGATGAATGCATGCATAACATAGGAAAAATATCAGCCCCGGGATGGGCCTGATATTTTTCATATCATGCCCAACGTGGGCCTGATATAAAAGTTGTTCGTCGACTAGTTGGGCTACGGGAGATTTCCGACAACTTTATCTAGTGGCAGATCAATCCACCGATATTATGTTTGCATTGTTCTTGAAGTTCTCTACGTTTTAATTTTGACTAGAGTTTTATTTTCGAAAACAAATTTTAAAATTTAAAAGAAAAATAAAATGAAATAAAATGTTATCATCAAGGTTAAAATCAATTGAACTTACATGCTTTTTAATCTAAATTTGAATATTAATATTTAAATTAATTAAAATATTTTTTATTAAATTAAAATTAAAAGATTATATTAGGCCCATGGTCCTGATATAATTCATATCAGACCTAATATTAGATTTTTTTTTCGATTCATTGTTATTACATATTAACACCTTGGAGAAGTCCAAATAAACAATAGATAATATATTTGAACTCCTTGTAACTTCAAAAATTAACTGAAACTCAAATTTGTGAAATCAAAGCTTTCTAGGTCAATAAGTGGGTTTTGGTCAAAAACCACTTAATGACCTAGAGAACTCCGATTGCAAAAATTTCAGTTCCCGTGGATTTTTGCGGTTACAAGGAGTTCAAATATGCTATCCATTGTTTATTTGGACCTCTCCGAGATATTCAAAGTTAATAACGAAGAATCAAGAAAAAAAATCAAATATTGGAGTCATTGGACCTGATATGAATTATATCAGGCCCACGTTAGGCCTGATATAAGATCATATCAGGCCCAACGTGGGCCTGATGTGGATTCCATATCAGGCTCACGTTGGGTCTAATATGGAACTTTATCAGGACTAACGATCCCAATGTGTGATTTTTTTTCGATTCTCCATTATTATATTTTAACACCTTGGAGAGGTTAAAATGAACAATAAATCACATATTTGAGCTTCTTATAACCTCAGAAATCGACGGAAACTAAAAATTTTACAATCGGAGCTCTCTAGGTCAAACCAGTTATTTTTGGTCAGAACTTACTGATTTGACCTAGAGAACTCCGATTGCAAAAGTTTTAGTTCCCGTGGATTTCTGAGGTTAAAATGAGTTCAAATATGCTATCTATTGTTTATTTGGACTTCTCTAAGGTGTTAAAATGTAATAACGAAGAATCGAGAAAAAAATCTAATATTGGACCTATTGGGCTTGATATGGAATATATCAGACCCACATTGGGCCTGATATAAAATCATATCAGGCCCACGTTGGGCCAGATATGGTTCCATTTCAGGGCCAATGTGAGCCTGATATGGAATCCATATTAGGTCCAACGACCCCAATATGTGATTTTTTTATTCTCCGTTATTACATTTTAACACCTTGAAGATGTCGAAATAAACAATAAATAACATATTTGAGCTCCTTATAACCTCATAAATCCATGGAAATTAAAAATTTTACAATCGGAACTCTCTAGGTCAAATCAGTTATTTTTGTTCAAAATCCACTGATTTGACCTAGAGAGCTCCGATTGCAAAAATTTCAGTTCCCGTAGATTTCTGAGGTTAAAAGGAGTTCAAATATGCTATCTATTGTTTATTTGGACTTCTTCGAGGTGTTAAAATGTAATAATGAAGAATCGAGAAAAAAATCTAATATTGGGTCATTGGGCCTGATATGAATTATATCAAACCCACGTTGGGCCTGATATGGATTCCATATCAGACCCACGGAACCATATCTGGCCCAACGTGGGCTTGATATGGAATCCATATTAGGCCTACGACCCCAATATGCGATTTTTTTCTCGATTCTTCGTTATTATATTTTAACACTTTGGAGAGGTCAAAATAAAAATAAATAATATATTTAAGCTCCTTATAACCTCAGAAGTCCACGGATACTGAAATTTTTACAATCGGAGCTCTCTATGTAAAATCAGTTGTTTTTTTGTCAAAACCCACTAATTTGACCTATAGAGCTCTGGTTGCAAAAATTTGAATTCCCGTGGATTTCTGAAGTTAAAAGGAGTTCAAATATGCTATCTATTATTTATTTGGAGTTCTCCGAGGGGTTAAAATATAATAACGAAGAATCAAGAAAAAGTCTAATATTGGGCCCATTGGGTTTGATATTGGGCTCATTGGGTCAAAACCTACCAATTTGACCTAGAGAGCTCCGATTGTAAATATTTCAGTTTTCGTGGATTTCTGAGGTTATAAGGAGCTGAAATAGGTTATTTATTCTTTATTTCGACCTCTCTAAGGTGTTAAAATGTAATAACGATGAATCGAGAAAAAATCACACATTAGGGTCACTGAGCCTGATATGGATTCCATATCAGGCCCACGTTGGGCCTGATATAGAACCATATCAGACCTACATTGGGCCTGAAATTGAACCATTTCAGGCCTAACGTGGCCCTGATTTGATTTTATATCAGGCTCAATGTGGGCATAATATAATTCATATAAGGTCCAATATGCCCAATATTAGTCTTTTTTCTCGATTTTTCGTTATTATATTTTAACACCCCGGAGAAGTTCAAATAAACAATAGATAGTATATTTGAATTCCTTTTAACCTTAGAAACCCACGGGAACTGAAATTTTTACAATCGTAGCTCTCTAGGTCAAATTAGTGGGTTTTGACAAAAAATAACTGATTTAACCTAGAGAGCTCCGATGGTAAAAAGTTCAATTTCCGTAAATTTCTGAGGTTATAAGGAGCTCAAATATGTTATTCATTACTTATTTCAACCTCTCCAAGGTGTTAAAAATATAATAATGGAGAATTGAGAAAAAAAATCACACATTGGCATCGTTGGCCCTGATATGATCTTATATCAGGCCCAACGTGGGCCTGATATAATTCATATCAGGCCCAATGGCCTCAATATTTGACTTTTTCTCGATTATTCGTTATTAAATTTTAACACTTCGGAATAGTCCAAATAAATAATGGATGACATATTTGAACTCTTTGTAACCTCAGAAATCCATGGGAACTGAAATTTTTGCAAGCGGAGCTCTCTAGGCCAATCAATGGGTTTTGACCAAAATCCACTGATTGACCTAGAGAGCTTTGATTTCACAAATTTGAGTTCCAGTTGATTTCTGAGATTACAAGGAGTTCAAATATGTTATCCATTATTTATTTGGATTTCTCCAAGGTGTTAAAATATAATAACAAAGAATCAAAAAAAGAAATCTAATATTGGGTCCATTGGGCCTGATATGAATTATATCAAGCCCACGTTGAGCCTGATATGATCTTTTGGTTTTAATTTAATAAAAAATATTTATTTAATTTAAATATTAATATTCAAATTTAGATCTAAAAAGCATGTAGGTTTCAATTCATTTTAACCCTTTGATGATAAAATTTTATTTTATTTTATTTTTCTTTTAATTTTTAAAATTTATTTTCGAATAAAAAACTCGAGTCAAAATTAAAACGTAGAGAATTTCAAGAACAATGCAAACATAGCACCGGTGGATTGATCTACCATTGGATGAAGTTGGTCAGAGATCTCCCGTAGTCCCAACTGGTCGACGAACAGCTTTCATCATATCAAACCCACGTTGGGTCTGATATGAAAAATATCAAGCCCAACGCGAGTCTGATATGAAAAATATCAGGCCCAATGTGGACCTGATATTTTTCCCATGTTATGCATGCATTCATCTAAAAGAGAGACGAAAGAGAAAGAAATACATAAAAAAATAGTGAGGAATGAGAAGAGAGGAGAAGAAAGAAAATAAGTTACGTGCATAAGAGAGAGGGGAAAGGAAAAAATAATTGCATGCAATTAGATTTGACAGAAAAATAAAATGAGAAGAGCACTCAAAAAAATATCTTTTAATAAATATTAAAATAGCGTATGCCTTTTAATTAATTCGAATAGTTATATTATCTTTTAATAAATATTAAAATAGCGTATGCCTTTTAATTAATTCGAATAGTTATATTGCACCCTTTAGTAAAATGCCGTTTAATCTTTCAAGATCTAAAGAAATGACATTAGCATAAGATTAAAACACAAACAAAAACAATTTATCAAAAATTCAAACTTGATGGTTGTTCTTACAACATAAAATTCATCAGACTTTGGTTGTTGTAAATGTCATCGACTATAGTAATCTAAGATACCAGCAAGATTTCGACCAAAGTAATACTTTTTCAACACATTTCTAAAGATAGTTGTATCCTTCAATAAATATCTCTGGTTGCCAATCAACTGGAGATCATTCTGAACTTGTCTTTTGTTTCTTTGCTTCATTTTCTCCAGTGCGTTTTGATTTCTTAGCCTCACGCCGTTCCCTCTTCAAACCCTTGATGCCCCTTGATAGTGGAATGCTACCAGCCTTTAACGTGACAAAAATTCAATCCATTATTGATAACAATCACTACCTTAAAGCCCGAACGAACAGAGAGAAAAAGAAGATACCAACCTTTTGGTCTGGAATGTAGATTCTGCCAATCTTACCCTGGACTATATCACTGCTAACATTTTTGATCTACAAGAAGAAATAGCCGCAATAATCAAGATATTTAATATCAAGCAATGATCCAGGAGCACATTCTACAGTGAAAACTATTATGATCATGAAAGGTGCTTCTCAAAAACTTAAGACAGTTATCAAGTGTCATTCAGACAAGTGAAAGATTACATATGCAACCTCCTAGACAACAAAAATCTTGAGACCAAGGTAGTAACCTTCTTTTTTGGCTGATCGGAAGTGGTCTTCATTGCCTCTTTCTTTATGCTGTCATTAGGAAGTCGGTGCCGCCGAATCACCAAATCCATGGATGGACCAACCTCAACTAGTTCCATCCTAGGAACCAGTGTGCCAGATTTTTTTAGCCGAAGAGCACAGTGGGTGAAAAAAACTGTAGTTGGAGAAACAGCTGTGCATACAAACACATGATCTATGCCTGCAAGATTTAGGTTTTCTACAACCTGCACTATCCAGCATGATAGGTTATTTATCCAGAAGAAGTACGATGACATGAATGAAAATTAGTGTGATAACGAAAACAACCTCTCCTCTGAAGAGGTCAAGCAAAACTTCCTTCAACTGTTTCAACTCTTCCACACTTTCAAATCCTTCCCCTATGAAAGCAAAGAATGGCTTTGAACCAATTCGAGGAGTTAATTTCTTGTCATACCCAAAGGCTTCTGTTGATTTGAAGTTATCCACTCCAACTTCAACAAGGTCATAAACATGATGATCAAACATTCGCCCCAGAACTAGATTGTTTGGTCTTTTCTTAGAATGAGAACCAAACTGCAAAACCGAATTATGAAAGTTGATTAAAGTATTGTAATAAAACTTCAACCATCTAAATTCTAAGAGAATGTAAAAGCATAGTGCCTTGTATACACTTTTCAGGACTAAAATTTGATACTTTGAACTGCCAACTATTTCACATTAAACAACACGAATAGATGCAAATGTTAGATATAAAGGAGCATCAGTCATACGAATTTGTTCTCAGTACAATATTGCAACTATAGGCTCCTTAAGTTTTTGAAGTAAATATTTTTATTTTAGTCAGAAAATTAGTGATAAAAGGACAATAAATTAATGCTAGATTAGATGTCAAGTCCAATATCCATAAAACAGAAACACTTTTGAAAAATTTCATCAAGCGAAATTGATACTAAATTATTAGTGTATTAACAACTAATGAAACAATCAATGGATAAAAGATGAAAATGGAAATAAGAACTAGAACCAACAAACATACTGAATCTTAAACATAAGAAGACCACTTAATTTCCAGTGCAAAAATTAACAAAATGTAAAAAAGGAAAACAACACAGACGCAAGGCTTCACTAACCACAAAAAGACTGCAATCAGTTTTAAGAGAGAAAAATTCCAGAGAAGTCTCTCCTCCACTCTCAAAAGGTCTAATATTTTCGTTCTTCTTAGTGTACTTCACCGCATTATCTCTCTTCATATGATAAATTTGCATTAGCACCGCGTTCACCACGCCACTAGTTTTCGTACCATGAAGTATGAGTGTCTTCTTAGCATTCTCAACCTGCAAAAGCATAGCATGTTAAAAACCCCACAAATCTAGCATCCACTTTCGTCTCATCTCGGATTAGAAATTGCCTCTAAACGGCGTTCTTACGATTTTAGGAGCACGGTAATCCAGCGCACGTTTAGCTCGTTGAGTCTTGGGGGTCTTTATCTTCAACATTATACCTGTGGCAGAGATCAAAATTTTCCCCAATAAATCGAAGAAGGCACAAACTCAATAGGAGGAAAAACAAAGATTTTTCCTTGTTAACAGATGATTTATAGTCCTAAAAGGCTACTAATCGAGCGAGAGACAGATAGACGGAAAGCATGAGAGGGTTTTACCGAGAAGACAAGAGGCGGCGACGGCGCGAGGAGGGATCGAGAAAGGGGGAGGCCGGCTCGGTATTCCCGATTGGGTGACAGAAGCAATGGACGTTGCCCAGGGTTTTCGTAGGATTGAAAATAATGATCCGACGGTGGATATTAGAAACTGAAGCAGGGGCGATCGGATTGTCCAAGTTTGATGTTTAATCCCGATCCGGTTATGTATTTAGGGGCGCTTGGTATAAATTTGCCAATGTGAATGGTAATGGTTTGATTGAGGGTGTATGAGTTTGATGATAACCTAGTGGAGGGTGAGTTATGAAATCAAGGATATTATATCCTTATTTTGATTTTGATTCCCGTATACCAAGCACCATCAATGGAATGAAATCTATTTCATTCTCATTCCATCTTCTAAACCCGCTTACCAAGCGCCCCCTAATGATGCGATCCATTGAACGGCACACGCTTAGGGATGGAAATAAGTCAGATATCAAGAGTATGGGGCTTAGCCTTTGTTTAGTTTGACATGATCTATTTAAAATAAAATAATGTTTAGATTTGTTTCCAAATTTATTTTTTTTAACAGGCCAGGTCAATACTTAATATAAAAATTATCAAACTTGACAAGCTGGTCCGAGCTTGTTAAAATTAGATACATATGTATATATTTGTAAGCTAAGCCTGTTTTGAGATTTGTATGATGTGATGTCTGTTTTGAGACATGTATGATGTAAGGTCTGTTAAGGTTAATTTTAGATCTATTTAATGTTTTAGCCTGTTAGCTTGTATAGAATGTTCTAATTTATAGGCTTTATAAATAGGTCGCAGGATATGCCAAACTATTGACCAGGTCAGGTTTAGGCCAAGAATAAAATCTATAACATATCACGGGTCAGGCTTAGATCATTTTATTACTATACAAATATGACCTGTTAAGATAAAAATCTAACCTGACATTGTCTATTTCTATTTTTATTCACGCTGCTCCTTTGATATAAATAAACGACCTCGATCAAGGAGCAACAAAACTGTAATTAGCCGAATCTCTATCTCGAAGTTCGTCAGTGTCTTTGCTAAGAAAAATGATAAGGAGAGTGAAAATAGGAGAGTAAAAAGTATAGTGAATGACATGACACTTACATGCAGCGATCTTCGACGGATTCACCGTGCTCCCCAGAATATAGTTTGATTCGGGACGGCGGCCGAAGGCCCCCGATGGTATCCAAGCGATAATCAAACGTGTGCATATAAAGTGTCATGTCATGTCACATCATTCACTATACTTTTCACTCTCTCTATCATTGTTCTTTTTGCTAATTTTCTGTTCGAGGCAATATATAAAAAAATTAATAGGGAAAAATTAAAAAGATGAATTTGCATAAGAATTAAAAAAAAACATTCATGAATTATTTTTCGAACTGTCACTTGAATGGTCTCATATATTCGGGAAGAAAATATCTTTATATGAGAAAGGTCTATTACTCGAAATATTTTTATATCGTTAAAAATTAACTCCAAATTTTATTATAATAAACATCTGCCAACTATGTATTTCAAAATCTGACCGAATGAACTATGCATCTGCTTTGAATGTTAATATGTTATCATGTGAGCACGTGCATGCCATGCCCATATTCAAGACCTTCACGTGACTCCCGGGATAGTTTATAAATAACTGGCACAACCGTGGGGCCAAGCCAATGCGGGACCAACTGAACATCCAATAAGATTTCAGATAAAACACGATTACAAAGAAAATTCCATATATAAAGTCTCCTAAAATTTAAAATTTATTAGGAGGAAAATGCTTTAAACTGAAAAGTAGGGGGGCATGTGGAAGCTTTGAAACTGTAAAGTGTATCCTCATTTTATTTGTATTTCGGGTCAGCTAATGATGGCGAGAAGGTGCCAATTGTATAAGAAAACAACGCAATTAATTAGGACTTAACGAAACTAAAGAAGTGGTGGCCCACGGCATCTCAATCGATTCGATCCACGTCAAAATCGAATGAACTCAGAACCTCTTATCCGCCAACTCATTTTTTGAAAAAAAAAATAAAACGGATTGTCTAATTTCAACTCGAACCGGTTTGGTTTAATTGGTTTATTTATTTTGAACCAATGAAGTGGTCTGTGTGCGATTTTTTCAACTAAATCGTTAAAGATCAGATTGTTCTGGTTGGGCCGAACCACCAGTTCGGCTCTTAGAGACAATGACAGGGCATTAACGAAACACAGTGGCAGGGCCCCACTGCCAAATTCAGTTGTCGACTGTCGTCTTCTTCCCTTCACGAGACAATGCCACTGCCCTTTATCTCTCTTTCTTATTATTTCAAATTAATAAAGGAAACCTAAACTTCGTCTCTCTTCTTAAAATATCCACGTAATTTAGAAATTTTTTTCCCCACCTTTCAGAAAGTGGTATATATTTCATGATTAAGTTTAATGTTTGATTTCATAATAATATATTTGTGCTTGTTTAATATATAAAAAATAAACAAAATAAATAAGATTCAATAACACGTTAAATAAAATTAAAAAAAATATTAACTACATGTTTAGTTGTAAATATTATTTAAATAATATTTATAAATAAAACTTATGAATTATATTTTTCATAATTTTTTTATTAAAATTATAAATAAATTCTCAAAACAACATTATAAAATTATATTAATAATTATTAAATAAGCATAAAAATTAAAATAACTACCTAAATTTACATTATTTTATAAACACATGAAATCTTTCACGATATTGATCCTCTACAACTACCCCATACTAGTAGGAGAGATTAAATTAGGAAATGAAAATTAGTCATTATATGAGAGAAAAAATTTTCAGACGTTGTCAAGATTCATCCATTACTCAATTATGTAAAATTAACTGACCTATGTCCCAAGACTAACTGAATTTAAACTAGGAGTTTGATAATATATAAATTAATTAATTTTAATCTAAAAAAATTAATTTGAATAGTTATTTCAATAATTTGATTATTTTAAACTCAACTTGATTTGAAAGTTTAGGTTGTTCTTGTTTGATCTTAAAACTATGTAAAAGTATAGTGAGTATTGGAAGTGATTTTAGAACTTTTAAGGGCATTTTGATAAAAATAGGTGAGTTTTTGGGCGGATTGAATTGAAATTGTCCGCTTCAATAACTGCAAGCAGCGAAGCTTCTCCCATCTCACCACCTCTGCTCCACTCGGCCAACTCTCACATCTCACCATTCCTTTTTCTTTTGACTTCCCTCCATTGGAGACCATGGCTCGCTTCTCCCTCCTCCACCATGGCGGCTTGGCTTCGTCGCCCACCTCTCGTTCCCTCTGCGAAGAAGACGAGGACGACGAGGAGGAAGAGGAGGAATTCCCGATCTCTTCGCCCCTAATCCTGCCGGGATCGGACCGGGAGAAGGGGGAAACCCAGCACCAACATCATCACCAGTCCTCGGCTACGGCCTCGCTGGTGGCAGCGCTGAGGAAGTCCTTGGTGATCTGCAGCGTCGGCGCCGAGGAGGGCGGTGGCGGTGTCGCGGGACGTCGCACGGCAGCCAGTTCCTCCGTGGAGATCGGGTGGCCCACCGACGTGCGACATGTAGCGCACGTGACCTTCGACCGCTTCGGCGGATTTCTCGGCCTGCCTGTCGAGCTGGAACCGGAGGTCCCTCCGACGGCTCCCAGCGCCAGGTTTGTGATCTCTGCTGCAATTTGTCTTGCTTATTGCTTATGCTTTGCCTCTAATTGTTCTTGTTTAGGTATTGAAATGTATTTGGAGTGGTAGTTTTTCAAGTTTATGTGGTGGCAACACCTTGCATTTGATATTTGCTTGTTACATTACACAAATGTTACATGGAGCGATTTCATTTTGAAGGTTGATGTGCGATTTTCTCTGGCCCTGACGTTTTATGGTCATATAATTGTCAATTTTTTTTCAATCATTTATTTCGTCAGTCCATGTAGTCGATTCTTGCAGGTTACATTAGGCTTATCTGTAAACGTCCCAAACAACTGTTGAAGTGTCAGGAGATAGCACAAGGGTTCAAATAAATCGTTTATGTTTAAAGAGAGTGTATGGTGAATGCATTGCTTCACTGGAAATGAAATCTCCAGTTTTAAAGGGGGTTATCCGTTATTGCCAAATGGCTTAGATATACTAGGATCTTCATTTCTTTCTAGGTACGTTCGGCATTTCTGGCCTCTGTCCATGTCTGTCCCTTTTCTCTGGTCTTGAAGGCTTTTAATGGTACATTTTCATACTGCTGGCTGAAATTTTCTTTTCAAACAAAAAAATGCTGATTGAATTTCTAGCGATGAATCCACCATGATCTCCGATATATTTCCTTGAGTAACTCCTAGAACTACACACTCCGTTTGTATGATCCCTAATTTTTATTTTTAAAGAAGGAGAAACTTCATTCTTTTCCATATAGTTTCCTTACCTTTTCAAACTTTGGTACAACTCTGAGTTAGCAAACTCCACTTTATCCACTCAGAGTTTGCAAAACATTGTGTTTCACCCTTGAGCATAACTTTGTCTGGTCTACCAATTGATTAATGAAATTACAAACCATGCGTCATTCTCATGATGTCTATTTGACATCCTAACATTATACTAAGTGATTGATGTTATGAATGTCAGCAGTGAGTCCAACAGGTTTGGGCTTTGACACCCAACTTAATGGTCTCAAAGTGGTAGGAACAATAGGGTTGTGGTCGTTACCTTTTACAAAGTATCTCTGAACCTTAAATGTCCTTTGAATTGTTCCTCGCTTCTTTTAACCTTGGTCAATCTCATTCACATCTAGATAAGATAGAGAATCAAGTTGACTCAATCTACTCATCTAGGAGACTAGAATGGCTTTACCTTATTTGTGAGTGATAAATGTGGCAAAATTCACAAATCAAATACATGACGTATGCATAGTATCCCAGTAGTCTGTAAAAGATATTGGACTCGAATGTTGTCTTAGGTTTCAAGTGACATCTAAAGATGTCGTGTTTAAGCCAACTCTCGTGGATAAAGTTAGATTTGGATTATTGGTTGCTCATCTCAGCCATTGATGATTAATTATCTTTAGATATACGTCTCTTATTTAGCCTTTAGAGTTTCCATTCTACTTTGTGACCACTATCAATCTAGACTGGTGACCCATTTGCCACTTGATGATCTAGGAGATCAACATAATGGCTTGATGTTCCTCTCAGTGTCTTTCCCTTATTCTTGTACGTCTGGTGTGCTAGTTCTCAAATTGAGGGGTCGGTCAATGATTATTATAGTCATTATTGTTCTGTCAAAGATGACCAGATCCAATTATCTTGTGCAGCGTCGGA
Organism: Boesenbergia rotunda; assembly: GCA_024364735.1. Taxonomy (NCBI): domain Eukaryota; kingdom Viridiplantae; phylum Streptophyta; class Magnoliopsida; order Zingiberales; family Zingiberaceae; genus Boesenbergia; species Boesenbergia rotunda. The sequence goes on from JAGFNQ010006288.1 coordinate 107,644, forward strand.
CATGAATTAGAACCTTGTAAATCTTTGCTTGTCAATATTAATTCGCTATTTAGTTTTCAAAAATAAAAAATTGGAAAGTAGGTGTAATGGACCATTTAAATTGGTTAAACAACAGTGATATTTGTGCTTACTGGAAGAAATGGACGAGACAGTTCAATGACTGTTGATGTTTATATCATCTATTGAGAGAATTCCTTTTATTCGATTAATACATCGTTTTTAGCATTGGAAAGTAGAAGTTTAATTGATTCTTGTCTTTTCCATATTGAACAACCATCATTTATATTTGGTTTTAGCCATAAAGACTGCAATCCAACAAAATAATCTCAAGAGGATTCTTTTTCCTGTAGTGTTAGTGTATTTGGGGTTTCTGTTGAATCCATGCAATGCTGTTACGATGATAGAGGAAATAGCGTGCCAACAATTCTCCTCTTGATGCAAAGACACTTGTATTCTGAAGGAGGTCTACAGGTTTTTCCTTTTAGTACATCAACTATGATATATTTTCTTGTGTTTATGATTAGTATTTCTTATTTTCTTGAAGGTTGAAGGTATTTTTCGAATCAATGCTGAGAACGACCAAGAACTTCTTGTCAGAGAGCAACTGAATGGAGGTACTGTTCCACATGGGATTGATTTGCATTGCCTAGCAGGGTTGATAAAGGTATCACCGTCCAACCTCTTTTGAGTTGTTGATTAAGCTATTGTCAATTTGATATCGATTCATTGAATCATATATTGATGTGGATACATTTGTACACATAAAATGTAGCATCTTTGTTCTCTTGGAACAACCAAACAGAAATTTCTCTTTCAAGAATTAAAATCAAGAACACAAATCTTCTGCATCTAGTCTGATAATTATAGTTCAAACATGCCTATCATTTTTTTCTTTTGGTCTTTACAACGAGGTGTCCCACACCGAATTAGATGGGGGACTATTCCTTGTTCAGGCATGACTATCATTTATCTAAAATAATAGAATACCAGAATCTCTTTTTGCTTTGGAGAACAGCATATTTAGTAATTAATAGTGGTTAATATCATATGTTGGTGCAGGCCTGGTTCAGGGAATTACCAAAAGGAGTGCTCGATGCTCTAACGCCAGATCAGGTTATGCACTGTAATACCGAAGAAGCATGCACCGAACTCTTAAGGATGCTGCCACCAACCGAAGCAGCACTGCTCGATTGGGTTATCAATTTGATGGCAGATGTTGTGGAGCATGAAGACTTCAACAAGATGAATGCTCGAAACATCGCAATGGTTTTTGCACCAAACATGACGCAAGTTAGTTGTTGAATTTCTTGCTAAGTAATCTTTATGCAGAGTGAATCACAAATAAGCAAGGTTTCATTTCATTTTTTCAGATGGCTGACCCCTTAACAGCACTGATACATGCGGTCCAAGTTATGAACTTCCTGCGGGCACTTATCCTGAAGACATTGCGCTATAGAAAAGAGGCATCCTTCATGGCCAGGGAACACAATCTATGCTCTGAATCTCCAAGTGATAAGGATGAAGCAAAATCTTATACTACTTCAGAAACACCTACATTGAGCACCAGGGAGATAACCGTGGACGGCTATGACATCGATAGAGTAGGCATTGAGAAATTCTTGTTAGATGCTAGTCAATCTCTGGCTACAAGTGAAGATAGTTTCAGCAGTTCTGATAAGAAGAGTGAAAATACTGAGCAGTTTGAGTTCATCTCTGCAAAAATCTCACATGCTGACCCTGAGTTAGATGGCACAAAAGACGAGTGCAAGTGCAGATTTGTGTACGGGGATATGGAACGAGTGATGGGTAGATTGAGGTTTAGGAAAGGAGTGAAGAAAATTCGCAGAAAACCTGTGTTTCAACTGGGCAGGTCCAATAAGAGATCGGCAGAGCTCGTAGATTCTGAAGCAAGAAGAGAAAATTGGACATGAAAACATTGAAATTTTCTAAATTCGCGTAGAGAATTTCTTCTTTTCTCTCATAGATTCGTTTGGTGATCATCACTCAGTAGGCGTCGTTGGAACTGCTATAACCGTAGGCGGGTTAAAGCAAGTAAATATGAAATGACTTAGGAGATGTGCTTGGTTCTGTGTTAATTTGGTTGACTAATTTAACTGATCTTATTCTGATGTGTGGGGTTTTCTTTCCTTGGGATTGAGTTTCTGATTCATTCTTTAGTTAAATATAATAATTGTTTGTAGGAAATGTATTATATATTTTTCATTAATTGGAAATTAATTTAAAAAAAAGCATGGAGGTGAAATGCAATGAATTTAAAAACGTGGAAATTTTGAATATTTATACGCTACTGTTATATATTCAATTTTTTTTCAATTAATTAAAGCCATTTTTATTTACTTTGCCTTAGCGACCTTTCTACCCTCTCTCGTCTCTCCTCCGCCGTCGCGTGGGCAGCCGTAAGGCGGCGTGGGAGAGGAAGTGGCTAAGCTGGCTGCTGAGATCTGGAGGCGGCTCTTTCCTCTGCGAAGCAGCAAGAGGAGGCTCCTATTCTACGCCTCGGGATCGGCGGCCAGCCGGCGATTCTCCCGCATGGACTGCGCCTGCGCCGTCATCAACCCTTTCCGCCTCTGCTCCGCCCTTCGGGTGCTTGGCTCCTTCATGGTCCTCCTATTTCTTGCCATCGTTGCCCTCTCCTACTACGCCGTCGTCGTCGTCGCCTGGGGCCCGCGCCTGTTCCGCAGCTTCCCCCTCCCGCTTCTAGCCTCCGCCATCATCGTCGTCTTTCACCTGCTGGTACTCCGCTCTAACTCTTCTTATCTTTTTGCCCATGTCCTTCCATTTAGAATAAACATGTAGTAATTCATTCTCCCGTGATCAAAATTGATGGATCTGGAATAGTAAGCTCTTGCTCAGTTGCCCTACCTAGTAGGTTGTTTTTTTCAGATTGACAGCTGCCTAAAGGACGGGCTGGACCTTTAGTATACAGCATTTTTCAGAGGTTTCTTTATTAGAAGGCTTGCTAAAGATCCGATTTTTGGAACCCTAGTGAGAAATGGATGGCTATTCGTGAAATCTCTATAGCTTACTTTCGCACGCTCGGGTGAAATCCATAGTAGTTATTCATGAAGGCTCATTGCCTTATCTTTACTCATCCCTCTCACTGACACCTTTTCTCCGTCAATAAATAATCTGGCACAGCCCAAGAGGGAGTTCAATCCAATCCACAATGTTAAATCACTTAGTTGGGATCTCTTGATATTAAGCATGCTCCATAAGCCTCACTTAGCAGGATGTAATTAAGAGGGAGAGCTTTATTTTCTCCTCACGTCTTTCTCCCTTCTACATGTCTACTTTGAACATGTCTACATTCGTAAAAGCTCAAAAGCTAACTTACAATCAAAGCATGCTAGGCACGCAAGGGTGTTATTGGTAGTAATTATTCATGAAAGCTCATTAGCCTACCTTACCCCTCTTGCTGACACCTTTCCTCTATTGATGAATAACCAACCCAGTTCCTACTCTCCAAGGTAAATTTATACATATGTTGGAACAGATTGATACTTGGCCTTGTGCTTTACTTGTCAAGGTGACTGTTTTGCCTCTTAACAGGCATTAGGTTTAGGAAGCAAGATTTATTTTCTCCTAACTCTTTGATATTGAACTATAAGGTGTCGTGCAGGTCCCTAGAAAGTTGGAGTTGAGGAGTTCTAACCATCTAGTCAAAGATCCACTCAGATATTAATTTGTAATAATATTTATATTATCATTGGGTAAAATTGAAGTTCAAATAACTTGTCAAATTTTGATCATAAAAGATATTTAAATTTATTACAACTAACTGATGGTATGACTGAATATCTTTCATAGAAAAGACGAATATGAAATAGATTGTGAAATTATCCTAAGGAATATTTGTTGGAAGGATATCGTGTAAGGATTCTATCTAGTGAATCAGAAAAAAGAAATATGTTTTAATGTATTATGAATGAAGATACTTTTTATATCAAGAAAGCAAATGCTAAAACAGGAAAGCATGTTTCATTTTGTTAGTAAATTCTGGTTAAATTCTAAATCATTTTAACAATTTTACACTGTTATTGAATTAGAGTCCATTGTATATTTCTTTAACATGGACTTATTTAGAAAGCAGAACCGCAAATGAGCACAATAATCATTGTTATCACAATATTAAACGAGGATGGAGAAATGTAACAATTGTTTGTTGTAGAATTGTATCAAATATTTAAACTAAACAGTATACTATAAAAATATCATGATTTTCTCTAATCACGATAATTAAATCTAGTTAAATTATTTCTACTTAGTAACTGATACTTGCTACATTGCAAGGCTCTAGAGTTCACATCTATCTATTTCAATATCTTCTAGTAAATAATTATGTAAAACAATAAGAAAAAACAAAGTGGGAGGTTGGTGTCATATGTTGACTGGACAATGTGGCTAGGAGTTATGAGCATCATGGTCTAGTTTTTGTTGTTCTCTTATTCACCTTTTCACATGTATATTTCTCGGTTGGACTTCTCTTTTTCAGCAAATAGGAATTCGAACCTTAAGCTTGGAAGGTTATTAAGCTTATGTGTGTACACCTCAATAACAATTTGTTGCTATCATCATTATGCTCATGGATTTTCAATGTGTAAGTCTTACACCAGCCTAGATAAAAGGAGAGTAAAATGCGAAGAGCTAGAGAAAATAATGCAGGAAAGTTATTTAAGATGTAAAAACTTGCAGATATACTTTGGAAAACTAATTCTGTTAATTAGAAGAATGCAAAGGGATAAAATATAACAAAGGTAATAATAAATCAAGTCATGGAATACACATTAAGTTAATATTAGACCTTTGTAAGTGTGCATGGCAGCAATCTACTCGATATTTGCATATTACATTAATTAACATGTTGATATCAATTGGCTTCACCAAATATTTAAACTACATATCCTTATAAGCGTTCACATCCTTCCAAAAAATGCATATGAATTGCTTGTATCATAGATTGACATAATCTATGTTATGGAATTATACATTGCATATATTGACAAAGGTGGATGGTTCAGGGCAGAACGCCAGGAAGAGGAGAAGTTTGCAAGGGGGAGAGATTGCTGGGGAAAAAAAAGGTCGAGAGATGTGGCAACTGAGATAATACAGAAGATAACCCTTTTTCCTACTGAACTGGTTCTAGTTTGGTTCAGCCAGAAAACAGTCAATTGGACCCCTATGCGCCTAAATTGAATCAGCTTGAGTCCAAGACCATTCATGCCTTACCTAATCCTACATATTGAGAATCCTTGTCCTCTGTCTAACGTCAAATTAAGACCAATTAATGAGAAATCAGTAGAAGAACTTGGTTTAGTATTAATTTGACTAAATAACCAAAAATTAACTCTCACATAGGTGATTGTGAATATTAATATGTAATGTCCACATATCCATGACTATGATTTGGACCCTTTTATGCTAAATCACGTGTCTCCATTTAAAAAAAAAAATCACATGTCCAATATTTGTATCTATTCCTCCCTTGGATGGTAGTATCCGAGTCTGAGTAACATGGGCCACAATTATTTACTATTTGATCCATATCTTGAAAATTATGTGTGTTAATCTTGTTCTCCTTGTTCACCATTAGGGTGTAAACAAAGAGAATGTAGGAGGAATCGCTAGTATGAAAATGTACTTTCTTCTCCACAAGCCTCTTGTTGTTGCATCATAAGTGCAGTTATTCTCATTGTGGCTCTTGTGATGAGCCTCGAATGTATGTTTTGCAACTAAAAATTTTTTTTAGGGTTAACATTTCCCTTATGTTATGCCTTGAGTATCATTCTATAAAGCTATTTTTTTTACCTCTAACACTAGCAAGATTAATTATTTTTTTGTTAACTACTGTTTAGTACAATTTAAATTAGCATAATGTATTCGGCTTTTATTGAACTCTATTTAATTCAAGTTACTGATTTTCATCTAAAGTAAAAGTACGAAATAGTTCAGATATATTTTACAAATACTTCAAGACTATGTTTTCTTCTGCAGCTTGCATTGTTAATATGGAGTTATTGTATGGTAGTTTTTCATGATCCCGGTGCTGTCCCTGCTAATTGGAGGCCTTTTCTTGATGAAGAGTCTCCTGAAAGAACTGCTTCTGCAATGCTTGCAGATTTTGTTGCTCCTGAAACCAGGGCTTCTGCATCTTCCTCTTTAGAGGGACTTGAAAGAAGACCTAATGTCAACTATTGCGCTCGTTGTCAAAATGGCAAACCTCCTCGTTGTCATCACTGTTCTGTTTGTATGTTAGTCCTTTCTTATTTTCATTATATATATGTTTTTTTGCTTATAGGCTAAATGTTGGTTTATCTTAGTCTTATTTTTCTTTGAGAATTCTTAATTGACCTGTAAAGTGACTTCAATTATCGATTCTTTATTCATCATCTGCTCTTGTAGGTCAAAGGTGCGTGCTTAAGATGGATCATCATTGTGTATGGGTTGTTAATTGCGTAGGGGCTCGCAATTACAAATTCTTTCTTCTATTCTTGGTATGCCTTGTATTTTTTAAATATATAGAAGTTTTGTTACTCTTTGAGATGTTTTGTATGGTTAAGCTGCTCTAAATGCATGATTTTTTGTTATCCACCAATTATAAATACTTAAAATAATATTGTACAAGTGCAAAAGGAACACATCCTGTTCATTTATGCAGTTGGCAATTAGTGCTTTTTTGAAATCAACTGACAAATGCAAGCTAATAAGCAATGAATTTAGTTGTGGAAATTTTCCTTCAGCTATAGCTGCTTGGTAAGAACAATAATACTCCTGGATGTTACCAACTTGTTGTGCATACGTTTGTTGCAGTTCACTTGATTAGTCGATCAGATTTTCATCTCAAATAATTTGGGTTGCTGATCTCAATCATGATTCAAATGGTTTATTAGTTTGCTAACTGTTTCTCATCAACTTTATATGAAACCTTTCCTTGACCAATGAACTGCTGTAGATCATAACACCAAGCACTAGCTTTAGCGTGCTTTTTTTTATTGTTCTCCATAAAATTCTCTAAATTTGGCACAATCGGTCTCTGTTGCTAATGTTTTCTCATTTTTACCTGTGCTATAAATTATATCCAGTGTTGCCCTTGAAATAGGCTCCCAAATTTATGATTTCCTCTGAGTTTGTTTTTTTCCTTTTTATCTCAGTTTTATACATTCCTCGAGACGGTATTGGACACCTTTGTCTTGCTTCCAAGTTTTATTAATTTTTTCGGCGATGCAAGGAAACATTCGAGTTCACCTGGAAATCTTGCTGTTACGTTTCTTGCATTTGGTAGTCTCTAACTACTCAATCCAAAGTGCAGTTCTGGTTATTCATTGTTTCCATGTAAAGTTTTCAACTGATGTGTCAATAATTGTTGGGCTATTTCAGTCCTTAATCTAGCTTTTGCACTGAGCCTTCTCTGTTTCGTCGTCATGCACACATCTCTTGTTTTGAGCAACGCCACGACGATAGAGGTATTTTTTTTTCTTTTTCTGCTTCCCAGACTCCATTTTAGTTTCTTGAAACCATAAAGTTGTTAACGATAGCAATTGCATTCATGCAATCATGTTCAGTTCTCAAGCGTGCTCCATATTTTAGGTTTACGAGAAAAAGAAAGCAGTCGCATGGAAGTATGATATTGGAAAGAGGAAGAACTTCGAACAGGTACGTCATAAACAGCGCACATCTATTCCTTCTGCATTATCTCATTGTTTACTCTCTAAATTAGGTTTTTGGGACGAAGAAGTTGTTTTGGTTCCTCCCATTATTCTCTGCAGAAGATCTCGAAAAGATTCCGGCACTTCAAGGTCTGGATTTTCCAACTCGCTCAGATGTCGAACCGTGAAGTATTTAGATTTGTTCAATCCTCTCATCGGAGTTGGAGTAGTTAGGAAGCAGTATCATGTATATCTCCTCCACTGGTTTTATTCTTGTACATCCAAAAAAAAAAAAAAACTCTTTGAATGTGGACACCATTTTCTATCAATTGTTAATGTGTTTGATTGCATAAAAGTTTTAGAAAAATAATATGCTTAGGGAAAAATTTTAAAAAAAATCGCAAAGAATGACATGGTATCGTAAATGTAGTTATGTGTGATGGGTTCATTTTTTTAGGATATAGTTTGATTCGGAATGGTGATAAAAGTCGTCGATGGTGTCTAGGCGACAATCACGTATACATGTTGATTATCTCTATTTTTTGTATTTTTTTTTGAATGTATCATTAGTGGGAGTTTTACCGGCAATTAACCAAAGACATGTAAACTAAATATCACAGTAACATTGGTTTTTGGGATATGTAAACTCTAAAATCAGTGATTTTGCGTTATAAATATAAAAGTTTGATGAATTAATGGATCGAGTTAAGTTGGACTGGTCATAATCGGCGTAGGCGGAATATCAAGTGTCAATTAAAAAAAAAATACTCAATTTATTCAGATTAAATCTCGAATTTCTTACATTTCTAGATAGCTAGGTTCGATCGAGAAAGTTAGACAATTGTGAATTTGAACAATCATGCTCATCTCTGCGACAATCTTATTTTTGATTAATTAAGACCCAAATTAGATTATTTCTGACTAATTAATGTTGCAGCTCGGCGCATGGCGTGGGGCGTCACATTGGACGAGCTCCCCTCCACGAACGTGCAATTCCAAATCGGCTTCTTCGTCACGAATATCTCCGCCGTCACGTCGGCCAGCGAGATGTTCGTGAAAAACGACTGCGGCAGCCCCTCCAGCTTTCCGGCGATCGACACGTTCGTCGCCACGACATTACTGAAGCGGATCCCGCTCACCACCGGAATGGCGTTCGGGTCGAACTTATCGTCGGGGTGCTGCCCGTAGTTGGCCGTCATCCACAGCAAGTACTTCATGTTGGTCAGCTTCATCCGCTCCACATTCACGTCCCTCACGAAGCCGCCCCGCCCGATCCCCGTCTTGACCCGCAACGCCGACTCGGTGTCGACGGCGACGATGTCGGCCGCGTGGACGTCGGAGATCCCGCCAGACATCTCGCTGCCGAGCGCGATGGTGGCGCTGGTGGGGGAGACGCAGGAGAAGTTGGAAATGTAGATGTGCTGGCTCGGCCTGTTGAATGCGATGCCGTACTGGTCCCACCCGCTCTTGATTGCGATGCAGTCGTCGCCGGAGACGACGTGCGAGTTCATGATCCAAACGTACTCGCTGGAATCTGCACAACAACAACAACTAAATAATCAATCATTTCAATAAATAAATAACTAATTTATATACCTGGATCGATTCCATCGGTGTTGGCAGATCTGAGTGGTGCAAGAATTGTGATGCCTGAAACGGCGACATAGCTGCGGAGAATCCAAGCTCGTAGAATCAGAGACGAACTCAAACAGAGAGATCAAAATTAATTACTCACCTGCAATAAACAGGATGAATATTCCACGAGGGAGAGTCGATCAAAACGACGTTGGAGATGACGACGTGGCTGCAGAACATGAACTCGACCATGTAACTTCTCGTGTAATTGAGTTCGCCCGCGCGGAACTTATCCCACCATATTTGGCCTTGTCCATTGATGCTTCCATTGTTCCCTAAACTCAAAACAAGGCGAGTTTTTAATTTAATTAATCTCAATGGAACAATATTTTAATTAGATTAATATACCTGTAATGACGACGTCAGTGAGATTATATCCCATGATGAAGTTGGTATATCTTGGTCCTGGTAAATCTCTTCCTCTGCCGTAAGAAGGCAGTGGTGCAATGGTAAACCACTCGTCCAAATTCTGCAGTAATTTCATTTATTAGAAAAAATTCTGAGATAATTAAATAGTAAAGTGATGTACGTATCGATGTTGGATCAGTTAGTTACCTGAGTGGCGAGGATGACTGCGTCGCGTTCGAGGAAGAGAGTGAAGGTGCTGGTCAGGTTGAAGGGTCCGGTGAGCCACCGCCCCGCCGGGACTACCAGCATGGCTCCGCCGTCGCCCGCCACCTGGCTGAGGTTGGCCACGGCCGCCGCGAAGGCCGCGGTGTTCGACGTCACGCCGTCGCCGACGCCGCCGAAGTCCGTCAGCTTCGCAACGTGCTTGCGGTTGGGGTTCCACCAGGCTTCGTCACCGGCCGCCGTAGACGCTGCGATCGACAACGTAAGCGCTGCCGCCCACAAGAACAACCTCCCTTGCGCCTGCGCCATGATATCATCCGAGTCGATCAGAATAAATGAAAGAAAAAAGAGGTGAAATTAATTAAATAATTACATGAACTCGTTTCAACTCCATGGCGAAAAAAAAATTGAGAGATTGAGAGGGAGAAGGTGAAGAAATCAGGACGAATCGTAACACTTTTAAGGATGTAAATTGACTAGAAATAGATGGTGAGGTGATCAATTTAGTTTTTCTATGATTCTCAATATGGAGATGAAATTAACAAAAACTCGTTTCTTTCCACTGGAATTAATTTACGTTTTTAGAAATTTATGTAACTACATTCCGACTTAATTTACACATCCAATCGAGGACACCAAGCTGGATGATGGCGTGAGGGCATGCCCACTTATAACTCGTTGGCAGGGCGAGAATTTGGACACCTATTTGGGCTGATACTAAGGAGCGTGGGCCGCAAGCTACGCGTCTGATCGGGGACACCGAGCTGGGTGGCGGCATGGGGCATGCCTACTTATAACTCGATGGTAGAGCGAGAGTCTGAAATGCTTACATATACCTCAGGAAACCCTGGAAGTTTATTAAGAGGGCGAGGGTTGGGCTCGATTTTGTGGTTACACAGACTCACAGGGGATCCTCCTATAGGGTTGTAGATGGACAGCACTCTAGGGTCTATCCAATTTCTTTCTTCGCTCGTACTGCAAGTAGTATGCTCCCAAAGCTAATTTCTGGATCACCTTGAAGGCCCCCCATTGGGGCTCCAGTTTGCTTACCTCGCCGACCGACTTTACTCTCCTGCACACGAGATCCCCGACCTGGAACGCTCGGGGCAGCACCTTCTGGTTTTACCTCTACTGCATTCTTTGTCTGTAGGTAAACATTCTTGTTGAGGCCCTCTCTCGAATTTCCTCAACCAGATCCAGCTCCAAGTGCCTTCTCTCTACATTCCCTTCAGCATATGTCTTCCACCGGTTAGATCCACCTCCGACATTCACCAGCACCACTGCTTCGCTTCCATAGACGAGTTGGAAATGCGTGTGGCATGTACCATCTCTCGGTGTGGTCCACTGAGCCTATAAGATGTTGGGTAGTTCCTCCACACAGGTTCCTCCCGCATGATCTAACTCGTCCTCAATCCCCTCCGAATTTCTCGATTGGCGATCTCGGCCTGCCCATTACTCTACGAGTATGCGACCGAGGTAAAGGACTGTTGAATGCCATAAGCCGAGCACCATTCTTTGATTTTTTTGCTCTAGAACTGTCATCCATTGCCTGAGATCAACTTACGCAGGATTCCATATCGACAAAGTATGTTCTGCCACAGTAACTTAATCACCGCTTGCTCTATGATCCATGCCAATGCATCAGCTTCTATCCACTTAGAGAAATAGTCCACCACTACCAACAGAAACATTTTTTACGCAGGGGGAGGGAAATACCCCACTATATCCATTCCCCACTGATCGAAGGGGCAGGATACCACAGATGCTTTCATCAGCTCAATCGGCCGACAAGGGAGATTGTCGTGCTTCTGACACGATAAGCAAGTAGAAAGCATTCGATCGGAATCCCCTTAGCAACGTCAGCTAGTAGTAACCTGAGAGCAATGCTTTCCGAGCCATGACATGCCCTGCTACACATTCCCAGATGTATCTCCCTGATCACTTAGTCGGCCTCCTTGCGGCCCAGACACTTGAGTAACGGTCGAGCGAAAGCTCTCTTATACAGTGCATCTCCGACTAAGGTATACTGGCCCACTCACTTTTTTAAGAGTCTCACTTGCTCTCGGACGTCCGGGAGCATGCCATGCATTAGGTAGGCGATCAGAGGTGCTCTCCAGTCATTGCCAAGCTCCAGCTCTGTCTGCTGCTCTGTGTATTACCAACATGGCCTGAGTCATCGGTTGGGGGAGCACCCAACAGCTTACCGCGCTGACCAATTTAGCCAGCTCGTATGTTCGGAGGTTGCTCTCTCTTAGAATCTTTTGCAGTTGGACCTCTTGGAATCCCGCCTTTAATTTCTCGTAAGCTTCAATATACGCCTGCAGACGGTCACTGTTGACCTCGAACCAACCCGTGAGCTACTGAGTGGCTAGCTATGAATCCGAGTACAAGATTCCCCGAGTCACGCCCACGTGTGTGGCTGCTTTCAATACTGCGATGACAGCCTCATATTCCTCTTTATTGTTAGTGGCTCGGTATTTTAGCCTCACGAATAAATGGAATTGCTCCTCCTTAGGTGAAATCATTAGGATGCCAATTCCACTTCCCTGCCAAGCCGACGACCCATCTACATAAATCCGCTAGAAGTCCTTCGCCTCCTACACGCGTAGCTCGCAAAGAAAATCGGCCAAGGCCTGTACTTTAATGGCCGAGCATGTCTGATATTGTATGTTATATTTTCTTAGCTCCGTCGTCCATTTAATTAACCTCCTTGAGGCCTCCGAATTCGTTAACACTTGGCCCAAGCTACTGTTGGTCAAGACAATGATCGGATGTGTTAGGAAATATGGTCGGAGCCGCCGGGCGGCTAATATTAACACATAAGCCAACTTCTCGAGTGTAATGTAACGACACTCGGCGACCTTCAAAAGATGTGCAAAAAAGTACACCGGCTGCTATTTAGCCTCTCCTTCTCTTACTAACACCACACTAACTGCCACGGCCAAGTCCGCTAAGTAAACATACAAAGGCTCCCCGGGCTCCGACCTAGCGAAAATAGGTAATCCCACCAAGTAGGCCTTCAGTTCTTCAAATGCTTTGTCACAGTCCGTGTCCCAGTGAAACTTCTTGGCTCGGTGAAAGGTTTTGAAAAAAGATAGGCTCAGATCGGCCGCCCCGAAGATGAATCGCGACAGAGTCGTGATCCTTCCTGTGAGCCTTTGAGCTTCCCTCAAACTTCGTGCTAGCGGCATGTCGAGCAGCACCTTGACCTTGCTTTGATTGACTTCGATGTCCCTCTCGGTCACAATGTAATCGAGAAACGTCCCACTCCGTACTCCAAAGAGGCACTTGGTCACGTTCTGCTTCAGCCCATATCTTCGTAAGGTGCGGTAGGTTTCTTCCATGTCCTTCACCAGATCGGCTAACCAAGCGATCATGACCAAGATATCGTTAACATAAAGTTCAATGTTCCTCTTGATTTGCTCTCGGAAGACCTCGATCATCATGCGCTGGTAGGTAGCGCCTGCATTCTTGAGCCCGAATAGCATGACAGTATAGTATTACGTATAGTCCGCGCTGATGAAGCTGACCTTCTCCTGATCGGCGATGGCCAGGGGCACCTGATGATAGCCCTCATAAGCGCCCAACATAGAAATTAGCTCGTTGCCAATCGACGAGTCAACCATCTAATTGATCCTTGGCATTAGGTAACAATCCTTCGGGCACGCTCAGTTGAGGTTACGAAATTCTATGCAGACGCACCACTTGTTATCGGTCTTGGCAACTAGGACCACGTTGGCTAGCCAGGTTGCGAATTGCATCTCCTGGATATGACCGACTTCCTAAAGCTTCTCGATCTTTACTCGGATGACTTTATTCTGCGCCGAGCTAAAATCCCTCTTGTGCTACTTAATAGGTCGGGCGTTTGGGTAGATATGTGGTTGCTGCTCGGCTACCTCTGGTCGGACCCCTCTGAGATCCTTTATTGACCAAGCGAACACGTCTTGGTTCTGCGCCAGGCAATCACCAACGACTGCCTTAACTCGCCTGGGAGGTCAGCTGCTATCTTGATGTTGTTTCCTCCTGGGCGGCGAGGAGTTGGACTTCATCCTTATCCTGGTGCAATTTTGCCTTGGGGGAAGCTTGTACCATATTGTAACTGGTAGAGGGTCGTCACGTCTTCTGACTTTCCGACCGGACTTCATTCACATAGCATCGCCTAGCAACTCTCTGGTCACCCTTAACTTCGCCGACCCTGTTGCCGACCGGAAACATTATCTTAAGATAAAAAATTGAGACTACCACCCGAAACTCATTGAAGGTAGGGCGTCCTAGAATAGCGTTGTAGGCAGAGGGGGCATCCCCTACTAGAAATGTGGACAACCTTGTCCTCTTTAGGGGTTCTTTGCCTAGAGACACGGCCAACCTTATCTGGTCAAACGGCTGCACCTAGTTTCCAGAAAATTCGATCAACGGAGTGGCCACCAACTTCAGCTGGGACCACTCAATCTGTAGTTGGTCGAATGCTCCTTTATATAAGATACTAACTGAGTTGCTTGTGTGCATAATGGTGCGATGAATTTGATAATTGGCGATCATGGACATGATGACCAAGGCATCGTCGTGGGGGAGTTCCAGCCCCTGAGATTTTGTGGTCCGAAACTGATCCGGGGGCCTTAGGCTTGGGCAACATTTATCTCCACCTGGTGAACCTCCAATCGGCGCACCTGGGCCTTCCGAGCTCAGTTGGAATCTCCTCCTGTTGGTCCCCCCGAGATCACATGGATTGCTTCTCTGATGGCGTTCTATTGGTTGGCCTGGTCCTCGTTTATATCTTCAGACTTGATACGGCCAAGAGGGAACAGTTCCTTGGCAGCTGACGCCACTCGAGTGGGTTCTTCTGACGAAAGACTAGCTGGGAAGCCTCCGTAATTATAGCTATCTGTTATGGGTTTACTGTATTATGCAGGAGATAGTTTCATTCGAAATGGTGGTAAGAGATCGCCGACGGTATCCGAGCGATAATCGGACATGTACATATTCACTACCATGTCATTCCTTGAGATTTTTTTTTTGAATGTATCATTAGCCGGAGTTTTACCGGCAATTAACCAAAGGCATGTAAAATTAATATCACAGTAACATTGGTTTTAGGGTTTATGTAAAATCTGAAATCAGTGATTTTGCGTTATAAATATAAAAGTTCGGTGAATTAACGGATCGAGTTTCCCATGCATCGAAGAATAGAGTTAAGTTGGACTGGTCATAATCTGCGTAAGCGGAAAATCAAGTGTCAATTATAAAAAATTTACCCAATTTATTCAGATTAAATCTCGAATTTCTTACATTTCTAAGATAGTAAGATAGCTAGGTTGGGTCGAGAAAGTTAGACAATTGTGAATTTGAACAATCATGCTCATCTCTGCGACAATCTTATTTTGATTAATTAAGACCCAAATTAGATTATTTCTGACTAATTAATGTTGCAGCTCGGCGCATGGCGTGGGCGTCACATTGGACGAACTCCCCTCCACGAACGTGCAATTCCAAACCGGCTTCTTCGTCACGAATATCTCCGCCGTCACGTCGGCCAGCGAGATGTTCGTGAAAAACGACTGCGGCAGCCCCTCCAGCTTTCCGGCGATCGACACGTTCGTCGCCACGACATTACTGAAGCGGATCCCGCTCACCACCGGAATGGCGTTCTGGTCGAACTTATCGTCGGGGTGCTGCCCGTAGTTGGCCGTCATCCACAGCAAGTACTTCATGTTGGTCAGCTTCATCCGCTCCACATTCACGTCCCTCACGAAGCCGCCCCGCCCGATCCCCGTCTTGACCCGCAACGCCGACTCGGTGTCGACGGCGACGATGTCGACCGCGTGGACGTCGGAGATCCCGCCAGACATCTCGCTGCCGAGCGCGATGGTGGCGCTGGTGGGCGAGACGCAGGAGAAGTTGGAAATGTAGATGTGCTGGCTCGGCCTGTTGAATGCGATGCCGTACTGGTCCCACCCGCTCTTGATTGCGATGCAGTCGTCGCCGGAGACGACGTGAGAGTTCATGATCCAAACGTACTCGCTGGAATCTGCACAACAACAACAACTAAATAATCAATCATTTCAATAAATAAATAACTAATTTATATACCTGGATCGATTCCATCGGTGTTGGCAGATCTGAGTGGTGCAAGAATTGTGATGCCTGAAACGGCGACATAGCTGCGGAGAATCCAAGCTCGTAGAATCAGAGACGAACTCAAACAGAGAGATCAAAATTAATTACTCACCTGCAATAAACAGGATGAATATTCCACGAGGGAGAGTCGATCAAAACGACGTTGGAGATGACGACGTGGCTGCAGAACATGAACTCGACCAGGTAACTTCTCGTGTAATTGAGTTCGCCCGCGCGGAACTTATCCCACCATATTTGGCCTTGTCCATTGATGCTTCCATTGTTCCCTAAACTCAAAACAAGGCGATCGAGTTTTTAATTTAATCTCAATGGAACAGTATTTTAATTAGATTAATATACCTGTAATGACGACGTCAGTGAGATTATATCCCATGATGAAGTTAGTATATCTTGGTCCTGGTAAATCTCTTCCTCTGCCGTAAGAAGGCAGTGGTGCAATGGTAAACCACTCGTCCAAATTCTGCAGTAATTTTATTTATTAGAAAAAATTCTGATGAGATAATTAAATAGTAAAGTGATTTACGTATCGATGTTGGATTAGTTAGTTACCTGAGTGGCGAGGATGACTGCGTCGCGCTCGAGGAAGAGCGTGAAGGTGCTGGTCAGGTTGAAGGGTCCGGTGAGCCACCTCCCCGCCGGGACAACCAGCATGGCTCCGCCGTCGCCCGCCACCTGGCTGAGGTTGGCCACGGCCGCCGCGAAGGCCGCGGTGTTCGACGTCACGCCGTCGCCGACGCCGCCGAAGTCCGTCAGCTTCGCCACGTGCTTGCGGTTGGGGTTCCACCAGGCTTCGTCGCCGGCCGCCGTAGACGCTGCGATCGACAGCGTAAGCGCTGCCGCCCACAAGAACAACCTCCCTTGCGCCTGCGCCATGATATCATCCGAGTCGATCAGAATAAATGAAAGAAAAAATAGGTGAAATTAATTAAATAATTACATGAACTCGTTTCAACTCCATGGCGAAAAAAATAAATTGAGAGATTGAGAGGGAGAAGGTGAAGGAATCAGGGCGAATCGTAACACTTTTAAGGATGAAAATTGACTACGAATAGAAGGTGATCAATTTAGTTTTTCTATGATTCTCAATATGGAAATGAAATTAACAAAAACTCGTTTCATTCCGCTGTAAATAATTTACGTTTTTAGAAATTTTTGTAACTACATTCCGACTTAAATTTTTTTTCATAAATGTAATCTTATCTAAAATTTTAAAGTAATATATAAGGAAAAAGAATATTGGATACCAAATATAGAATAATATAAAAGGAAAAAATAGACGATTAATTTAATATAATATCAAATTAAGAATATTTTTAACTTTTAAATAAAATTGAAAATGACTTTTGACCATATATAAATGCCGTTGATAATTTTTTTTAATGAAAGATAATGAATATCATCAAAATATACTAAACATACATGCATCCTCAAACAGCTATTCATTACTATTGAAGTATCAGATTTGAATATTGAAATATCAGATTAGAATAGATATCCAAGGTATATATGGAATCATGTTTGTACATTTGAATAAAAATATTAAATAACATTTTTATTTCAAAAAAAGTAAACCTTAATCTCATATTTTTAATTGATTGATCCTTAATTACCTACAAACATTATTAGTAATAATATTATTAGTTTATTATTATATAGAATTTTTTCTAATTTATTATATAGACATCCCGCAACCCAATCGGGCATCCGAATCTTCCCTAATTATGCCATCCTGATTGATTATATATTCAGAAAGTTTGTGACCTAAACTTTCTATTGGTAGTTTGGTTCCAATATCTCGAACTAATATCGTGATCATAAGATGAGCTATCGACCCTTGTTTCGCATCAGAGTACACGCTAACTTGTTCGTTTTTGTCGTCTCATTGACCATGATTTCTAGGAAGTTTTAAGCTTATCGATTCCAAAGCTAGAAGTCTCGAGCTCGATTCCCATCCTAAAAGTTAAGGCAAAAAAGAAAGCATATATTTCCACAATAGAATATATGGGACTTTGATTGTAATCCTCCCCTCAAACAATCACCTAAGGTTTACTCCCCCTGGATGATTTCTGCCAAGCATACTGATCTTGTCGGCGAGCGAGATGGACTCCTAACTCAATGACGGGCATGACTTGTTGGCGGAGGGGAATGGCAGGCGATACGTGGCGTTGTTGAAGGCTCCGACGAGTAATGGATCCTTCCCCTGCAAAAGGTAAACTATTAGTGATCCACAGGGAATGCTCTCGGCAAGGCCTTCCGATGGTCAAGTCAGAAATCTGGTAGAGAAGAAAGAAGTGAAGAAATGAGAACACTGTAGCCTTAGAAATCTTGCATACCTACGCGTAGGAGATGGAGGGTCCTATATATAGCCGGGAGGGCCGACCAACTCTGCCCCCCTTTTGTCCTATGCGAGAACAAAGTCAATGAACAGTGTCAGTCAGCCGACCGACGCCGCATTTTCTGACACCTGCGGTTGGCTCCGTAGTACGACCTGGCTTCACTCACTGTACCCACCAAAAACTGTACTGCGACAGTGAGATTTCTGTGATTCTAAGCACGAATGGTGTCAGGTTCAAGTCGACAGACATCGGCGCGGTCACTATCTTCACCTGTTAGGCGTCAGAGAATCTGTACGAGTACTGTCAGTAGAAACCACTAGGAATTTGAAGTGGTGAGTCATAGCTCGCTCGGTGTATGTCGATCGGCGCCACATGGTCTCACCCTCTGGTCTCCTGATAGGGAGCTTTCCCAGCCTGGGAGAGCAAGAAGGGAACCCCAGGGTTAAGTACCGCTAGATTGGGACTCGGGTCGGGGACTCCCCGAATGGCGGATCCCTACCGGGAGCAATACGGGGCTGAGGTTGTGAACATGGGATCGGGCATTCTTTTGACCCGCAGGGCTGCTACAACTTGACCCTCGCGGGGAAACAACTGAATTTATAAGCGGAGTCGGCCGGACCAGACCTCTCGGGGCAGGAACATTGAGGCCCATTCTTCCCCTTGCTGGGCCTCAATGCTTTCAAACTTTATTAAGTGCTCCTTGGGATCACTTGTCCTCGAGAATTCCGAGATAGTGAATAATCGTAGGTGCTTGGGGACGGGGTCTCTGAGAACATGTGCGGAAAATGGGTTGGTTGTCGGGGGGGGGGGGGGGGGGGGGGGGGGGGGCAATGCTGGGTCGGCTATTCCCTTTCCTTTATCGAGCCGATGATGATGTGCTTGGCTGGACACCGACATCTCCACAGGCTCCGAATGGGCATCGTCTTCCTTGG
Source organism: Boesenbergia rotunda (assembly GCA_024364735.1). Lineage (NCBI taxonomy): Eukaryota > Viridiplantae > Streptophyta > Magnoliopsida > Zingiberales > Zingiberaceae > Boesenbergia > Boesenbergia rotunda. The sequence goes on from JAGFNQ010006288.1 coordinate 126,916, forward strand.
GTCAGAAGAAAGCCGGGGGAAAATGGATCGGGTTGCCCCCAGGCCTAGTGGCATTTCCTTGTTTTGTCAAATGGCCCGCAACCGACTGCTCGGGAAATCGAGCGATGGTGTTGCCATTCGGCCGTGGCAACCGGGAAGTCGTTTGGGTTCGGGCCGCCACCAAAATCTCGTACTCTTCTAGCATGATGGTAATCATCACTTTGTTGGGATCTTCCATCTTCTACTCCCGATCAAACGATATCCCCTGCCTTCTAGCACCCATTATGATCCTATATCGGCGAGTGAGGTGGGCTCCTAACTTGATGACGAGCACAACTTGTTGGCGGAGGAGGATGGCAGGCGATGCGTGGCGCCGTTGAAGGCTCCAACAAGTAATGGGTCCTTCCCCTGCAAAAGGTAGACCATTAGTAACCCGCTAGGAATGGTCCCGACAAGACCCTCTGACAGACAAGTCAGAAATTCGGTGGAGAAGAAAGAAGTGAAGAAATGAGAATACTATAGCTTTGGAAATCTTGCATACTTGCGCGTAGGAGATGGAGGGCCCTATATATAGCCTGGAGGGTTGACCAACTCTGCTCCCTCTTTTGTCCTATGCGAGGACAAAGTCAGTGAATAGTGTCAGTCAGCTGATCGGCTTCACATTTTTTGATACATGCGGTTGGCTTCCACTACAAAAATAACGAGGTTTTGCGACGGACAATTATAATTGTCTGTCGCAAATAGCGACGGATATATAGTATCCGTCGCCAAAGTTGCGCGGCAAGTCAAACTCCTAATTATAGCGACGGACATGGTCAAAGTCCGTCGCTATTGCGACGGATATTTTTAGAAATCCGTCGCTAATGTTAGGCGACGAGTCAATGTCCGTCGCTAAGTCTGTCGCTATTGCGACGGACAAGTCAACTCGTCGCTAATGTTAGGCGACGAGGCAATATCCGTCGCTAAGTCCGTCGCTATTGCGACGGACAAGTCAACCCGTCGCTAATCTTGCGACGGACAAGTTAGTCCGTCGCAAAATTACTTAAAAAACCCGACCCCCCCCTCCCCCGCAGCCACGCAAACCCTAGCGACCGATTCTTCTCCGGCGATTCTCCTCCGGCGAACTCTCCTGCGCTCCCAGGTACGCGAGTTAGTTCCATTTGCCGTATATTATCGTTTTTTTGTGATCACGCGCCGATGTCGTCTTCTCCGGCCAACCACCGCTCTTGGCACGGCCGCGCGCGTCCTCCGGCGGTCTCGCGCCGCTTGCTCGCGGTCGCGGCCCAGTGCGGCCGGCCGGCGCCTTCTGCCACCGTCCGACGGGCCTGCGGCCGGCCGGCGGCCCCTGCTGTGGCCGACACATGTGTACAGTCAAAAAAAAAATTAATTGAATTAATTAATGTTAATTGATTCGATTAGATTAATTAATTGAATTCAGTTAATTAATTAGAATTAAACAATGTGTATTTAATTATCAAATATTTTATTTATTTTAGTTTAATTGTTTCATTAATTTGATTATTAGGATGATTAATTGTTTGATTAGTGTAATTATTTTGATAAATTTTTTCATTACTTGTTCTATTAATTAGATTTTGTTTGATTAGTTTTAGATTAATCAAATTATATCATGTTTGATTAATAAGAGTTATTTTTTTAGTATACCATTAATATCACATTTTAATATGTGTGGTTTGATTAAATTGTCTTATCTGAATTCAGATACAATGTATCCGAACAAGGCATGGATGTATAATAGGTTAGACAATGGATTTATCCGTGACGAATTTTTTGCTGGAGTGGAAGAATTTGTTAACTTTGCAAAGTGTCATCCTGAGTGTTTGAATGGCACAGAGTTGAAGTGTCCATGTAATCAACGCAAATGTAGAAATACAGCTTTCCGTGATGAAGATACAGTGAAAACTCATATCGGCAGGTATGGGTTTGTTCCAGATTATTACAACTGGTATTGTCATGGAGAGCCGTATGTATATGAATTTGGTGGACCTTCCGTTGCATCATCATCGAACTCAATTGGACCAGAAACATCATATAACCCTGCTGATGCAATGCAATCAATGGTTTACGATGCAATGAATGCTTTTGATCAATCAAATGTAGAACAAGTACCTACTTCTGATGTTCAGAAAATGTATGACATGTTAAAGGCTAGTGAAAGAGAATTATGGGAAGGTATTCCTTCTGGTCATTCTCAATTATCTGCTACTGCAAGATTATTGAATATGAAGGCAGAACATCATTTCTCAGAACGATGTTATGATGACATATGTCAACTTATGTCAGAGTTGCTTCCAACTGATAACTGCATGACTGATAGTTTCTACAACACTAAAAAACTAATCAGAGACTTGGGTTTGCCAGTTGAGAAGATACATTGTTGTGTCAATAATTGCATGATCTTTTGGAACCAAGATAGTGAATTGATGGAATGCAAAATCTGCAACCATCCCCGTTACAAGCATGGTGTTCGCATGATCAATCAGAAGAAGAAAAAAAATATTCCTTACAAAGTAATGTATTATTTTCCTTTGACTGCTAGACTTCAACGTTTGTATGCATCAGCAGCAACAGCGAGTCATATGATTTGGCATCAAAACCATAGACATGATGGAGATATTATGTGTCATCCTTGTGATTCCCCTGCATGGAAACAGTTAGATTCAACATTTTCTTCCTTTGCTATGGAACCACGCAATGTCAGACTTGGACTTTCTGCAGATGGATTTCAGCCATTTGGAAGTTATGGACAACAATATTCATCGTGGCCTGTTATCTTAACACCATACAACTTACCACCATGGATGTGCATGAAAGATGAATTCATGTTTCTTACTGTTTTAATTCCAGGTCCTCAAAATCCAAAAGGGCATATAGATGTTTTTTTGCAACCTTTGATAGCTGAGCTGAATTATTTATGGAATATAGGTTCGGAGACATATGACATTGCTACAAAGTCAAACTTTTTAATGCATGCAGCATTGTTATGGACTATTAGTGATTTTCCTGCTTACTCAATGTTATCAGGATGGAGCACAGCTGGAAAGTTAGCATGTCCACATTGTATGAGTCAGTCAGATGCATTTTCTTTGCCATGCAGTGGCAAGATTTCATGGTTTGATAATCATCGGAAATTTTTACCTCTTGATCATCCGTTCAGAAGAAATAAGAAATATTTCAAAAGGAACGAAGTAGTTAGGAAGCTACCTCCATTTGGGATGTCAGGCGAAGAAGTGTTAAATGAAATTGATAGTTATGGATTTCTACCAGTATATCAGGATGGATCAGATGATATCAACAAGTATATTGTTAGAGTCAACAAATGTGGTTGGAGGAAAAGAAGTATTTTTTGGGAGCTTCCATATTGGAAATATTTACTCATTCGTCATAATTTGGATGTGATGCATATTGAGAAAAATTTCTTTGATAACATCATTAATACTGTCTTAAATGTGCATGGGAAAACAAAAGATACAACAAAATCACGTGAAGAATTGAAACAATTAGTTAGCAGGCCTGAGTTGCATCAGAATGAAACTACTGGTAAATATCCCAAGGCTTGTTATACATTGGACAAAGAAAGTAAGCAAGCATTATGTTCTTGGTTGAAAAACATCAAATTTCCAGATGGATATGCCTCTAATATGTCTCGTTGTGTGGATACCAATAGATCTAAAATGGTTGGAATGAAGAGTCATGATTGTCATGTGTTTATGCAAAGATTAATTCCAATAGCTTTCCAAGAATTACTTCCAAATAATGTTTGGCAAGCACTTACAGAATTAAGCCTTTTTTTCAAAAATCTGACTTCCAGAGTTGTTACGATAGCAGATATGTTACGCCTTCAGACAGAGATTCCTTTAATACTATGTAAGCTTGAGCGAATATTTCCACCAAGCTTTTTTGATTCAATGGAGCATTTGCCTATTCATTTACCTAGCGAGGCACAGGTTGGTGGTCCTGTACAATACAGATGGATGTATCCCTTTGAAAGGTTTCTTAGAAAATTAAAGAATAATGTGCGTAACAAAGCAAGAGTTGAGGGATCAATATGTAATGCATATCTGGTTGAAGAAGCAAGTTCATTTTGCTCCTATTACTTTGCTGAAAATGTGAAAACCAGACATCGAAAGTGTCCACGCAATCAAGATGACATTCCATCAGTTGACCCAGACATTCTTTCTATCTTCAAGTATCCTGGAAGAGCAATGGGTTCAACTCTATCTAGACGGTTAAATGACAGAGAATATCATGCCGCCAGGACATATATCCTCTTAAACTGTGAAGATGTCAAACCATACCTAAGGTATTATCTCTTGTTGTAATGAAATTAATATCAAATGATATAATCAAATTTCTAGTACGATATCAAATGAACTTATATGTCAGGTTATACCAAGAACAGTTGTACATTCAAAATCCATCGATATGTGCAAATGAGGTAGATCAAAAGATAGAAGAAGAATTTGCTTTTTGGTTTCAAATATATGTAAGTGAGTTAATATACTTTTTTTTAACAATTCTTGATTACTTGTTAATCTAATTTGATCACCCACCACTATTATAGGTCAACGATGACAGAATTTCAAATGTAGAAGACGACAGAATTAAAAATCTCGCATTTGGACCTCTTCGTACTGTGACAGTCTACTCGGGTTATTACGTGAATGGCTACAGATTTCATGTGAGCCAACGTGATTCAGGGATGGTAACGTATAATTCTGGCATCAGTGTCAAAGGATCAACAAACAATAATGATAATGAATTTGACTATTATGGCAAGCTAGAGGAAATTATCGAAGTTGAATACCCAGCGTTGCCTTTTAAAAGATGTGTACTATTCAGGTGTTCTTGGTATGATCCAACACCAAGGACGGGCACAAGGAAACATCGGTTATACAATTTAGTCGAGGTTAATTCAAGCAAAAGATTCAACAAGTTCGAACCTTTCATTTTTGCGGTACAAGCTGGTCAAGTATTTTATTTGGAGTACCCAACTAAGAGAAGACGCCCTAGTGAATGGCTTGCTGTATGTCAAACGAAGCCTAGGTCAACAATTGAAATGCCAAATACAATTACTATCCAAAACTCCGATGCTTATCAAAATGAAGAAGTTATAATCAACTCAGTTGATTCAGAAATACAATCAATATCTCAATTACTTATAGATGAGAATGTCTCTGACGAGGAAATTGATGATGGTGAAATATCTAGCAGTGAGGAGGTCAATGTATCAACGGATTCAAGCGATGAAAACTTGCATGTTAATTTAGTTCCATCAGATTAGGATGAGTTAGATGTATTGAACAATATTAACTAATCAGAGTTTGTATTAAGATGAGTTGTTAATTTAGATCATGTTGCTTGTATTGAACAAGTTTATACGATGCTTGATTATCCATTTGCTTATATTTAACATTCTTCATTAGTGCACGTTTCCATTTGTCTCTAATATGTCTCATTTGAATGTTTTACCTATTCTGCTTATCTGCCTAAACTATATCCTCTTAATCAGGTTCCATGGCTGCACCCCGTGATCAGCGGATTATACTTACAGTCGTCGGTGACAGGTATACCTATTCTTTGTATATATTTTCTGACAGAATTTGCTAATATATTTCATTTTTTCCTACAGTTTCTCACCTGATGGGCATCAGGTGTCATCTTATATATCTAAAAAATTTAAAGAAAGACTGTCACCTGCGACTACATAGGGTCATATTGAGAATGATTTGAAATCATTCTATTATGGAGAGTTTTTAGTAAGTATTTTACATGTATATTTAATTTGATATTATAATTTTTTTTCATACTAACCATATAAAATTTTTTTTACAGAAAAGGTACACCTGGGAGGAGGGTGCGGAGGAGCAATTCAAGAAGACTTGGAATGCCTACTGCTCCAAATTGTACAGGGACATGCTCTATAAATGGAGAAGGAAGGCTGAAAGGCCTACAGAGGTCCCTGAGTCGATTTGGGCAGCATGGCGAGCTGTCTGGGATGGCCCGCACTGGAAAGAGAATGCTGCGATTGCTCGAGGCAATCGCAATTCAGAGGTTGCGGGGCCCAGCACGGGATCGACGAAGCACACTGCTGGATCCCGTTCCATTGTCCAGCATGCCAGTGATTTGGTAAGTACTTTTTATTTTGGTTATTAAATTAGTATGTTTTTGTGGATATATTAAAGGCATTTAGTACTTTTTATTTTGTTTTTACAGGCTGCTGAGCTACAGAGACCTCCCACTAGTTGGGAGTTATTCAGCAAGACCCACAAGAAAAAAGATGGGTCTTTTGTCGATCGTCGCTCCCTAGCAATCAATGTAAGTGTATTTATTATATTTTATTTGTTTTGACATTTTATATAGACTAATTAAATTTTTTATTTCACAGGAAGCAATGACCACTAGAGTTTCTGAGGCACAGGCGTCTCAGCCTGCTGCAGAGGGGGACGATGCACAGCCTCTTTCCACCGACGATGTGAATCGGATTTACTTTGATGTCGTCGGTGGGAAGAGGAAGACCGCCTGCTACGGCCTGGGCTCTCAGGCAAAGGTTACATATGATCAGATGAGAGCTCCAGGGGTTAGGGGTCGTCCACCATCCTCCTCCTCTACCTCTAGTGAGGTTCGACAGTTGCGGGAGGAAAATGAAGCCCTGCGGACTCGACTCACGTCGATAGAGTCGACGTGTGCCGGGAGGGACGCAGAATGGGCTAAGACAAGCGCAGAGTGGGCTCAGAGGAATGCAGAGTGGGCTCAGAGGGACGCTGCGAGGGATGCTGAGTTGAGAGATTTGCGGGCTCGCCAAGCAAATACTGATAATATATTACGTCATATGCAAGCTTTTGCAGCTACCTTATCGCCGATGACACAGATGCCAGCCATTCCCGCCCCTCGTATTGACGCTCCCGATACACAGATGTCAGCCGCTCCCGCTCCCGCCCATCGTTTTGAGTCTCAGGAGACACAGGATCCTGAGCATCCCACAGAGGAGTAGAGATATTATAGTGGTAAGAGTCATTTTTCCCCCTAATTTTTTTCAGTAACAATGTATTAAGTTATTATATCCATAATAACTTGTTTTCTTATTACTACATTTATGTTTACAGATTCTACATTATCAGAGTTGAGTTCATATTTCTTGCTTGAAAGGTATGAATATTCGATATTATTCCTTTATTCTTTCGTAATTAGTAGTTTTCATTTACTTATTTAATATTATTTGAGTTATCTTCTATTTGTTATTTTTCTTCTATTAGATCGAGTTATCTTATCATTTGTTATTTCTTATTGTTATCAATTTAGATTTATTTCTGTATTAGATTTCTTTCTAATGTTTTTATCTTCTATCATGCAGGAATATTTTTCCTTTCCATCCAGGATTGACTCTGATATTCATGTACGTAATGATTCTCTACGAACCTTTCATTTTTGATATATGTTTATTTTCTTTTGATATATACATTTAGTTGGTTGAAAATTGTATAAGTTTTGATACATCATATGGATACGTATGGTTATTCTGTTACATTTGGATACATCATATGTTTAATCATTTACATCGTATAGATACGTATGATTTACTCTGTTACACTTGGATACATCATTTGTAAAATTTTAGTCTTGTTTCAAAGTTTAGAAATTAAACTTTGAAATGAATAGTGGATTGAATGTATACTTTTGTAGATAATTGTTTGGATTGGATTGAATTCGAAACTAATGTTTTGAATGTTTCGATTGTTATGAATGTTTAGATTGTAATTGTGAATATTCGGATTGTTCTGAATGTCTGGGATTGTAATTGTGAATGTTTGGATTGTAAGTGTAATGTTTGGATTGTAATTGTGATTGTTGGATTGTTGAAATATAGAATTATGTTTCATATTTTTATATGGTATTGATGTATAACAGGGAAGGTCAAGAAACAGATTGTTGCTGTGGAAATTTTCCAGTATTAGCGACGGAATTTTTTAAAATTCTGTCGCTACTTGCGACGGATATTTGACTTTTCCGTCGCTAAAACAGTCAAATAGCGACGGGGTTTGACCGTATCCGTCGCTATTACGATATATTAGCGACGGACATTGACGTAATCCGTCGCTACCCCATAAATCTTGCGACGGATAATTGACCATCCGTCGCTACCATTTCCCAGGCCACGTCGACCCACTTTTGGGGTGTTTGCGACGGGGTTAATTATCGGTCGCTAATATAGCGACGGCGATCATATAATATCCGTCGCTACTCATGCTCTGCGACGGGTTTTCAGCCGACGGCGGAAAATCCGTCGCTAATCCGTCGCTATCAGTGTTTAGCGACGGAATAGCGACGGATTCTGCCCGTCGCTACTTCTTGTTATTTTTGTAGTGTTCATAGAACGACCTTGCTTCACACACTGCGCCCTCCAGAAACTGTACTTCGGCAACGAGATTTCTGCAATTCTAAGCATGAGTGGTGTCAGGTCCAAGTCGGTGGACGTCGACGCGGTCACTATCTTCACCTGCTATGCGTCGGAGAATCTGTACGAGTACTGACAGCAGGAACCTCTAGGAATGTGAAGTTGCATGTCGTAGCTTGCTCGGGGTATGTCGATAGGCGCCACACGGTCTCATCCTCTAGTCTCCTGATATGGAGCTTTCTTGTCCCGGTAGTGCAATAACGGAACCCTAGGGTTGAATAGCGCTAGATTGGGACTCATGTCGAGGACTCCCCGAACGGCGGATCCCGCCTAGGAGCAATACAGGGCCGAGGTTGTGAACATGGGCTCGGTCATTCTTCTGACCCGCAAGGCTACTACAGCTTGTCCCTTGTGGGGAAACGGCTGGATTTATATTCGGAGTCGGCCGGACCGAACCTCCCGAGGTAGGAATATTGAGGCCCGTGTTTCCCCTTGTTGGGCCTGAGTGCCACCCGGGGGAGTAGATCCTAGGCCTGACTTGCCTCCTTAAGGTGCCACGCCGGCCAACCCACATCCTCGTCAGCTATGGCGGGATCACATACCAATGGCGAAAATCTTCTGGGAGCCCCGCCTCTTTCATTTAAGATCACTATTTCACCTATATGACTCGATTTGAACCATGGAGATATCTTTCGTCTTTTAAATTTATAATCTTTTTCATGTATTTCAAAGGTGGGACTTTGATTGTAATCCTCCCCACAAAAAATCACCTAGGATTTACTCCCCCAGGATTTCCACCAAGCATACTACCAATGGAGGAAATACTCTGGGAGCCCCGCCTCCTTTGTTTAAGATTACTATTTCACTCATACGACTCGATGTGGATCATGACTTTAATACAACTTGTTAGGGCCAAAAGAAGTCATAATGATATGCTATTATCTACATTAGGCCTAAACCCTTATAGATTTATTTTTTTGGCTCTATTCAAAAGGCCTCGTACTAATAAAGATATCTTCCACCTTTTAAATCCATGATTTTTTCCATGTAATTCTAATATGGGACTTTGATTGTATTCCCATCACCAAATCTAGAATTCAGAGATTGTTTAAGGGTGAGCAAAATTTTGACGGTAATTATTTTTGTCACTTAATACGCACCCCCCAATTTAAAATTGGCACTAAGAATATGTGTCTAGTTGCCCCACACCTTCTCCGATTTGCAGTCTTCTCCCTTGACTAGTGTTGTTGCCTCCTATGAAGTGTAAGTACCTTGGATTGATTTTGCTGTAGTCAACCGAGTTAAGTTAGGTCCTATTGGTATTTGATCCTTATATCTAAGTGTATCAGAGCTTAGGAGCACAAGAAGTCTAGCGAAAAACGCAGCGAGCGAGAAGGATGACATGGGAAGGGCGAGCGAGAAGGATGACATGGGAAGGGAGCTGACGGGCTCGGTGCATCCAAAAGGCAAGAAATTGTGAAAGAGTATACTGGCAGATGAGAATGACATGCGCGACATCTGAGGGACGAGATGTTGGGGAGAAAGCTCGTTCGAGGAGAAGGTTGGAGTTGGGTTCGGGGGAGCTCAACTCCGAACAGCCGGAGCATCACCCAAGCGTACTGGAGCGTAAAGATCAACTTGAAAGTTTATCTTGAAGACCCGAGATGCCTCAAGTATGTTTGAGGGTGCCTCGGGTGTGAATATTAGTGTTGCACGTAGCCGCAACTAAGCTGCCTCTGTGTCGACTAAGAGTGCCCTACATTAGAACTAAGGCGCCTTAAGTCGGATACGAGACCCCCTAAGTGAAAGAAACTGTGGATAAATGTTTATCCATTGAGGGTGCCTGGGCCACAACTAAGACGCCCTAATTGCTACATCAGCAAACGGTCACTTTGACCGTTGGGCTATAAAAAACCCCATAAAGCTAAGAATTATTTACAACAACTATAATTCATTTTCCTAACTCATTTGTGAGCTTTACAATGTCTGTAAGAAACTTCTCCGTCTTTAATGAAAGAGATATTAGTAATGTTTTCCACTTTTTTGGATTAGCAACCTTTTCGGTTGCAACCAAGTAATTCTGGTATCTCTTACTATATTCTTTTGGTTGTTTATGTTTGGATTAATTGCTTAATTTAATTGTTTGTCTTTGCTAAGCAATAGCAAGAGAAAGTTCTAATTCTATTTCAAGGCTATTTACTCCTCCCTCTTCTAGTCGACCTCACCGGGTCTTACATGAAGCACGTAGTCTATCAGCATCCCAGCAATGTAGATCCCCCTGCATGGCGATCCCTTGTCCATCACCCTAATGTGGGAAAGAGCTCCGACCCCCGCATCTCCTCCGCAGTGTCTCATATCACAATTTTAGCATCCGTCAACGCCAAACTTCCTCCAAGTTGCCCTCCCCTCTAATCCTCCGCTACTTATGTCTAGTCAGCCCGTATGCCAACAAGGAAAACATATACACAACCTTGATTTCCGAGCGCCCCGTTACACTTATACGCCTAGCGTTAGGGGGTGTCAATTGAGGTGGGGTTGGTGGATTCAAGTCGGGTTGAAAATCGATTAACAAAAAATCCAAACTCAAGCTCGAACTCAACTCGAAAGCCTAAAATCCGAACTCGAACACGGATAACTAGAATAACCTAACCAATCCAGAAAAAATCATTTTTTTAATTTCATTATAATTTTTCATTTTTTTAATATTTCATCATTGTTATACTATATTATATTATTTATGTATATAAGACATCTTAATTTTTAAAATAAAATTTGATTAAATCTAAAAAATTTTTGAATTCTAAATTTAGGTCAACCCAAACCTAATCCGAAACTAAACCAATCCAAAAACTCCCAACCCAAACTCGAAAACACCCAACCCGAACCTAATTATTTTTTGGGTAGACTTGGGTTAACTTGGGTCGGGTTGGCGGGTTGAGTTCATTTTTGACTTTCCTACCTAGCGTGGGCGTGCACGATGGATATTTAGTAAATCACCTACACACATGATGTGGACGATATAGATGGTTGAGGTAACTAGAATTGATCCAGGCACTTTGATTTTTTTTTATAGATATTAGGCATTCTAAATACATATTCTATACTTCATGCACCTAACTTTTTTTAGTTTGAATACTGTAATTTAATTCTTAAACCCTAAATCTTAAAGATAAAATCTAATTGGCTTAATTCCAAAGCTAAAAAAATAAACAAAAAAATAACTGTGTATTTCAATTGGGGCTCTTGGATCAATTTCATGCACTCGATGACACAGTCATGGACTGTTCCACAGTGAATGTTACCTTTAGGGCCTTACAGTGCATATCCTATGCAAATCTTAAATATTTTTCGATTTAAATTTTTTTTTATGTTTAATATTATAATTTAATCTGTAATTTTTTAAAAAAAAATTATTGACATAATCGGGAGTTAAAAAAATGCTACTAATAAGAAGTGCGAAGAAGGCTCCGTGGCATAGGATATATATATATATCTATTTTTTGATCCCATAAACATAATAGGTAGACTAATTCTGAGATTAATCAGTAAACACCTGAATTATTTTTTTAAAAAAAGCTTAAATGATTAAGATTATATTATACATTATAGTTGGATGCATTTCAATAAATCAATATCTGAGGCACAATAATATAGTTGCTTAAAGTACTTTAGACCGTTGGATCCAACTTAATAGATAGAATATGATTAAGACTTTATGATGTCCAATATTGCTTATAAGACTGGTACACACGCTTTTAACATTTTTTAAAATCTGTTTGACAGTTTTATTCGCATACAGTTACAAATTGATGTTATGGAGATTGACATTATATTGAAAATAAAGATTTAAAAATATAGTAAAAATACATTAAAAATAAATGAACTATTGTTGAGGAGGAGGATTTCAGTTGGGCACTCTGCAGTTGGTGCGTATCTCTCCGTTGCTCCCGGTCAGCACGCCGATGCTGCCCATCCTCACCATCGCCGCAGCAAATTTACTCTTGAAGATATCCGAGTTGAGCGCGTATAGGCCCACCTGCGCCGCCGCTGCCGGTTTCGACACCAGGGTCTGGTCCGACGTGAACAGCCCCTTGTTCCTCAGGATGCCCTGGTAGTAGCTGTTGTCGAACCCGAGCTTGCTCGGCGGGTCCATCGGCACCTCCTCGTCGCTCCTCGTCGTCGGGCACTTCCTCCGCAGTTGCGCCGCGTACGCCGCGTCCAGCGTCGGGTCGACTCCCGAGCTCGAGTTGAAGTTGCGGAGTCGGTGGGAGAAGGAGGGGCAGTGCGCGACGCCGATGGTGTGCGCTCCTGATCAATCAAACACACACACACACACACATCAAATCATCGACAATTAACTAAACCTTTATCGATTCTTTGAAACAAATCTAATGGCGATTTACCTGAGAGGGTGATCATCTCGGCTTGGGTCAGCCCTTTCCCGGCGAAGAGTTTAGTGAGTTGAGAGAGTTGGAGATTAGGAGTAGGGAGCTCCGCCGTGCTATCGCTTTCCCTCGAAATCCTCCCATCTCTTCTTCCAGCAGGAACATCGTAGAAACCTCCTCCATACTGCAATCGCACATTACATTAATCCTTTACTCTCCAAAATATATATACATTTAAACATCAAGAGATTGTTCGAGCTAGCAAATGCTTTAATTAATTATATATACTTACGTGTGCAACACTGTCTCGGGCAACGTAGGCGAGAATGTCGGCGCAGGAGACGACGCCGGGGCAGGCAGCTTCCAGCTTGGCCTTTGCATTATCGACGACTTGGAAAGCTTTGTCTTCGAGGCTGCGGTTGATCTTTGCGTCCTTCTCTGCCTTATTCCCCTTCGTCGACGAGATCAACACCGACCCATCGCAGCCCTATAGATATAGACATTATTGAATCAGTCATTAATCCAATTGAAATAATGTTATCGGCTAAATTTAATTAACTATAAATATGCATATCTACTGACTCTGACAAAGCAATCGTGGAAATGCATCCGGAGAAGGTCAGCGCCGATATCGTCAGTCTGCCGGACAGCATCATCGAAGGCTTCCCTGACGAGGGTTTCGGCGTTGGGGCAGGTGTAGGAGTAGAAGCCAACTCGGAGCTGATGATCAGCCGTGGCAGCAACACTCATAAGGCAACAGAGAGCCATGCAAGAACAAACTACTAACGTGGTGGTGGATCTCCTCGATGCCATTAGCACAATCTAACTGTTAATTTGGTGTTTAGAATGGCTGGCAAATGAGTCCCTATTTATAGGAATCCGATTAACGCGGTGATGTGCGATGGACAACTGCCCCCAACTGCCCCATTAGATCGAGTCAAATCAATCCTCTCGATGGAGCTTGATATGTGCGTGCATGGAGAGAATTGATTCAGTCGTCGTTTTACAGGGGCGTGATTCAACTAGTCAAGAAAGGTAGGCTTAGTTAGTTGCTCGTGAATCTATCAAAACTAATGATTGATGGTGTTTTCGCATTATAAGAGAAAGAAGGTTGAGATATTCAATTCTAGCAAAACTGTGTTTGTTACGTTTTATTTTTCATTTTTATTTTTCACAAAAAAATATGATTTTCTAAAAACATATTTAGTTTGTATTTTTTAAATTTATTCTTTAAAAAAATTAATTTTTCTGAAAAATTAGAGAATAAAATAAAATTATTTTTAAAAAATAAAAAAAAATATGTTTAGAAACTAAAAAAAACCAAACGCTCCTTATAAAATTTGGGGGATCTTTCAAATATATTGCTAATATAATATTTAACTTCATGCAATTCTTTTCTCTACTTAATGATGAATTGATTTATATAATCAATAAGTATCTAACCCCAATAAAACCTCTACTTTTTCGTACCTAAAAAAAGTGGCCACTTTAAGTTTTTCTGATTTGAAGCATAACGCTTCAAAATAATTAGTATTGAGTAAGCAGTTGAAGATAGAGATGTGAACCGGCACTATAACAAAAGCTCTCGCACTACAAAAAATAATAGCTAATAGTGACGGATTTTTTTTATTATACGTCGCTAGATTTGAGCGCCAGATCAAACCCCTAAATATAGCGACGGACTTAGTCAAAACATTTAAATTATCCGTCGCTATTGCGACGGAATTAACTGGTCTGTCGCTAATGAGTGACGGACAAGAGTTAATTCTGTCGCAATAATACGCGATCCGGTCAAACCCTAGCTCTCCCCTCTCCGACGCGCTCTCGGCAATTCTCCTCCGGCGAACCCTCTTCCGTTCCAAGGTACGCGCACTAAGCCACATTTGGCGTATAGTCTTCGTTGGTTTGTGCTTCCGCAGCGGCGTGGTCTTCTCTGGGCAGGCGGGCGCAATCGCGGCGTGGCACGGCCGCTCGCGGCCAAGCACGGCTTGGCACGGCGATTCTCCTCCCACGGCCGATCGCGGCCAAGTGCGACCGCTTGCGGCCTGCTGCGGGCGCGCGCCGACTGCTGCGGGCGCGCGCCGCCTGCTGCGGGCGCGCGCCGCCTGCTGCCGGCGGCGGCAGCATAATTAATTAATTAATTACTTAATTATTTGATTAAGATGCTGATTAATTAATTAATTAATTAATTAATTGAGGAATTAGATATTAGATTAATCTGTTATTTAATTAATTTAGTTATTAATTCCTTGCTTAATTCATTAATTGAGTAATTAGATTAATTTTAGATTAATTTTAAATTAGACTAATTGAGTTATTAATTGAGTAATTCCTTTGTTATTAAATTAGAGTAATTAGACTAATTGAGTAATTAGTTATAAATCTGCTAATTTTAGATTAATTTAGTTATTAATTTTAATCTGCTTAGTTATCAATTGTTTGATTAATTTTAGTCTAATTGTTTGAATAATTAGATTAATTGGTTGATTAATTGTTTGATTAATTGATTCATTAATTAGATCATGTTTGAATAATTAGTTTAATTATTTGACTAATTAGATTAATTGATTCATTAATTAGATGATGTTTGAATAATTAGATTAATTGGTTGATTAATTAAATTAATTGATTCATTAATTATATCATGTTTTTGACAATTCAGATATAATGTATCCGAACAAGGCATAGATGTATAATAGGTTAGATAATGAATTTATCCGTGAGGAATTTTTTGCTGGAGTAGAAGAATTTGTGAACTTTGCAAAGTGTCATCCTGAGTGTTTGAATGACACAGAGTTGAAGTGTCCATGTAATCAACGCAAATGTAGAAATACAGCTTTCCGTGATGAAGATACAGTGAAAACTCATATCGCCAGGTATGGGTTTGTTCCAGATTATTACAACTGGTATTGTCATGGAGAGCCGTATGTATTTGAATTTGGTGGACCTTCTGTTGCATCATCATCGAACTCAATTGGACCAGAGACATCATATAACCCTGCTGATGCAATGCACATGGTTTACGATGCAATGAATGCTTTTGATCAATCAAATGTATAACAAGTACCTACTTCTGATGTTCAGAAAATGTATGACATGTTAAAGGCTAGTGAAAGAGAATTATGGGAAGGTATTCCTTCTGGTCATTCTCAATTATCTGCTACTGCAAGATTATTGAATATGAAGGCAGAACATCATTTCTCAGAACGATGTTATGATGACATATGTCAACTTATGTCAAAATTGCTTCCAACTGATAACTGCATGACTGATAGTTTCTACAACACTAAAAAACTAATCAGAGACTTGGGTTTGCCAGTTGAGAAGATACAATGTTGTGTCAATAATTGCATGATCTATTGGAACCAAGATAGTGAGTTGATGGAATGCAAAATCTGTAATCATCCTCGTTACATGCATGGTGCTCGCATGGTAAATCAGAAGAAGAAGAAAAATATTCCCTACAAAGTCATGTATTACTTTCCTTTGACTGCTAAACTTTAACGTTTGTATGCATCAGTAGCAACAGCAAGTCATATGATCTGGCATCAGAACCATGGACATGATGGAGATATTATGTGTCATCCTTGTGATTTCCCTGCATGGAAACATTTAGATTCAACTTTTCTTCCTTTGCTATGGAACTACGTAATGTCAGACTTGGATTTTCTACAGATGGATTTTAGCCATTTGGAAGTTATGGACAACAATATTCATCGTGGTTTGTTATCTTAACACCATACAATTTACCACCATGAATGTGCATGAAAGATGAATTCATGTTTCTTATTGTTGTAATTCCAGGTCCTCAGAATCCAAAAGTACAAATAAATGTATTTTTGCAACCTTTGATAGCTGAGCTGAATCATTTATGGAATATAGGTTCAGAGACCTATGACATTGCAAGTAAATCAAACTTTTTAATGCATGCAGCATTGTTATGGACTATTAGTGATTTTCCTGCTTACTCAATGTTATCAGGATGGAGCACAGCTGGAAAGATAGCATGTCCACATTGTATGGGTCAGTCAGATGCATTTTCTTTGCCCTGCAATGGAAAGATTTCTTGGTTTGATAATCATTGGAAATTTTTACCTCTTGATCATTTTCTTGGTTTTTCTTTCTCGGTCATTTTCTTTGAATCTATTTCTTTTTTCATTTCCAAATCTAAAATGGGATATCTGTGTTTGGGATAATCATTTTTGCGTTATGAAATTCTACAATATTGCATAGTATGCTGTTGCTCTGTTTTCAATCAGATATTTAGTTTTTCTGTTGGCAGAGGTCAAGAGTAGCCAAGAGAATAAACTTACTTAGATGTATGTGAAAGAAATGAAACATGAGTTGACTCATGCTCTGTGCTTGAGCCAACCTGAGTTTGCTCAGATGTTTGATAGTCTACATGAATTCCCTCCGGTTTGCATGTCCACAACCGTTTTTACTTGCTACACAAGTATCAGTTGGCCATGAGTAGGTACGAGTCTGAGTCAATTCTCATGGTTGACAACATTGATAACAAGTTAAGAATTCATGTATTTTGCTCGCACAGTCGCATAGACAAAATAGTGAGTGGATGCTTTTCTTAATGAAAAAGTAGTGTGTTGCACCGAAGTTATTGGATTATGTAATGAAAAGGGATAGTTAGAAAGTTTTTCTTCAAGTTCTTAGTCAAGATAAAACTTCTAGTGTTAGATTGTTGCTCGTGTTATTATTATGCTCTATATAGAATAATGCAAGATGATCTCGATGCTTGCTTTATAGCCTTTGATTACTGAAGCTTGCTAATGGATTTTTTTTTTTTTTTTTGTATGGGCACGTAGATCTTGTTTTGAATGATTTAAGCATTGAGGTTGGTTATTTTGTACATAGCTTCTGTTGCTTCAATTTGCAATGCTTCTTATTGGAAATTCCTTAGTATCTTATTGAGCATTTCAAATGACAATTTGACTGTGAATGTAACAAATCTAATTGTTTTTAGTTATTCTTGCAAATAGATGCTACTGAATCTGAGAACAATTGGTGTTCCTTTTCTTATTAACGAGGGAGTTTTTCTTTTTTGCTTGCTAAGTAGTACCTTTCTTATAAATACTGATTTGTTTATTCTTTTCTTGCTATTTAGATATACTTCTTAATAACTTTATCTTCTCTTTCTGGACATTGTCAACAGTCAACAAATCATCTTATCTTCTGTTTGAACTGACGAGCAATGATAAATATCATGTGTGCAATACTTCGATGTCTTCATGTTGATCTAAGATATAAATGTAGAACTTATGCTCGACTTATACGGAACTTAAAGGTTCAAGCATGTTAAGAACTACGGTTTCAATCAGAAATGTTGGTATTATGTATGGCATGCTGTCAATCCCTAACCTTGCTTCTTCGACAAGAGGTTGGAGGAATTCTTTAATGTTTTTGGAAACTTTCTTTCTTATTTTATAGTTTTAGGTGGCTAAAGGTGATTCGGTCGTCCCAACGCTCCTACCAATCCGTCCCAGAACTAACATGGAGTAGATAAATCATAGGGGTTACTATCTCAGATGTTGTGGCTAGCACATGGAGAGGACAAACATACTTTGCCAGGTTCTTATTTTATAGTTTTAGTTGGTACATACAGTGGAGAAAATAGACAGTGTTGCATTTTCATTTTAAGCTAGGGAAGCAAACGACACATAAGCTTTATGTGTGATACTTGATTTAGGTTTATTTTATAATTAACTAGATTGGTAACATCGAACCTGAGATGACCAACTCAGTCTCACAAAAATTTTTCACCGACCGTTAAAATAAATCGGGTCATATTAGATTAGTCCTATTTTTTAATTTATTCACATACTTATTTGAGTAGTAATTGCATTGCACAATGAAACTAACTCATACTTCTTTGTAATTCATGCACTGAACATTCAATGTTTTGGTGTCATATATCTAAGATGTGGAGTGGTTGAAATTCTAATTTACTGTCAAAGAAATACTAACTGAATAATCCAGATGATTGATCCCTATTACATGCTCCATTTATTGCTCCATTTGATTACGGCGACTTTTGCATCTCATTTGGTAATTTGTGTAAATAAGAAATGTATATATACAATACCTCTTCATTTACACTCCCCAGGCTCGTGAAGTTGCAAATGAACTTTGTGTGAGTACGAAGGAATCCTGCTGTTTGACTTGAGGCTTCTTCATGCTCCCAGACCAGTACAGATACGTCCACTGATTCTGATGCATACTCCAAGATGCTTACAATATTTATTCCTCTTCTTATGGATGTGGTTATAGAATTTTTTGTTTGTTTGTTGCACGACATTCTCTACTGAAATAGATTACAGAAACATAACCTTGTCTATTAGTACTGTAGCTGATATTATACTTGATTTCATCACTATCTGATATCGGAAAATATCAATGCCTTGGTTACTGTAGGATACTAATTCCAATTGTCATCAAGTATTTTTCAATGAGTCAGGGTTGCAATCTCAGCTAATAATGGTATGTAAATTTTGACATCATTGGTTCTTTATCCATGTTTGTTCCTGTTGAACAAATGGAAAATTTATTAGAAAGTAGGTAGGATGAATCAAATAAATTAACCTAATTTGCTAGAGTTAAATCAAAGTCGGTTGCTTGTTTTACTTGAAGTTGTTTTTCTTTGGCACTATCACACTAGTGAAGACAACTAATCTATGAAATTGATTTTGTTGGAATCTTTACATGAGTTCACTAAGGAAACAATAAACATAGGCTAAACCCCCAATACCTTATAAAAGAAATCTTCGGCCACAAGTCTGATCATTCATTTTATTCCAAGCTTTAACTCGATTCTGTTTCACCATCTCCTTGCAACTATAACTTTATAGTAAATTTATCAAGTCTATTGTATGCTCTACTGCAATAGACATTGATCTAGGTGTATGTTTTATGGATCCGATGGTTGGACCAACCATTGTTAAATACGGAAATTTAAGAGGGCTAAAATTCTTAAAAATCGAAATTTAAGGGTACGATTTGAATAATCAAAGTTTGAGGACCTTTTTGTGAATACGCCTGGACTTATAAACTTTTTCTCCCTCAATCGCACGACGTCTGTCCTCTTCTCCCTGATATCGCAAACCCCCTTCAATCTTCATGCGAGTCCCTTGCGGTTCCCATCCTTGCGCGAGCAACTTGGCGACCACAGCCTCTTCTTCTCAAGCGAAACTCCACCTCAGGGAGCTTGTCTCTCCCTATCTCTTCTTCTTCACCTCTCTGCATCGCACCCCCCTCCGCGCAGCGAGTTTCTTTTTCGCGATTCTTCTCCTTTCAGCAAGACACCACAACGCCGATGTCCGAAGAGTCGAGGGGACCCCGAAGGTAGAGGACTACCAGTCGGTCTCTATTTATTAGATATGGGTTGTTTCCTAGGTTTTGTTCTCTATTTATTAGATATGGGTTGTTTCCTAGGTTTTGTATAGGTATTCTTGATGAACCAGGCAGCAAACAAATTAAACCTGGGGTGACTAACCCGGCCCAGGATAAATCGGGAAGCGCTCGCGGTAGGCAGTCTAGAAGCCTAGCGTCCCAGGGTTCGCGTCCCATTTGCAGGAAAAATTCCTGCAGTCCCAGGGTTCGCGTCCCATTTGCAGGAATTCCTGCAAAATGCGCCGTAGCTAGGGATCGAACCGAGGATACCTGGGTTAACTACTAGCGACCTTACCGCTGCACCATAGCCCCAGGGACAATTTTGTAGAGGTATTCTTGCTAGGATTGTGGATCATCTTTCCGTAATTTGTGATTTGTGATATGGTTGGGTTATCGGCTTCAACAGATCTGACCGAAGAGAAGATCTCCTATTGGGATTTCCATGATGGGGGATGAACTATTCCCTCGTTTGATTCAAAAAAGGTGGATCCGTCACCTCAGCGGCCCCCTGGTCCCTAGGAGCCGAGAGAATTGGAAGCCAGCAGGCCAAGATTTTATCCCTGGTGTACAACTGACGACTCTCGATCCCAAGACCTTCGTTTCAAGCAGCAGGCGCTTTACCCACCGACCCAGCCCGTGGGGGCAAACTATTCCCTCGTTTGAGATTGTAGGTTTGGAATGGATTGGATATGATATCAGTAATAAAAATTGTTCTGTATGAGCATTCCCGTTATAGCTTGGCTTTGTATTAGGAATATGGGTTTTGGGTGTTGGCACTTGGTTTTTGGCACACTGTCGTATGCCCTATTTTTAAGTTTGATTTGATTTTGGGATGAGTTGTCGAAGTTATGTTCTTGAATCAGAATGCTCTATTAGGTTGCTCTTTTATTTGATTGTGTGTCCTTGGTAGTTTAGATTTTGGATGTAGATGAATTGTTGGGATTAGGTATAGAAGATTTGATTGCTCTTGAGGCATCATGTGTGAGCTCCAAGCTTGGAAATTTACCTGGTAGTAATTAATGATTACTTAAGATTTAATTAAGTAGATGTTACAATTGAGATTTATCCTAATCAGGTTGAGTATCTTGTTTAGCTAATTTATTAATTAAATAAATAGTTAAAATTTATCCTTCATACAGGACTTTGATTCGGATGCATACATTGAGCGTGAGGATGTTCTCTCCGATACATATATATCATTTACGAGGCGGATTCTTCTTTTTTATATTCTGTAGTATATTGTACTTAAATGTATGACTTATTTTATTTCCAAGTAGGTTGCTTTATTTTATTTTTCTTCTATTTGATATCATCGTTTGATACTTTCGTTGTTTGATCTTTGAGTTGATCAAAATCATGTTCATATAGTCTCACATATTGATTTTCTAAAATGTAAATAACTGTTTGTACGCAAGTACTTAGAAACGATCATTAAACACATCTAGAGTTTGGTTGACATTAGATATACCCTACATAGTAGATTAATTGCATGTTTATTGATCCTGAGGTTGGTTGGATATTTGTGTATAATACAGTTGTATAGTTGTGACCTGGTTGAAGTTGTGTATACTAGTAACATGCACTATAACTATATAGTTGCATGCTGACGATTATCGACTCTCTTGCGGTTAAGTCTATCGTCAGTCATATAGTTTCTGCCCATTCAACTACTTAGAGGTAGTGGTAGTTGTTAGAGTGCGAGCAACCGTCCTATTGTGCCACATTCGACCAGTAATGGGTAGTGCATGTTGTAGTTGTAGGCAACCAGTGGAGACCCTCTCCGTTATTTCTGAGGGATAATAAAGCTATTGGTGGCTCCCCTTTTCCTAGGGTTTTGGAGTAGTTGGCTCCACAACATCCTATTCACTCAATCACTTGTAGTAGTAGTAATTGTTGGTGTGCGTATAGTTGTCACATCGCCACCCAATAGGTCTCACAGAAGTGATGTGATGGCGGATTAACTAGCGTCAAAGGTGACACATGCCATTGCATCATGTATATTTATTATGTATTGCATTTTCTTGTGTTTGCTATATTTATTTGAGCTATAATTATTGTACTTGATTGATATATATATATATATATATATATATAATATATATATATAATATATATATATTATATATATATATATATATTATATATATATATATATATATGAGTTATAAAATTTCAGGGAATGTTAGAAGGGCGCCGGAAGGATTTTCGATGATCCCACTCCGACGCTCAAGTCAGCTAGCTTTTCAAAAAGAGAAAAAAGTATATTTATCAAAAAAATAAAACATTTTTGACATTTTCAAGAGGCCTTAATTACGTTTTATTCTGTCCTATGATCGTTCTCTCTCTTGGAATCTTAATGTATTTAATACAGTCGTTATGTTAATATTCCCATAACGGTCAGTACTTATTAAAATGTACAACAATTTTCTTTTTCTCATCATTTAATATATTGATGGCGCCCACAAAAATATTAAATACTCTCCCTAATGGATATATAATCCTTATACGAGGTGCTTAATGGAACTTACCTTGACTGAAGGGAAGCTAACCTTATCTACCGGAAACTACCCAGGCATTCCCGACTGGGAAGGTACTCTCGATCGGGGAGCACATACTGCGCCAATTATATCAAAGATATTTGCCTTTTACGACTAGTGCATAATCAAAATCCCAGTCAGAAATCATAGTTCCCAATCGGGATCAGCGTCAGGTTCCTGACCGAAATGTCATTTGACTGCACGAACGAATTCACACGGACATCCTCTTAACACTTTTTGGCCCACGTGGCAGCACTCGACTGACCTCCCAATCAATATAGATAAATCCAGATAAAAAATATATAAATTCATAATCATTCTAGTAATTTTAGATTTAATATAAATAAAATAAAATCTAAATTTAAATTCCTCTGGAACCACTATCGCACTAACAAATTAACTCCCAATTTAAGAAAATTCATCTCTTACTATTCATACCTTTCGTTATTTACCTATAATAAAATAAGATCAGATCCAGAAAAAAAGAGACGGATTGAAGTTTGAGTGTGAAAAGGATGGACTAAGTAAAAAGGAATTAATGTGTAATAAATGTAATAATAAATTTTTTTACAATAAATAATAAAAAAAAATCTTTAAGTTGTCCTGGAACCTTAAAAAAATTCGTACCAAAGTGAGACGAATTCAGAAATTCATCTACAGATTAGTTTTTTGAATTTTTTTTATTTTATTATATATACGGATAGTACGAAACGAACCTTCATCAATTCATACCTCAAGTTTGAAGAGCTGAGACGGATCACAAGTCATGAGTCAACACAACGTGGCTTGCATGCAGTTGTGCATCACGCATCACCACCTTAATTTGAATACC
Source organism: Boesenbergia rotunda (assembly GCA_024364735.1). Lineage (NCBI taxonomy): Eukaryota > Viridiplantae > Streptophyta > Magnoliopsida > Zingiberales > Zingiberaceae > Boesenbergia > Boesenbergia rotunda. Next base: position 150,466 of record JAGFNQ010006288.1, read on the forward strand.
TTTCAATGGAGGAGGGCTGGAGCAAAAGTTAATCAGTGCACGCAGCGATTGCTATAAATAGGGGTTCGTTTCCTTCCACCTCGCCACCCATTCCAATATCGAGCAAGTTAAGCTCAGAAGCAACAATGGCTTCCTGTGGGAGATCAATTACAATGGCGGCCTTAGCGTCCGTAGTTGTTTATTCCTGCATGGCTCTCTGCCTGATGAGCAATGCAGTAGCAGCTCAGTTCACAGTGGGCTTCTACTCCCAAACCTGTCCTACCGGCGAAACCCTCATCAGGCAAACCTTCAATAACGCTGTGCAGCAGACCGACGACATCGGCGCTGACCTTCTCCGGATGCATTTCCACGACTGCTTTGTCAGAGTCAGTATATCTATATCGATCGATTGATCGAAGCTTAATTAGTTTCCCTGTCTGAATGTTATACTTAAGTTACTGATCGAATTCGATTGACGGAGCAGGGCTGCGATGGATCGGTTCTCATAGCTTCGGCGAACGGGAACACGGCGGAGAAGGACGCGGAGATCAACCAAACCATCGAGGAAGAAGCGTTCCAAGTCATCGATAATGCAAAGGCTAGCCTGGAAGCTGCCTGCCCCGGCGTCGTCTCCTGCGCCGACATCCTCGCTTTCATTGCCCGAGACAGCGTTGCACACGTAACTATATATAATTAATTAAAGCAAATATTTGCTAGCTCGAACAATATAATGATTGGGAACATGAAAAATTCAACGTGAATCCAACATGAAACTCAATTGTACCGATCCTCGACGGGTTCACCCGTCCCCCCAGGTTATAGTTTTGTTCGGGGCGGCGGCCGGAGGCCGCCGCCACTGTCCGAGCGACAATCGGACGTGTATATAAAAAGTGCCACGTCATTCACGTTGAGTTTCACGCTAAAATTTCACGTTCTCTATCATTGCTCTTAAATGGATATACTGCAGTATGGAGGAGGTTTCTTCGATGTTCCTGCTGGGAGAAGAGACGGGAGGATTTCCTTGGCAAGCGATACGTCGGAGCTCCCTGGTCCGGATCTCCAACTCGATCAACTCACTCAAATCTTCGCCGGGAAAGGGTTGACCCAATCCGAGATGATCACCCTCTCAGGTATTGCTTAGTAGTCGCTAATAATATAATTGTATATAGAGTGATGATAGGGAGAGTGAATTTGGGAGAGTGAATGGGAGAGTGAATGACATGGCAGTTATTGTATACACGTCCGATCGACGATCGGACACCACCGGCGGCCTCTGATTGTCGTCCCGAATCAAACTACACCTTGGGAGGACGGTGAACTCGTCAGGATGGCCGGCAACGGTGAACCCATCGAAATCGACTGTCAATGATGCGAGATCGCAATTGTGGCGATCCCCGACGAGTTCACCGTGTCCCCCAGGGTATAGTTTGGTTCGGGGCGGCGGCCGAAGGCCGCCGGTGGTGTCCGATCGTCGATCGGACGTGTATACAATAACTGGTCGTCATTTACTCTTCTATTCACTCTCCCAAATTTACTCTATCAATCATTACTCTTGTATATATAATTTGAAGAATTAATAAATATTATATTGTTTGAGTAATTTTGTATATGTTTAATTTGTGATCAGGAGCACACACCATTGGCATCGCTCACTGCTCTGCCTTCGCCAGCAGGCTGTACAACTTCAGCAGCAGCTCGGGAGTCGACCCGACGCTGGACGCGGCGTACGCGGCTCAACTGAAACAGGAATGCCCGACTGCGGGAAGCACCACCGAAGTGCCGATGATGGACCCGCCTAGCGATCTCGGGTTCGACAACAGCTACTACCAGGGCCTCTTGAATAACAGGGGTCTGTTCACTTCGGACCAGACGCTGTTGTCGACGCCGGTGGCGTCGGCCCAGGTGAACCTGTTCGCGGGCAACTCGGCTGTGTTCACGGATAGATTTGCTGCGGCGATGGTGAGGATGGGCAGCATCGGCGTGCTGACTGGGAGCGACGGAGAGATACGCACCAACTGCAGAGTGCCCAACTGAATCGATCGAGTTGACATGATAGGGAGAGTGAATTTGGAAGAGTGAATGGGAGAGTGAATGACGTGGCAGTTGTTGTATACACGTCCGATCGCCGATCGGACACCATCGGCGGCCTCTTATCACCGTCTCGAATCAAACTATGTCCTAAGAAGATCGGTGAACTGATCAGGAATCATCACAATTATGATCTCGTCGCATTCACCGTCAATCCGGCGAGATCTCAATTACCGGCGACCCTGCCGGGTTCACCATCTTCTTAGGACATAGCTTGATTCGGGACGGCAATCAGAGGTCATCGGTGGTGTCCGATCAGCGATTGAACTTATACACATTAGCTACACGTCATTCACTCTCCCATTCACTCTCCCAAATTCACTCTCCAATCATTACTCTATATATATAATGACATGCAAAAAAAATGCACGTTGCTAATAAATACAACAGCAACGACACACACACACATATATATATATATATATATTGAGGATTGATATTGTGCACTCCTAGCCATGCGCGTCCATGCACTACATCCTTTTTTTTTATAAATTAAACAATTCCTCGAAAAAATAATTTTTATTTGTTTTTTTCCTCCTCCCACCGCTCGAGCAGCTGCTTGTCTTCTTCGTTGGCGCGGCATACGGCGGACGGAGGCGGCGACGGGCGGAGGCGGCCCTGCCTCGCCTCCGACTGCCTCGCCGCCTCCGTCCGCCGTCGCCGCCTCCGCTGTCGCCGCCTCCGTCCGCCGTCTACCGTGCCAACGAAGAAGACGAGCAGCTGCTCGAGCGGTGGCAAGAGAAAAAAAATTAATAAAAATTATTTTTCTGAGGAATTATTTAATTTATTAAAAAAAATTGTAGCGCATGGACACGCATGGCTGAGAGCGCACAATATATATATAATGGCATGCAAAAAAAAAAAAAAAATGCACGTTGCTAATAAATACAACAGCAACGTGTGTCCTTAATAGTATTATTTTTCAATTTTTTAAAAAATATTTCGTCCACCCAAAAACTACGCGTAAGAAAAAAAATACCTGCACATAAAATTAAAAAAACTATGTATAAGTAAAAAAAAATGCACATAAAAATAAAAAAAATACAACACATAAATTTAAAAAAAAACTGCGCACATATATAATCCCTCCCGTCCCAAAGAAAAAAGGATCTCCCAAGCTCCTCATGCCATCGCAAAACCTAATCTCTTCCCTCCTTGCGCGAACTCTCTTCAGGTGAAGCCCTCTCCAGTGAAGCCCTATCTCGCGAAGCCCCCTCCACCGAATCTTCATCGGATTATTTTTGGCGCTCTTGCAATCTTTGTCTATCTCAGATTGGATCTCTTCCTCTTTGCCAAACATCTCAGCAGCACCAACAACTCTTCCTAAATAGCAGCAACGTCTTCGGCTACCACAACAGAAGCAACATCTTCGGCTACCACAACGCGACCGATCGCACCTCCACTATCTTCCTCTTCTCGACACCAAGAATCTCTTCCTCTGCACCACCGAGGTGAGTCCCTCGCTCTCCGTCGACCTCGCATGTTCGAGGCAGGGTCGGCTCAAGCCTATTTAAAACCCTAGGAGAAAAAATAGATTATTAACGTTGTTTAAAAAAAAATTCTACTCCTTTTTCATTCGGACTTGCAACTGTCAATCGACTTGGTTGAAAACAAATATATTCAGAATTGTTTGAAAACTAAGAAAGATAAAAAAGATATGTCTAATTATTCAAATGAAAGACGAAAATAACAACTCTTACAAAAAGGAATAAATGAAATGAGACAACATATAATAGAAAAAATCATGTTTCCATCTTCAACTCATCATCACCGCAAACCAAAATAAATAAATAAATAAAGAATATATATACAAAATGGCATAACTTAATATATATAATCCTTAGAAAATGAAAATCATAACAAGATCAAATCATCCATTATCATTTGTTAAAAACTAAATAAGTCATTTTAGGCACAGAACAAAAGAAAAAATAAATCATATTTTTCATCACCTAAATCAAAATAGTTGTAAATGATAGAATACATACGAAAGGGAAATCGAAAAATTTATTTATGTAATTACATATAAATAAAAGCTAAACTTAATGTCTATAAGGAAGCGAAATGGTAAAGATATCTAACTCACTATTGCTCAAAAATAATAAAATCCTCTATTTCGATCGAACATAATATGGATGAATCCCTCAACATTTGAACTTAATCAAGCAAGGAGCTGCAAAGTAGTACCAACCGAATCAACGTGACAACGTTAGGTGTAATTTCTCTTTCCCAATATCAACGAGCATGACAAGTACAAAGAGGGGGAGCTAGTCAAGGGAAGAGGGGGAATTCGAAAAAAAATTAATGTTTTTATTTTGCATTGCATAGATAATTTTTTTTTAAATTCATGTTCTTACCAATCAGAAGAGAAAACGTTACTAACAAAAAATAAATGTAACAAGAAAAGGCTAGGGTTGAAAGATATTAAAGATGAATACATTAGATCTTATAATATAATATACATAATAAAAATTAAATTTAAAATATTAAAAAAAGAGCCCCTTATGACTCTTTCCATTTGAACAATAATAAGATTTTTATAAAATCTATAGTTTTGATTAAAAAATGAGATATGTAAATTTTTTATCAAGACCCTATTCTTTTCTATTACCTTAAAATATATAATAAAAATATATTTAATATATAAAAATAATGGACCCTAATAAAAATTGAAATCCTAAACATAGGCATAGGCCTTAAGACGGCCCTGGTTCGAGGGCACGTGGAGGCAAGCCAAAGGAGTTGGTGGTTGCGAGCGCGTCGTTACTCAAACAGTTTGCTGTTAGGGGTTCATTGGGGGGATGCGATCGACGGGTGGAGGGCCCGAGCAAGTTCGAGTCAGAGTTGGTGCTGAGGAAAGAGGTATTCCAGGGTTGTGTGAGCACAATGGAGGCGATGGTGAGAGTGTTGAGAGTGATGGAGTCGAGTGGAAAGGGGGCGGAGGTGGATGGCGCACTGTTGTTGCTGCTGAGAGCCATGGTGGGCTTCCTAGTGCACCACCTGAAGCCGACAAAGCCCCGCACCAAACTGAAGGAGAAGAAGGAAATCATTGTAGAAATGGCGACAGCTAGGATGACGATTGAGAAGAAGGGAGCTGCCGAGGAACACAATCTAATGGTACAATTGCTATGCTCATAACCTATTTGTTGTTATTATTAGTCTTAGAAAGAGTAATATTATTTATATCATTGAATTTGTGCTTCTAAATCATTTTTTTTTTTCAATTTTTGTTCAGTAGCTAAACATTTTTTGTATTTTGTAGATGTTTCTATCAGCACAAGCTAGATGACTACACAAGCTTCCCCCCATAATCTGTCTTGCTTGTAGCCTGTTTTTTTTTTTTGGTAACAACTATGAGAGGTTGTCTATTCTGACCAGTCATTGTTATGGTTTTGATTAAAATTTTTTATAATGATTTTTATGTTTCTATTTCCTTCCTTTGATTTGTGTTTGCTTAATATCTTCATAATTTTGCTTGAATTTATCATTTGCTTATCAGAATCCTTGTTTCCTTTTACTAGCTATTGGATCTTTTGCTTCGTTTTAAAGATCTTCTCATTAAAGAGATAGATTAACTTTTGTATATCTCGCTAGAGGTTATGATCCATATACTTATAGAAACTTGCGCATTGCCTTTAAAGATTTTCTAGTTAAATATGAGATTTTGTTTGCTTTTGGGACATGAATCTAAGATGATGCCCTTGCTTCCACAAGTTATTCTCAACCGATTGCTTTTTTTTACACAAAGAAAACATTCCTTGAATTCTTGATGAATGAAACACAAGATATTTTACCTTTTTTAAGGAGAGAATTTCTTCTTCATATTTCCTCTGCATTTGCTCTCTATTTCCTTTTTTCCCTCTATTCATTTTTATACTGTTTAACATCAAACTGAAACATTTATAAATAAGCAGGCTAGAAAATTTTGAACAACCGCCAAATCCTAGAAAATATTTTGTTCAATTCTTTGGGACTTCAGAATTGTAAGTTTGCTAATTCTTTTGCTAGGTTTACAACTGTCTAATACTTTGTTTGTTTTGTTCTATATTCTTCTTGATAATACATTTGGATGTGATATTAATTTGGTATAAACTAATTTTTTTTAGAACTACAAACAAAGACGGTCTTTTTGGGTTGTAAGAGAAGCTAATGCTGCCTTGTTGTTATTGATTGTGAGTGAGGATTTGGCTAATAATTACTTCCTAATGCACTTTGTAAGAATTGCATCACAAATCCAGAAATCAAGCAATTCCAAATTAGATCATAAATCCAGAAATGAGGATAAGGACATTAAGGCTGGTCATATATAGTTTCTCGACATCAGATCATAAATATGATGATGGAGACGAAGGCTATGATGGAAGTCTTGAGATCGGCACGAACACTTGTGGCTAGTGGACTATTGTTGGATGCATATGTTGGAATTTTTTATCACTTGTATCTCTTCGATATTTAATTTAGTTGATTTACGACCGTCGGATCTTCCTGGAGGTTGCTTTCGGAGGAAGCAAGCTGATTAGTTTACGTCGAGGCTAGTGTTTGACACTATCTCCATAAAACGATATTGCTCCGCTACTGGTGCTCATGGATAGCAGCAATTCGTTTCCAAGATACAACGACGTCGTCTCGGAATAGTAGCACTTCAAATTCCGAGACCGGCGAACCTTTTCGTAGGCTTTTTGGACTCTCGATGCAGAAGATGGATGAGTGCAAATGCTTTAAATTGCAATGCTTGAATGAATGAAATGATCAAGTGGAGGGATCTATTTATATTAAGTGAAGAGATAAGTACCCTTTGGTTCGGACAGATCTGGACCGTTCATAACGAAAGGGTATAACCCTTTAAAGGTCTTTTAATTTCGTCCCTTGATCTGAAGAGTTATAACTCTTCAGATTCCATCTTGATCTCAGCCGCCAGATTAGAACATTTTATCCGACGCCTCAGATCCTTTCTCCCTCTTCACAGTCAGATTCGAATCTGACGCTCCAGATCGCACGTATCTTGAACAATTAATTTCTCATTCACCCTTAATCGGGTTTGAGCAAATAAATAGTCCAAATTTATCTACGCGAAATGTAGATTTCGATTTTGAAGTCAAACTTGACTTTCAACGATCGATGGTATCAAAATTTTGCTTTTGCAAAATCGTATCCAACATGATATTAGATTAAAATAGTGTGGGAACATTATTGACAATGAGATCTTTAATTGTTAGTGATTCAATTTTTGTAGTTGATTTTGAGAATTTGGTGAGCTTTGTAAAATTATTATTAGATGAATAAAAATTATGTAGTCATATTATGATTGCATCTTGTAATTTTATTAGAGTGGTTGTGCTCCCTTTCTTGGAGTTAGAGATTGGTCCTCCTTGTTCTTAGCATAGTTGTCACAAGCGCAAAGCGCTCAGGGGTCTTGGGGCTTAAAGCGCAAAGCGCAAAGTGAAGCGTGGGCTTTACGAAAAAAAGCGTAATAAACAAAAGGACTATTATATCTATCAAAAATCTTTGAAAATGTCTTTGAAAATCCAAATGACAATAACAAGTTGATAAAACTGTAGATTATTCAAAAAACTAAAACTAAATCAAAAGTCTGAATCAATGCTTAGATGAAAATGAAATATCAAATATCAAAATCATCATCTTCTTCATCTTTATTATCCAAATCTATGTCATCAGCTCCATCGCTTGATTTGTATCCATCGGTATCTTCTTCTTCAATTTCATCATCAAGGTTAATATCTTCTTCATCGACAAGACTAGTTTGAGCCGAAATTTGTTTTCTTTTTGCTGAAGCAGATGATGATGCTCCTTTTGAAGAAGACGCATTCCGAGATCGAAAGTCATATGCACTTTCACCAACCCCAGATGCTCGTGCTATATCACTCCAAGGCAAATCTTCACCTTCAAAGACAAAATCATTTTCAATATCTTTATCACTGTCATCTAATTTTCCCAACAACCATTCATTACTATCATCTATCTCTGACAAAGAAATAGGATCAATCTTATCTCGCATGTCATATCTACGCCTCAAAGCTCTATTGTACTTGATATATACCAAATCATTCAATCGTTGTTGAGATAACCTATTTCTCTTCTTGGAATGTATCTACAAAAAAAAATTAAGAAATTAAAGGTTAAGTCCATAATATAATTTTTAATAAGTATTAAAAAAACTCTAACTTACATGTTCAAAAACACTCCAATTACGTTCACGGCCAGAAGCAAAGCATGTGAGGTTTAAAATCTTCATTGCAAATGTTTTTAATTCAGGCGTTGATGCACCATAAGAAGGCCACCAATCAGCTTGAAACACAAAAAACATATAAATTATTAGATTAACTTTATTGTAATGATATCATCCAATATTGAAATATCACAAGTCACAACAAATTATTTGCAAATTTACCTAGTGATTTTAAAGTTCTTGTCTGATAGCCATTGGCAAATCAAAAAGTCCTGCTTTCTTGTACTTTTTCAATTGATTCGTGATATGATCTTGTAAATCCTCACCTCTCACCAATCTAGATATGCACTTGTACAAACCCTCCATCACTTCTGTATCATTTTCTATGTCAGGGTTTGAGTAAAAACACTCTGGATTCAAGAAATATCCAGCTGCGTGCAAAGGTCGATGGAGTTGAATGTTCCATCTTTTGTCAATGAATTCAAAAACACTTCGATATTTCTCTTCATTATTATTAAATGACGCAGCAATAACTTCTTTAGCTCTCTCCATTGACTCATAAATATAACTCATAGGAGATCTTTTTTTACCATCTACCAGTCGCAATACTTTCACCAATGGGCCATTAACTTTTAACGCAAAAATCATATTTTTCCAAAACGAAGGCATCAATATCACTTCTGCTACACGTTTTCCTGTAGCCTCCTTCGAAAATCGACTATTTGCCCACTTTTCAGATGTAAACATCTTTCTCAAATTTGCTTGTTGTACATGAAATCGCTTTAAAGTCAAAAAAGCAGTTGCAAAACGTGTCTTTGCAATTCTTACTATGTCTCTCTGCCCAGTAAACTCTCTCATCATGCTCAATACTTGTGGTCTGTTATAAATATAATCATTCACCATCAACGCCCGTTCATGCAGTTTTCTAAGATGAGGAATTTTGAATATATCCTCGCGCAAAAAATCTAAACAATGAGCTGCATAAGGAGTCCAGTACAAGTGTGGAAATCGATTTTCCAAAAGACGACCAGAAAAAAAATAAAATTAGTAAAAAAAATAAAAATATGATACAAATATCCAATTATTAATTGAAACTTGAAAATAATATATATTTAAAATATTACCCGTACTGACATTGCAACTTGCATTATCTGTTACGATTTGAACCATATTTTTTTCTCCAATGCGATATACAAATTTAGAAAGTAACTCAAACATCTTGTCAGCTGTGTGAGAATAGCCTGAAGCATCAACTGATTCAACAAAAACACTTCCTTTGGGACCGTTTACCAAAAAATTTATAAGAGTCCTACCCTTTTTATCTGTCCATCCATCTGCCATGATTGTGCACCCAAACTTAGCATGATCTTCTTCGTGGGATTTAAGGAGCAAGTTCGTATTTTCTAACTCTTTCTTTAAATACTTAACTCTCACTTCATGATATGATGGAGGTTTCATCCCAGATTCAAATTGTCCAATAGCTTCAATACAAGGCTCAAAAGAATCATATTTAACAGCATTGAAAGGAATTCCAGCATCATACATTCACCTTGCAAATTTCTCAACCGCAATATCTCTCAACTTCTTTTTATTTTCATCAAATTTCCCTTTGTTTTTTGCACGTCTTTGTTTGACAATTTCATCGACATCTTTCATAAAATAAAGATTAATAGGTCCAGTTTGTTTGCACTTTTGACCTTGGACCGTAGGATGGATGCTTGAATCAGATATTGGTCGTTTTCCTTTCACTTTACTTTGATGGTCATCTTCATGTTCTTCCAAATCTTCCAAATCATCAATATCATCAGAATGTGGAATATCATCCATTTGATTTTTCAAAGTACTTTTTTTTTTGCATGAACTCTCTAATTTCTTCTTTAACATGCTCGGGACATTTCGGACAAGCTTTCACATTTATATTGCCTCCAACTAAATGCAGTTTGTGTCGATAAATTTCGCCATTTGTTATTTTACCACAAAAAATACAAGTGACTATATTTGGATTTTTAGGATCTGAACATGTTGCATAACTCCAAGCAATGTCTTTTTGAGTAGATGGAATTACTATATTTGACATGGTTTAAATTAACTCAATCAACGCCGCTAAAAATTAAAATCAATAACAATAAATCAATAATAATCATTGAATAACAAATATATATATAAAACTGGAAAAAAATTATTATTAAAATATAAATCTGATTTATATGAAATTATGAATTAATTAAATTAATTATAATTTTTTAAAATATGATTTAAATATGATTCATATACATATGATTTAAATATTTAATATTATAATTCATATAAATCTGATTTAAATATGATTTTTTAAATTTATATGTTTAAAGGTCCGAAGCAAGGTCCGAAGGAAATCCTCAGGGCCTACATAAGAAGGTGCAATGGTGTGGCGATAGACGTGCCGACCGCCACACCTGAGGTCATGGTCACCGCTTTCTCCCAAGGCTTGCAGGATGGGGAGTTTTTTCTCTCGCTGATCAGGAAGCCCCCAAAGGACTTCGACAGCCTTCTCGGCAAGGCTGTCAAATATATCAATGTGAAGGAAGCGTAGGCTGCTCGCAAGAAAGAGTTGACCGCCCCGACCCATTCCAACCCCATTCAGGTTGCTAGACCCCCAGGCGGGCCTATTCGCAGCCCACACGGGCCCGCCGAGCGTACAGGTATGGAGTGACGGCATGTACAGCAGGTGGCCCAAGGGTGTTTCTCCGCCCGATGGAGGCCATATTGCACCTTCCATCAGAGCCACGACCACGCCACCGAGGAGTGTCAACAAGCTGGTCGGGGCCGAGCCCCTGCCCCCCGGGGGCGAGGACGATAGACACCTCCTGGACGAGGTGCGGGTCTAGGCGGCCCAAATGTCGACCCTGCGGCCGAGGAACTACAAGGGAGCCCCCCTAGCTGCTCACAATCTCTTCCCTCAGGGGAACCGGGCTGGGGGCGAGGAAGTGGAAGTGGAGCAGGCCAACCAACAGAATGCCATCCGAGGAGGCGTAAATGTCATCTCGGGTGGACCAACGGGAGGAGACTCCAACCGCACCAGGAAGGCGCAGGTGCGCCGACTAGAGATTCACCAGGTCGGCACCAGCGCGGCCCAGGCAGAGGGGCCCCAGATCAATTTTGGGCCTCAGGATATGCAGGGGCTGGAGGTCCCACGCGTTGATGCGCTAGTCATTACAGCCGTCATCGCCAACTATCAAGTCCACCGCACCATAGTGGACACCGGCAGCTCGGACAACATACTCTACAAGAGAGCGTTCGACCAACTCCAAATTGAGAGGTCCCAGCTGGACCTGGTAGCGACCCCGTTGTTCGGTTTCACGGGGAACCAGGTGCAGCCTATTGGTCAGATCCGACTGGTCATTTCCTTAGGCGAGGAGCCACTGAAGAGGACTCGATGGTTCACTTTCTTGGTGGTGGACGCTCCTTCGTCCTACAACGCCATTTTGGGCTGACCGGCCCTCAACGAATTCTGGGTCATCGCCTCCACCTTTTACTTGAAGGTCAAGTTCCCAGTCAGGGACAAGGTGGGAGAAGTCAAGGGCGACCAAAGAGTGGCCTGGAGATGCTACATGGACGATGTCCAGGTAGAGAGTCGCAAGGATCCGCGCCCCTTCTCTGATTGCAACATGGTCCAAGCCTCCCCTTGGTCTGAGTTGCATGAAGATAAGGAGGTGCAACTCCTCCCAGATCGGGAGGAAGCCCGAGTCAAGATCACAACAGGGTTGCCTGAGGAACTGAAAAAGCCCCTGCTGGAGTTCTTGGCTCGAAACCAAGACGTTTTTGCCTGGTCAGTTAAAGAACTGAAAGGCGTCCGACCGGAGGTGGCAGAGCATCATCTCTATGTATATCCCCATGCTCGGCCCGTGAAATATAGGAAACGGGACTTCAGCACCGAGCAAAATAAAGCGATCCGAGCCGAAATCGAGAGGTTGATGGAGGCTGGGCACATCCGGGAGGTGCAATTCCCGGCCTGGTTGGCCAATGTGGTGTTGGTGCCCAAGCCGGATAATAAGTAGCGGATTTGCATCGACTTTCGGGGCCTTAACAGGGCATGCCCGAAGGATTGTTATCCCTTACCTCGGATCGACCAGATGGTGGACTCGACAGCTGGCAGCGAGTTCATTTCCATGCTGGACGCCTACCAGGGATATCATCAAGTACCCCTGGCCGTGGAGGATCAGGAGAAGGTTAGCTTCATCACGGCAGACGGGACCTACTGTTACACTATCATGCCGTTCGGGCTGAAGAACGCTGGAGCTACCTACCAGCGCATGATGAATAAAGTCTTCCGATCTCATATTGGAAGAAATGTTAAAGTATATGTGGACGACATCCTCATCAAGTCCACCCGAGCGGAGGACTTGATAGCTGATGTCGAGGAAGCGTGCCAGACACTTTGCAAGTACGGACTCAAATTGAATCTGACCAAGTGTCACTTCGACGCCCGGAGTGGAAAATTCCTGGGGTACATCATGACCGAGCGGGGCATCGAGGCCAACCCCAGCAAGGTCAAAGCTTTGCTGGAAATGCCCCCACCTCGAAATCTCCGAGAAGCGCAGTGGCTCACAGGGCGGATCACGGCCTTGTCTCGGTTCATCTCTCGATCGGCTGAGCGAGGGCTGTCTTTCTTCAAAACCCTCCGCAAGGCCACCAAATTCTAGTGGGACGCTGACTGACAAGGCGTTTGAAGAATTGAAGGTCTACCTCGCAGAGTTGCCCGTGCTAGCCAAGCCAGAGGTCGGGGAAGTCCTGTATGTCTATCTGGCTGCATCAGCTGACTCGGTTAGCATGGTCTTAGTCAAGCAGGAAGCAATCGAGCAGTATCCAGTGTATTTCTTTGCTCATCTACTAAAGGGAGCCGAGTGCCGCTATATGACACTCGAGAGGTTGATGTATGTGTTATTGATGGGCGCTCAGAGGCTCCGACCTTACTTCTTGGCTCACCCCATCGTGGTGTTGACGAACAACAACTTGGGCCAGTGACCTCTAATCCTGAAGCGTCTGGACGGCTGATCAAGTGGACCACCGAGATGTGCGAGTACGACATTCAGTACCAATCTCGGCCAGCCATCAAGGCTCAGGCCCTCGCTGATTTTCTAAGTGAACTATATGCGGACGAGGTTGAAAAAGCGTGACAGATATATGTGGACGGCTCAGCAGCTCTGTCGGGGAGTGGGATATGTATCCTAATAATCTCCCCGAGCGGAGAACAGATGCACTTGTCTGTTCGACTGGAGTATCGGACCACAAATAACAAGGCCGAGTATGAGACCCTCATATTCGGATTGTAGGCTGCTAAGTATGTAGGAGCAACCCGGGTGATGCTTTATTCCGACTCCCAACTAGTCACACAGCAAGTGGCCGGACGATTTGAGGTCAATAGAGACCGGTTGCAGGCCTTCATCGAAGCCTATGAGAAGCTGAAGGCCGAGTTCCAAGAAGTGCAAGTACGGAAGATCCTAAGGGAGGATAACTTTAAGGAAGATGAATTGGCTAAGCTAGCCAGCTCAGTCGGCTCTTGGGTGCTTCCCCAACCAGGCGGTCCAGCACTACTCATCATGCAAATAGAGAGACAAGCTGACTTGGAGTTGGAATCCGACTGGCGAACCCCAATCATTGCCTACCTTACAAGGGGAGTCTTGCCGGCCGACCGAGAAGAAGCCGATGGCTCAAGAAGCATGTAGCTCGGTATACCATGGTCGGCGATGTGCTATACAAAAGAGCATTCTCCCGACCTCTACTCAAGAGCCTGGGCGAAGAGGATGCATACTATGTGCTGGGAGAAATTCACTTGGGGATCTGTGAAAATCACGCAGGGGCTCGTGCGACGGCCTGGAAGGCACTAATGTCAGGTTATTATTGGCCGACCCTGCAGAAGGACGCCAATGAGCTGGTCGCCACATGCTTATCTTGCCAAAAGCATCACTGCCTACCACATCGACCCACAGAGGCAATGAAAGCATCAGCGGTCTCTTGCCCTTTTGATCAATGGGGCATGGACATTGTGGGACCGTTCCCCGACCGCCGCCGCTTAGAAGAAATATTTGCTGGTGGTCGTCGACTACTTCTCCAAATGGATAGAGGCTGAGGCCCTGGCGTGGATTACCGAGCAGGCGGTGATGAAGTTCCTGTGGCAAGACATATTATGCCGATACGGAATTCCACACAAAATTGTCTTGGACAACGGGAGACAGTTTCAAGGGAGAAAGATACAAGAGTGGTGCGCGAAGTATGGTATCAAGCAAGCCTTTACTTCGGTAGCCTATCCCCAAAGCAACGGCCAAGCAGAAGTGGTCAATCGCGAGATCCTTAAAGGATTAAAGACTAAGCTGGATCATGTTGGTGGAACGTGGGTAGATGAGATCCTGAGCATCCTATGGGCCCTGCGGACTACGCACAAAGAAACCACGGGGTGCACACCTTTCCAGCTAGTCTACGGGAGCGAAGCGGTGATTTCGGTCGAGGTCGGATGTGAATCGGATCGACGGGTAGCCTATGACGAGGATAACTCGGAAAGGAGACGACTGGAGCTGGACTGGTTGACGAAATCCGAGGCAAAGCAGCCGCTCGGATGTTCGCATATCGGCAGAAGATGAAACAAAAGTATGATCGGAAGGTGCTGTCGAGGACGTTCCAAGTGGGGGATCTAGTCTGGAAGAGAATCAAGCCCGTCGGAGATGTAAGCAAGCTGGAGCCGCAGTGGGGAGGACCCTTCAAAATTATTCAGAAGCACGCCTCAGGGGCTTACTACTTAGAGAACGAGAAAGGGAAAAGGTTGGATCGACCCTGGAGTGCGATTCACTTTCAGCCATACCAGGCTGCCCAATGAGAAGTTATAATGTTAATGTAAAACACTCATGATAGTGGAAAAACATAGTCCTCACTCCACTCGCAGGTACTCCAGACTCTCGTCTCCACACGAGTTATAACCGGGATTCGCTCCCATCTATCCCGCGGATCGGCTCTCAGTCGGACGCGTGGCGGCCCACGCTCCCTGAGTCTTGCCCGACCGTGTGCTCAAAACTCTTGCCTTGCCAGCAAGTTATAAGTGGACCAGCTTCCACGCCCCACTCGATTCAGTGTCTCCGATCGGACACGTGGCGGCCCACGCTCCTGAGAATCGGCCTGAATCAGTGTCCAGACTCTTGTCTCCGCACGAGTTATAACCGGGATCCGCTCCCATCTATCTCGCGGATCGGCTCTCAGTCGGACTCGTGGCGGCCCACGCTCCCTGAGTCTTGCCCAACCGTGTGCGCAAAACTCTTGCCTTGCCTTGCCAGCAAGTTATAAGTGGACCAGCTTCCACGCCCCACTCGATTCAGTGTCTCTGATCGGACGCGTGGCGGCCCACGCTCCTGAGAATCAGCCTGAATGAGTGTCCAGACTCTCGTCTCCGCACGAGTTATAACCGGGATCCGCTCCCATCTATCCCGCGGATCGGCTCTCAGTCGTACGCGTGGCGGCCCACGCTCCCTGAGTTTTTTCCGACCGTGTGAGCAAAACTCTTGCCTGGCCAGCAAGTTATATGTGGACCAGCTTCCACGCCCCACTCGATTCAGTGTCTCCAATCGGACGCGTGGCGGCCCACGCTCCTGAGAATCGGCCTGAATCAGTGTCCAGACTCTCGTCTCTGCACAAGTTACATCTATCCCGCGGATCGGCCCTCAGTCGGACGCGTGGCGGCCCACGCTCCCTGAGTCCTGCCCGACCGTGTGCACAAAACTCTTGCCTCGCCAGCAAGTTATAAGCGGACCAGCTTCCGCGCCCCACTCGATTCAGTGTCTTCGATTGGACGCGTGGCGGCCCACGCTTCTTGCGAATTGGCCTGAATCAGTGTCCAAACCCTCGTCTCTGCACGAGTTACATCTATCCCCCGGATCGGCCCTCAGTCGGACGCATGGCGACCCACGTTTCCTGAGTCTTACCCGACCGAGTGCGCCAAACTCCTGAGTCCTAAATTAGGGACATCCCCCAGACATCTCCTTGACCTGGCCCCTAGTCGGGTCCAGGGTGGCCTATGCCCCCTGAGCAGGACCCGAGTGGAGGTACCACTGCGAACCTTTATAAGGCCCGTGGCTCGGCAAGGACATGTTGAATGGCCCAAGTTAGCAACTTCACCCAATTAACTCAAACGGGAGTGTTTCGTTCTGGCATTCGCAAAGTATGGCTTATTCCCGCCCGAGTGGCCGGAACACACAAACCATCGTACTCACGAATTTCATATACTCACTTGACAAGGCGGGCCGGGGCTGAAGTACCCTCTCTCGGGTCACTTCCGCCGCCCGGACCCTCGACACTTAAAACATCGCACAAACACAAGAGATAGAAAAAGGGAAACTGACATTTATAATCACGAGGCTAGTACAAAAACGGGGTGTGACCCATTTGCAAGGAAAAGAAGACAAAGCAAACATCCCTCGTAACAATCGTTTATCGTGCTCGGTGGGTCTCTCTTTGGGGCTTGTCTTGGCGCAGGGAATCGGCGTACGCTTTCATGTGATGAAGTCGTCGTTGAGTCGCCTTCAGCACGGATGCCTAGACTTCGTGCTTTTGTTTAAGCTTGCTAAGCTCAGCAGAGCAAGCCGCCTGTTCCTCTGCTTTGGCCTTCAGGTCCGTCCGGAGAGCAGAGATGGTGTGATGCGCATCCCAGAGCTGGGTCTTGAGTGTGACAAGTTCCTCGAGATCCCAGATGGGGTGCGTCGCCTACCAGAAAAACAGCAAGTGTTAGCATTAAAAGGAAGAAGCATAGGGGAAAAGAAAAGCAAATCTGACTAGCTCTTGAGACGAAGGAGTCAGCGCGCTGGTCGGGACTCCGGTGGTAAGCCATTCGGAAAACACTTGCCGAGTGGGCCATATAGAGGCATCACCCGAGCCTACTCCTTGAGTGAGGACTTGCAGCTAGGGTAGTATCCCGTCGCAGGGTCGGCTCGGGATGATCCTGCCAAGTGCAGAGGTCGGCTGATAGTAACCCCTCCAGCATTGGCCGGGGCGGTCTGCCCGGCCGATCCACCTAAAGGACTGCCCTGGCTCGCAGAATGCGAACCAGAAGTGGTTGGTGAGAATGCAATAAAAGAGGCCCCACGGGTCGACAGGGTCGAAGGGCCGCCTGAGTAGAGGATGCTGGAATGAAAGCCTCCCTCTGAAGCAAGGCGGGGGAGGTATCGTGAGTCGGCAGAGGAAGAGATACCTTGTGAGCTGGCAGAGGATGGGTGTGCTCCAGAGCGGAGGTCACACGGGAAGACAAATGAGCCGCGGCTGAAGGCTCTGCAGGAGCAGACACCTTGGCTTGCTTCGCCGGGCGGGGAAGGGCGGCAGTACCAGGTGAAGATGAAAGATTGGCCGATCGAAGCAGCTGACGTCTGGTTGCTAAAGGTAGGTCGTCCATATCAGTGACTCCCAGGGTGAAAGCCGGCTTTTCCCTAGCCAGTTCTTTCCCCTTACGTGAAGTAACCTTGCGCGGGGGGGGGGGGGGGGGGGGGGGGGGGGGGGAGTGGTGGCCGAAAACATCGTCGTCGGAAGCGGGGAATCTAGAGGAAGCATCATCTCGAGGAAGACCGATAGAAGCCCTCATCCGAAGATGGGGGTGACCCTTTGAGTGAGAAGGGTTCCTCGGAGGAGGTGGTTGACATCTCACAGGGATAAGAAGGGTGGCTAGAAAATGGAAAGGGACAGGATACGGGGGTAGTACGCAGATATGTTGGTTTGTTGATTCGTGGGGACGAAAGTTGCAAATCACTCCCATATATAGGGGAAGAAGAGCAATCTCAGTCGTTCAGAGAATACCTCGATAAATCGCGGGATCGAACGACCATCCTCCGTTACGTTCTGGGGGAGTATCGAAAGTCGACGAGACATAAGCATGCGGGCGGTGTAAGACAGTTCGTCGCCCGAGGTGCCCATAATCGGTGATTAACGATTCGCTGCCTGATACGTCATTCACCCATTGATACGTTCACTCACCAATTAATGCCGCTGTCAGACATCGGGATACGAATCAGGCCGATGTGACAATTGAAAAGAGGTAGGCGGGTTAGTCGAGCGACTGAGTCGGAAAGGACCGGCCTGGCCCTTGCCCTCGTTAGATCAGAAATCCCTTGGTTCAGGTCCCGATCGAACGCGTAGCGACCCACGCTCCTCGGGCTCCGACTTGACCAAGTGGCCAAACCTTCATAGATGGGCCAGCTCTTGCAAAACCCTTGGTTCAGGTCCCAGTCAAACGTGTGGCGACCCACGCTCCCCGGGCTCCGACTTGACCAAGTGGCCAAACCTTCATAGACGGGTCAGCTCTCGCAAATTCCTTGGTTCAGGTCTCAGTCGGACGCGTGGCGACCCACGCTCCCCGGGTTCCGACTCAACCAAGTAGCCAAATCTCCCCAAGCGGGACAGTTCCTAGGCGGGCACGTGGCGACCCACGCTCCCCGAGCACTATTCGACAAAAAAACTTATCTCTCGGGATGACTTGGCGGTAAACAGGCCTATGATGTTTCCTCAGATGGTTGCCTAACTCTCAGTCAGTTGGCCTGAGAGACCTACAACTTGTAATTTCATACCTAGGCGCACTCCTTCTCGCATAGCTAGTCTTCAGAGGTTGTCTGTCCTTAACCTCTCGGCTCAGTAGCGTATGTGCCGGAGATATATCTTGAGCCAAGTGTTCAAACGGCTCTCACGCGGATCATTAGCACTCAACAGTAAAGCAATCATAAGAATCCCGAGTGAAAAGAAAAAAATTTCATTCAACAGAGCAAAAGAGTTACATCATCAGGGGTCAATCGCCCTTACACATGCAAGGAAAGAAAGATAAAACAGAAGATATGACCCTCACTTGAAGGGTTGTTTTGTTATGTCGGGTAGGTCTTTGCACATATCCTGAAGATGAACGGCTGTGTGAGGCATATCGGGAGGTAGATACCCGCCCAATTTGAGCTGTCGGACGACACTAACTCCTTGGTGGATCATTACAGCCCGAAATCGCCGAGAGATCTCGTCGGTATGGGCTTGGGAATTGATGCACTCGGATCTATGCGCCTCCAATCTTTCAGCTTCCGACTCCTTGTAGGAACGAAGCTCTGCCAGTTCTGCCTGAGCCGCCTCCCACTAGGATTTCTCCTTCGTCAGCCACTCAAGCTCCTCCTTCTGATCTTGTTACGATCGATCCTTGGAAGAGAGCTCGGCTGACAGCTCGGCTATCCACTGTGCCTGCGCCGAGGCCTCGACATCTTTGGCCTCTAGTTGGGTCCTGAGGGGGTCAACGGTGGCCGATATTTCCTGAAGTTTGGCCTCTGCCTGGGTCAGCTTGTCATGGGCCTTTGCCTGAAGACCCCAGGCCTTCCGCTCATTATGCTTCAAGGTGGAGATCCGATGGTTCGTTTGAGATGCAGCCGAGTTAGCTGCCTCAACCTGGCTGCATGCAGCCTCCAGCTGCTCCTCAGAGTGAGCCAGTCTGCCTTGGAGAGTTCTAACCTCGGCTCGCAGGTTTGTCAAAGTAGGTTCGTTGGAAACGAGCTGGGTATGCACCAGTTGGCTCTTCGGACGTTCCACTTCTCTCTCGGCGTTAGCCCGAGCCGAGGCCTGGGCTAGAAGTGCCATAGAAAAGCCGTGGCAGGCTCCTGCAAACTGCGAAATAGGCACTGATCTTAAGAACAGGAAACAAGAAGCTCAATAAGGGGCCAGATTAATCCAGGCGTACCTCGGTGCCCTTGAGAAAAAATGCGTCAGCTTTATTGCGAGGACCCTGCAAGTAAAATACCTCAAGTCCTTGAGCGTAGCGATCGGCCACCGAGCCATATAGGCGAAGGTCTTGATGTTGATCGGGCAGCTCGCCCGGTGGCATTCTCAGGTGGCAGTCGGACTGAGTGGGCACCAGAAGGTGCATCATCGGATGCTCGGCTGGCTCCTCAGCAAATGGAGTTCCCGACCCCTCGGGTATTGGCAGGTCAGAAGCATCGGAGGGAGCAGAGGAGTCGGCGGCCGGTGTGATAATAGGGGGATCGGCAGCAGAATCATTATCGGGGTCGACTGCAGGAGTAATTGTCGGCAGGCGTACAATGGAGTCATCAACAGGTATGATGGCGAGAGAGTCAGCGACAGAAGGCACAAAGGGAATGATGGCGGTGGAAGTAGGAGGAGCTCCCGAATCGGTAGTCGTTGTCTTCTTTTTATTCTTCTTCTTCTCTAGATGTTTGCTGGAGGAAGGGCAAGACGAGCCCCCTGTTGGGGAAGATGCTCGTCGATGCTTGGAAGGAGTACGTTGTTTGGTGGTAGTGGGTAAGGCTGTCTCGGAAGCGGGGGGCGTGATGGACCCAAAATGACTGTCACGAATGTGGGTCTCAAATTTAGATATTTATAAATGTGCTGGAAACCCTTTTTGCAATCAAAGAAGAAAAGCGTAGTAAAGGGGTCACAGGTCGTATTTTTTCCAAAGGACTAGTTCAAGTTTGTTTGATTCAAGCTTGCCTTTATGTGTCGTCAATATTTTTGGGTTTCAAATGAAAATTGGGTTTTGGTTTCGAATAGACAAGAAAATGCAATGAAAAGAAGAAAACACATCAACGCACTAAGCAAAAGAAATGCAATTTATGAACTTAACCAATAAGAGCTTAATCTACCTAGGCAGCTTAACCAAATTTGGACAAAACAGAAGTGATATCACATGCTAATCAAAGGCTAAACAAGTGCAGTAACACAATAACTGAATTCGCACTTGAAACTAGTGCAAGAACTCACTTGATGCAAAGGGCAGAAATGAACAATTAATATGCAGAAAAAAGAAATCTGATTGTGCCTCAAGCTGACTCTACATGAAGAAGCTGTAACTAACACTTCAGAAGTGAAACTGATACATTTCAGCTTGGAAAACAAAGCTAGCAATGAAGAAATTTGAAAGAGAGAATCAAGGTATTCAGATCAGAGACTGTTCAATTAAGACACCAATCCAAAGTAAAACTGCACATGCAGGGGTGCAGGAACTATTGCAGGAGTTCAACAAATAAATCGGATACGAAGCAAACATACGAGCTGCAGTTGATGCACTAACCTAAAGACATAGAAAGCTTAAGTAGAACTCATGTACTTGGCACAAACTCATAAGCTTTTAGCTAAAATTACTGAAATGAAACTAAGATTACAGAATTATTGCAACCTGATATGCACAGGCTGGGAACTACTGCAGAAATGGAATGAAGACTTCAGAAACTCAAGGACAAGAATGCAGCTACTGATTCGGTGAACAATTGAACCAAACAGTTGATTTCAGAAATGGAACTTTGAAGTTGCTGGAACAATTAACTGAAACAATTCTGAAATGCCTAGTTTGCAGAAATTTAATTACTTTGCAGAAATGAATGGAAATGCATCAAATGAAATCAAGTTCAGAAATTTAATTCGAGTTCCTAGTGAATGAGACAAACTACAACCTAACTTCCGAAGATAAAACTACATCTAACTTAGTACACACTTCAGGGACTCAAGATTGGAATACATCTGGAACTGAAACATCAATGGCAGAACTGAAATTGATACGCTACAGTTGAACAAGAATGAGAGAAATGGAATTGGTTTCAGAAACAATTCAAATACGAAGTAAACTAATCTAAGGGCATTACTACACTGAATGTCGATTCAATTCCTGGGATTAAACCTAGCCTTAAACTGAATCCTGAGATGAACTGAAAAATTCAGAAATGAAGCTGAAATTGCAGAATTGGCAGTGATACGCAGAAATGAAATTCGAATAAACTGAGATTAAATGGAACCTTTAACTAAAAAGTAAATTGTCTAATTGAAATGCAGATACGAAACCTAATTAAGGCAGAATCGATTCAAATAAGCTCTCTAAAACATCTGATATGAAAACAGAAAAACAGAACAGTTTGCAGAACTAAAATTACAGCTGAAAAACGACAGAAATTTCATTAAAACTAATCCTCGATCATTCCCATGTTTCAAGACCACCTTGTTCGTCACACAAGGGCAAGCCAAGAACCCCTTCAACTCGCAAATCGCTGGGAAATTTAGCTTCAATGTCAGATCTGCTCAAAACTGCATCTGCCGCAATCTGGAGCTAAATTCGCCACTGAAACTTCCTCCCAACGATCCAAATCTTGCTCCAAGGTTGTGATCGAGTTGGCCACGCCTTCATATGGAAGAAATCACTAACAAAAACAAAGAACAGACGAGCAAACGAGAAGAAACTCAGCTGGAAAATGGCGAAGGAGACGCGACAGAGCAAAAATCAGATCTGAAGGCAGTTTAAGTAGGTAAATAATGGACGGCTGAGATTCATCCCGCTTCATCCAACGGTGGATCCTCGTCCGATTTGATTCAAAATTTCCAGATCTTGATCAGAGGTCAGGATCATCCTCGTGGTAGCTCGGATCTGCCAGATCTGTAGCGGATGACTCAGATCAAACTGATATTTGAAATGGACGATCTAGATTACTCTAATCATAATCCAACGGCTAAATGATCTCCGATTGGGCTGAAACTCTCAGATCTTGATCTGATCGCTCGATTAGACTTAACCCCAGCTCGGATCGATCAGAAGTTCTCAGATGGTCTAGATCTAACCGTTCTTGCATCGGACGGTCCAAATGAGTCGACGCTTGATTCCTTTGATCTGGTCCACTTTTGACTCAACCTTGACCCAACATAACCTAGGTCATGATCCCTCCGAGCCTGCAAAAGTTGATCAAAGATTTAGTAGCAAAACAACTCGAAATATCAAAATTTGCAATTGAGTCCAAAAAGAGTATAAATCCTAGAATCTAGAGTAAATCCACAATTATGCAAGTAAAATATGGATCAAATACGGATTTAAGCATATGAAATGATCAACAAAATGACACTTATCAGGGCGCCGACTCCAGGGCAGGTGGAGTTGGGTTCGCCGAAGCTTCCTTCGTCGAGGCACCTATCCTGGTCGCCAACTCGGCAGCAACCCAAGCCCGCAGCTCGGCCTCGTCTAGTTTGAAGCCTTCCCGTAGAGACACGGATAGCAGCATGGGAACTTCGAGAATAACATGAGCTCAAGCATAATTAAAGAGTGTGCAGAGAAGGTACAGTAAGGCTTACCGACTATGGACAGTGAAGGGACCGACCCCGGGCTGAGACCAAAGGTGGGAAGAATCCCCTCCTTCAGCAGATGTCCCCCGTGAAAGTGCCTACCCTCTAGCTCGACCGCAACAATCTTGTAGGCCACGGAGGTGCGATAGTTTCTGCGGAGAAGGTCGGAGACAGGAAGCTCCTTGGTCCATGCCATGGGCCAGTTCGGAGCCAAAGTGGGCTTGATGAAAAAATAACGCTCTTTCCATCCTTTGTGGGAAGAGGGAAGATTCAAGAGGAAGGAAGGGAAGATTCAAGAGGAAGGAAGCTTTGGCTCGGGCCTGGAAGAAGCAGTCGCCCGATTCTTGCTGATTGGGGTAAAAAAGTAATGGAAGTGCTCGGGCTTTAGGGAAATCTTGTATAAGGCGAAAATGATGACGAAACCGCACAGTAGGCGTATGGAGTTCGGAGCCAATTGAGATAAGGGGATCTGAAAATAATCACAGACAGAGGAGATGAAAGGATGAACGGGAAATCGGAGATCGGCTTGCAGGTGGTCTAGAGACAAAGTGATGTAACCCAAGGGAGCGGAGTTGGGCCGATCAGTTGACTTGGGCAGACGCATGTGGTGGCTGGAAGGGATCAAGAAGTCTGACCAGATTTGCTCCAGGTCATGGGCAGTGAGATTAGTTACCATGGCGGAGTACCATGGCAAAGAAGGGGAGGAGGACGAAGAAGGAGAAGCCATCAAATGAGAATGAGAGAGGAAACTGACCGATGGAAAGAGCCGCCGGAGAAGAAAGTCGAAGAAGAGGAGTTGTTGGAGCCCTAGCAGCACTCAGAGCGGCGGAGAACGATGCGGGGATTCGAACGCAGGGAGAAGAATGGTCAGATGAAAGGCCTACTTATGGGAACAGGCAAGGGACGCTTGTCGTTCGATGAAGAGTTGGGAGAAATGTGTGACCATGCCCGAACCGTCTGATCAGACTCGGGTGATGTTCAAAATGGCAGAACACATGGGTGCGTCGAACGTTCGCGAAAGATGATGGCATATCCTTCGGTATGCGGGCGCAAATGACTTAGGGGCGCGAATCTTAGGTTGTTAAGGCGGCAATTAATGAGAAGATACGCCATGATTTCAAAAGGTACGTCAGGCTCGAGCCAAAGTCGGGGTCCAGTCAGTCAGACTGCATGCCTCCTTCGACTAGACTTAAGGGGGATGCTTATGATCCCAGGACAGCTTGCATGTAGCCTGGCTCGGCAACCTGGTGCCTAGTCAGAAGGAAGATGGTTAATGGGCTGGAAAGGCCCGTCGGATAGGTGTCGCTCAAATCCAGGCCCCTAGGCGATGCGTGGTGGCCCACGCTCCTTAGTATCGGCCTGACCCCAGCTTGGACATTCATGCTCTAATACCCCTCCAGGTTTGGCTCCTCTCCGACGCGTGGCAGACCACGCTTCGGGGGTAAGCCCGAACTAGAGGGAGCGTTACTCAACACTTCGTCACTCAATGCCCCAGTCGGCACCCTCATATGCCCTCAGCCGGTCTCGACACTCAGTGTCCCAGTCGGCACCCTCATAGGCCCTCAGCTGGCCTCGACACTCAGTACCCCAGTCGGCACCCTCATAGGCCCTCAGCCGACCTCGACACTCAGTGCCCCAGTCAGCACCCTCATATGCCCTCAGTCGGTACTGGCAGGTACAACCACTCCCTGACACCGGACTATCAGAAGCTGTACGGGGTCGGCGCAGGACTGAAGCCATCTGGGTCTTAAACGACGGATATCCCGCCGAGGTATTGATCTTCCCGCCATAACCTGTCCCCCCGTACCACGATCACATACACTAGTGTCAGGCCGAGCGGCGCCCAACGACGCCAACCATTAAGTTGACAGCGCCCCTTTTCTTAATCCAGTATGTGCTACTTTATCCTGCCACCTCTGGGCATGCATTACCTTGTCCTCGCTGCATGACAACAGGTGGCAGACAGGGCAGGAGCTGTCAGCTTCCCCGGCTATATAAGCCTCCTCACTCCGCATCTCTCAGGTACGCGCAATAGTGTAATTCCATACTGTTCTATTGCTTTCCATTGCCACCGTCGAGTACTGGATTGACCGTCGGAGTGTCTGGCCGGGGACTTTTCCCGGCGGGTTCTAACGGTCTCTGTCTTGCAGACTAGGCTCGAACCAGCTCAGTAAGTCATCTCATCGACTTCGTGCTCTCCGGAGACTTATCCAGCTGTAGGGGCGTCCAGCTTGCTTCGCGACAGGATTATATATATATATATATATCCTTTTAAAAATCAAGCTAGAGATTCATTAATTGTTCGATCGACGACCTAGCAAATATTTTCTTTATATATATATACTAGTATAATACCCGTGCGATGTACGAGAATCTTAAAATAATTCAAATAACATGTTTAGTGATAATATATATATGAGTGATGATAGGGACAGTGAATTTGGGACAGTGAATGTGACAGTGAATGACGTGGTAATTATTGTGTACACGTCCGATCGTCGATCAGACACTACCGGCGGCCTTCGACCGCCACCCCGAACCAAACTATACCCTGGGGGGCACGGTGAACTCGTCGGGGATCGCCGCAATTGCGATCTCGCATCATTGACCGTCAATTTCGATAGGTTCACCGTTGTCGGCGATCCTGACGAGTTCACCGTCTTCCGAAGGTATAGTTTGATTCAGGGCGATAATCAGAGGCCATCGGTGGTGTCCGATCGGCGATCGGACGTGTACACATTAATTGCACGTCATTCACTGTCCCAAATTTCACTACACCAATCATTACTCTATATATATGTGTGTGTGTGTGTCAATTTTTATTATTAAATGAAAAATTAAAATGAAAAGTAATTTTATTTTATCATGGATTCATGTCAATATAAGATATAGTATTATTTTTTATAATGTAAGATATTAATGGTGATCATAAGTTTTATAAGGGTGGTGGATGTGGATGCGATCTAAAATTTACTTTACTTTGATAAAGGTGTGTCAGGCCTGCGCTATAATGCAACACACAGGCGACACATATAAATCCTAGTAGCAAGCTACTGTGATAGGTCATCCCTTATATAAAAATTAATTTAATATCAAAGTAGATCAATGACCCACATATCAGATATTAAACTAATTAGAATAGATACTACACTTGATCTTAGCCAAAAGGCAGAGAAATGTATGAGTTATTTTACTGTTCTTTGTCCATATTTATAATTGCTCTATGTGTATTCGTCTTGGTAACTTCAGATGTGGGACTATCATTTTTCTTACATCAAAATTATTTTTTGAATTATCTTTTTTAAATTTGATAAATTATTTTTTAAATTTTTAATTTTGGATTAAGATCTGAATTTTTCTTTTTAGGACTTATAATTATATATTTTCTTTTAAATTTATATTTTTAATTATAAATTTTTTATTTAAAAAATTTATATTCGATCTAGACGGAAATCTTAAGCTCACACACACTGACGTGTGCAACGGTGTCTCGGGCAAGGTAGGCGAGAATGTCGGCGCAAGAGACGACGCCGGGGCAGGCAGCTTCCAGCTTGGCCTTTGCATTATGGACGACTTGGAAAGCTTCGTCTTCGAGGTTTCGGTAGATCTTTGCGTCCTTCTCTGTCGTATTCCCCTTCGTTGACGAGATCAACACCGACCCATCGCAGCCCTATATATACACGCACATTATTGAATCAGATACTGATCCAATTACAATAATGTTATCAGCTAAATTAAATTAACGGCAATTTACCAAAGGGCGTACCCAAGAATACATATTTACCAAAAGGCGTACCATGGTTTCAATGTTACCAAAGGGCGCACATATTTTAGTAAACATCCTCTTATACCCCTACTGTCAATCAAGTACTGCATGCAATTCTCTTTCCCTTTCTCTTTCTCTTTGTCAGTAACGAATTTCGAGATGGACCATAAAAAGATGTTCCTTTATATTTTGATAATAATATTATGGAATCTTTTTCAAAATAAAAAAATATTGAAATTAATTAAAATATTTTTATTAAATTAAAACTAAAAAACATTTCAGCCGTCCACGTTGGGCCTGAAATGGTTCCATTTCAGGCCCAACGTGGGCCTGAAATGTTTCCATTTCAGGCCCAACGTGCCCAATATTAAGGATCTTTTCTCGATTCTTTGATATTACATTTTAACACCTCGGAGAAGTCCAAATAAACAATGGATAGCAAATTTGAACTCCTTGTAACCTCAGAAATCCACAGGAACTGAAATTTTTACAATCGGAGCTCTCTAGGTCAATCAGTGGCCTTTTGGAGTCATTGGGGCCTGAAATGGAAAAATTTCAGGTCCACGTTGGGCCTGAAATGTTTCATTTCAGGCCCACGAAATGGTTTCATTTCAGGCCCAACGTGGGCCTGAAATTTTTTCATTTCAGGCCCCAATGACTCCAAAAGGCCACTGATTGACCTAGAGAGCTCCGATTGTAAAAATTTCAGTTCCTGTGGATTTCTGAGGTTACAAGGAGTTCAAATTTGCTATCCATTATTTATTTGGACTTTTTCGAGGTGTTAAAATGTAATAATGAAGAACCGAGAAAACATCACGTTGGGCCTGAAATGGGCACGTTGGGCCTGAAATTGAACTGAAATCCACAGAAACCTGAGAAGTCCAAATAAACAATGGATAGCAAATTTGAACTCCTTGTAACCTCAGAAATCCACAGGAATTGAAATTTTTACAATCGGAGCTCTCTAGATCAATCAGTGGCCTTTTAGAGTCATTGGGGCCTGAAATGGAAAATTTTCAGGCCCACGTTAGGCCTGAAATGTTACTATTCCGAGACATCGTCGTTATATCTTGGAAATGAATTGCTCCTATCCGTAAGCACCTAAGCGGAGCAATATCATTTTACGGAGATAGTGTTGAACACTATCCTCAACGATATTATATCAGATTGTATCCTTCCCGACTGCAATAAATAAATAAATAAATAAATATATATATATATATATATATAAAGAAAATTTTCCTTTTTAAAGACCCGCTAACTATTTTTTGGGATGTTTAATTTATTTTTATTGAATATAATTAAATTAGAAGAAGACTATATAGATATTTAATCTATTTTTTTAATTATATTTTCTTTTTTAATATGATATTAATTCTAATATGATTTTGTTGAATGATTACAATTGGATAGAAAGAATAAAATTATTAGTATAGAAGATATTCGATCTTCTAGTAGGTATGAGTATAACTATAGAAATGAATATCCTATCTCTGATGGGTATGATGATGAATGATATTAAATTTGATCTAAATTTGACGATTGTTACCGCTATGTTATACTATTTTCTTTTATGTAAATATAATTTTTCAATAAAGTTGTTATGAAATTATTATTTTTGAAAATAAATGCACTCAGTAAGTTAAAAAAAAATATACAATGACTATAATTAAATTAAAGATGGTAGGTTAATTACATATTAAATAAAAATTAACCCAAACTTTGAGGGCGTTTCTGCAAATATGCTTAAACTTATAACCCTTCTTCTTTTCCTCCCGTCATCACGGACGATCCCCTTCAGCGCCCGACGCCGCACGCGAGCGGTTCTCTTCCTCGCGCTACAACCGCCGCCGCAAAGCTCTTCCCAACAACCTACCTCCTCCCTTGATCGAAGCCGACGCCTTCTCACGCAATCATTTCTTCTCCCCGAACGAGCGACGATTTCTCCCTGCCTTGGAGCGCCTGTGAAGGGAGTCGACCATCCCTGTCCAACTCCGGCGCCGGTGGGTCAAGAGGAATTTGGGGATTCTCTAAGGGTTTTCGGAAGAAAGGGATCTTGCGATTTGGGGCTGATCTGTTGGATTAAAGCCGATGCGAACACGCCGGTGCACCGCAGGTAAGGATTGTCTATTTGATTGGGTTATGGATCGTTCTTGCTCTGCAATGTTTCATTTGGCTCAATGGTTTCTATTCGTGATTTAGGATATGGCCTCGTAGTCGTGGGTTTGTGTTTGGATCAAAAGATGGAGTTGGTACTTTTAGAATTCTTTATTTCTCTTAGTTTTGAAGTGTCATCCTAGACATAACATTTTTTTTTTATCTCTGTTCTAATGATTCAGAGATAGTAGCTTTCTTCACTTCATTCATCAGTGTGTTGGTTGTGAAATTGAGATGTATATAAGAGGAAAAGTCAACATTAGATACTTCCCAGATGATGCAACAATTAGTTTAAGTACTACACAATTGAGGGGTGCTTGATATATATTTGGCAATAAAAATGATAATGAATTTTGATTAAGAGATTTATGAATTTAATGATAATCTAATTGGAGTTGGGTTTTAAAATCAAAGGTATCATATTTTTATTTTGATTCCGATTTTCGTATACCAAGCATCATAAATAGGAATAAAATAGATTTCATTCTCATTTTTGCCTTCTAAATTCACTTATCAAGCACCCCTGATTGAAACCATAGTATTAAGAGGTGAATGTTACAAGCATAATATAACTTGCCACCTCTAAATTAATTAATTGTTTGTTTTTTACTTTTTATTTTTTAAAAGAACAATTACAACAAAATTATCCTGGCATTTTGATCAATATTCAAATTATTATAGACTTGTAGGTATACCATGTAGATATAATGATATTTTAGTGAGAGGGGAAAAGATTGGACACACACCACTATGACATGGATTATTACTTAGGAATATACAAGTTGGGATTACGTCTTCTGGATCATAACTAGAGCTTGTTATGAAACCATGTTGAGCATCGATATATTAATTTGCCAAATAGAATCGTGTTTTCTATTTATTTCAAAATATTGAGGTGATTGGTGAGTAATTTGCTTAATGATTCAACATCTAAATAAATATCAGCAAAAGATTCTAATAGTTGTTTAGCATCTAGTTTAGTTAATTTATTTGTTGTATAAATAGCTAAATTGTATCTGTGATACAGGCTACAAATCGGATACGTGCTTTTGTTCGTGGAGGTTTACTTGGATACGTTCTACATTTAAGGTGAGCACTTCTTCTTTGTATTTGGTAGTTATTGTACTTAAATGCATGATTATTTTATTGTCTGAGTAGGTTGATTTACATTAAATCTATTCTGCTTATTTTTTCTACTTAATACTTATTTTTGCTTAATCTTTGAGTAATAATCCAAAATATTCAGTTATACAGTCTCAACTCTTGGTTTCTGATGTAAAGAGTACTGTTTGTACACGTATACTTTAGAACTATCATTTGACGTATCTAGGATTTGGTTGACATTAGATATACCCAACCCAATATATTAGTTACATGTTTTGGTATTGTTTGAACACATGTTTATCGTATTGATTGCATGATTTTGATTTGATTGAGGTCGTGCATATTAATGACATGCATCATAATATTGTTCTCATACTGATGATCATTGACTCACTTGTGGTTGAGATGGTTCGTCAGTTATATTTCTTATTGTGTCATGCTCAGTTGGAGTTGTGTGCAAACAGATGATGCCCCTCTGGTGTTGGCTCCCCGCTGATATTTTCGGGTTTACAGTCACAGGTATTATAACTTTTCGTGCACAGCCACATGTATTATGACTTTTTTGCATAGCCAAAGGTTTTTGGCACTTGTATCTTGTCCACCCGACTTGTCCAGTATAGCGGTAGTTAGAGTATGTATAGATCAGGTATTGCATCATGTGCATATTATGCATTGTGCATTTTGTTTGTGTTTGTTGTATTTATTTCAAGTATAATTGTTGTACTTGATTGACATGCATATATGATTATGATTTATACTTATTACGATTTGGATCTGCTTGGTACTATGAGCAGGGCTTACTAGGGTGTGATATTGGTGGGGGATTTTCCTGACCCATGGCTCCCTACAGGTTATATTGATTTCAAGGTATGTTTATGTTCATATAGTTGTTGGCGTTTGATTTATGTTCATTTATATACCTAAAGACTGTATACCTTTATTTTTATATGTTTGTTTTAGCCTTTTTATATACCATGTATTTATCTATTCTTATACCCGTATAGTCCACACGGACTCACCACCTGTTGCCTTAAATTTTGCTTTCAGGTAGTTAATAGCTGCGACTCGTACTGCCAGGAGAGAATCCAGCTGTTTGTCCTCCGCGTCAAGTACTTTTCATTGTTTCTTTTTTTTTAGCTGTACTTTTATTTCAATGAATTTATATTTATTCTATTAGTCTTAGAATGGTGGATTTATGTGTATGTTATGGCTTTGAGTTTTTCTTGGAAGTTATGTAATTTCTTTTTTATTATTAACTGCATAGTGGTGGTGTTTTCTTTTATTTATGATTGTATGAATGCCAACTTAGTGTGGTTGTAATTCTTTATATGTTGAGATATATGTGTATAAGTTTCAATTATGCGTCGTATAGGAGAGATGTTATATATTTTTCGAGCAAACATGGGTCGGGACGTGACATAAATTAATTTAAAAATATTAATTAATTAAAATATTAAATTAAAATTATACATAGAGATATTAAAAAAATATTTTAAATAAAAAAATGTGATTTGACAGTGTAGAACCCCAAAAAAAATTAATTAGATGCTTTTGACAATGAAGTAATAAATTTTATGTTTTTGATGTAACACCAAGATGCCTACGCCCATTTCATTAGTTATTTGGTCCCATTGTCAACTCCTTAGGAAATATAAAATCTCATTTAATGCTTTGATTCATTTTGGAGTGCTATTCTAAATTTTGCCTATAAATGAAGGACATATTTTGTACCATTGGAAGGATGATATTTTTGAGATTTTAAAAAAATATACTATGAGTTTTTATGTTTTTTTTAAAAAATTATCTTTTTATTGCTTCTCTAAACTTTTGGATGAATTCACTAAAATAGGAGTATTGAGAATTACCTTGTATTACCTAATACCTCCTATTACTCTTACCTTTTTCGGGTTCATAAATCGTAAGGTTTCTTTTAATCATGTGGTCTGCATCTACAAAACATTAGCACTCCTGATATGATGTTTATCATAAAGTCCTTGCTATCAATGTTTGACGTAGCTTAAAAATGATTTCACTCATCAAACTTAAGCACAACACTAGGTACATTAA
Organism: Boesenbergia rotunda; assembly: GCA_024364735.1. NCBI lineage: Eukaryota > Viridiplantae > Streptophyta > Magnoliopsida > Zingiberales > Zingiberaceae > Boesenbergia > Boesenbergia rotunda. The sequence goes on from JAGFNQ010006288.1 coordinate 182,895, forward strand.
TCATCTTTTACAATTCAGTCCTAAATTAATTACACAGTAAGTCCATGTATATTAATTTTGAAAATATTCTATAGTGACTTAGGGGGCGTTTAATTTGCTTGTTTTTCATTTTCATTTTCAATAGAAAATATGATTTTCTGAAAAACATGTTTAATTTGTATTTTTCAATTTTATTTTTTAGAAAAAGATATAAGATTTTTTTAAAAATTAGAGAATGAAATAAAATTATTTTTCAGAAAATAAAAAAATATGATTTTTTAGAAAATAAAAATAAAAAATAAAGTAAACCAAATGCCCCCTATCTTGTGATATAAACAGAGTTGGCCAAAAAAAAACATTTTTTCCAGAGAATGACACAGTAAATATTAATTTCTACTTAACATTCAAACTTAATCATCTTATTTATTCTTTTAATATTTTATTACTGCACCACACAGGCCACTGGGTTTGACATTTCTAGTCATATAAAGAAAGATACGAGCCCAGACAAACAAAATTAAATAAGTCAACTCGATCGATTCAGTTGGGCACTCTGCAGTTGGTGCGTATCTCTCTGTCGTCCTCAGTCATCACGCCGATGCTGCCCATCCTCACCATCGCCGCAGCAAATCTATTCGTGAAGACAGTCGAGTTGCCCGCGAACAATTTCACCTGGGCCGACGCCGCCGGCGTCGACACCAGCGTCTGGTCCGAAGTGAACAGACCCCTGTTCCTCAAGATGCCCTGGTAGTAGCTGTTGTCGAACCCGAGCTCGCTAGGCGGGTCCATCGGCACTTCGGTGGTGCTTCCCGCAGTCGGGCATTCCTGTTTCAGTTGAGCCGCGTACGCCGCGTCCAGCGTCGGGTCGACTCCCGAGCTGCTGCTGAAGTTGTACAGCCTGCTGGCGAAGGCAGAGCAGTGAGCGATGCCAATGGTGTGTGCTCCTGATCACCAATTAAACATATACAAAATTACTCAAACAATATAATATTTGTTAATTCTTCAAATTATATATACAATTATATTATTAGCGACTACTAAGCAATACCTGAGAGGGTGATCATCTCGGATTGGGTCAACCCTTTCCTGGCGAAGATTTGAGTGAGTTGATCGAGTTGGAGATCCGAACCAGGGAGCTCCGACGTATCGCTTGCCAAGGAAATCCTCCCGTCTCTTCTTCCAGCAGGAACATCGTAGAAACCTCCTCCGTACTGCAATATATCCATTTAAATTAACATCAAGAGATTAATTGTTCGAGCTAGCAAATATTTGCTTTAATTAATTATATATAGTTACGTGTGCAACGCTGTCTCGGGCAATGAAAGCGAGGATGTCGGCGCAGGAGACGACGCCGGGGCAGGCAGCTTCCAGGCTAGCCTTTGCATTATCGATGACTTGGAACGCTTCTTCCTCGATGGTTTGGTTGACCTCCGCGTCCTTCTCCGCCGTGTTCCCGTTCGCCGAAGCTATGAGAATCGATCCATCGCAGCCCTGCTCCGTCAATCGAATTCGATCAGTAACTTCAGTATAACATTCAGACAGGGCAACTAAGCTTCGATCAATCGATCGATATATAGAGATATACTGACTCTGACAAAGCAGTCGTGGAAATGCATCCGGAGAAGGTCAGCGCCGATGTCGTCGGTCTGCTGCACAGCGTTATTGAAGGTTTGCCTGATGAGGGTTTCGGCGGTAGGACAGGTTTGGGAGTAGAAGCCCACTTTGAACCGAGCTGCCACTGCATCGCTCATCAGGCAGAGAGTCATGCAGGAATAAACAACTACCGACGCTAACACCGCCATTGTTGATCTCCCACAATAAGCCATTGTAGCTTCTCTGAGCTTGCTCGATATTGGAAATTGGAATGGTGGCAAGATGGAAGGAAGCGAACCCCTATTTATAGGAATCGTGATGTGCACTGATTAGCTTTGCGCAAGCTCTCAATCGAAAGTATATAGAAATTAAGGTGGTGATGGTGATGGACAACTGTTAGCCACATAGCTTTGACTCATGACTTGCATCCGGTCGAGTCATTTTTAATTTGCAAGTGAAATAGTTCGTTCCAGACGAATTGGAATTTAGATTTTCTTCTTTTGTTTTTTCCTAAATATAAAATTAACAGAATGATAATGAATTTATTTTTATCTGATTTTATATATCTATATTTTCGTCTCTTGGATAGTTCATAGTTCAAGTCTCTATTGTCCATGCCTGCTCCTCTATTCTCGTCGTTACTCTTCTGGGCCACTAGCAAGCTAGTCAAAGAAGGTAGGCTCTGTCTAATCACATACCGAAAAGCAACGATTTGACAAATTAAATCTCACTCAAACTTCGGCTCTAGAATTTAATAATATTTATATTATAATTGTATAGTGTTTACAAAATTAATATTTAAAACTAATTGTAATTAAACATATATATATAATTACTGTCTTAATACTAATGTAAATTAACAACCCTATTTGCATGCATGTTTAGATAGTTGATTAGGATTAAGCATGCCATGCTAGCAACTTGAACAACTCTAATCTCGTAATTGTCTTTCTAGATTTTTTTTTGACTAATGACATTCAACTTTTTTTATTTTTTGGTTGAGACTGGTAGTTGACTACCCATGACAAAAATAATAGTTAATTTCCTGTCTATCTGGACATCATATATGCCACCTCAGTGACGATCAAGACTGTTAGTTACGTAAATTATAAAAATATTTTTCCTTAGATAAGTTATGGATAGTGATCGTGTGTAATAAATAAAGATTTTAAATTTTAAGTCAATGGCACTACTTGCGTGATTGTTCAAAGATACGTACAGTGAGGTAGCCAAAATTATCAATTAGGAGGGATAATTTTCGACTAAGAGATGATTTTCGAAAATTTCAAATATTTAGTGTAAATTGATCAACATCAAAACTTAAATATGAGACATCAAATATATACAGGATTTAACTTAACTCAATTGATCGATATTAAAACTATCCGGATACTTACATAACTTTGGTTCGATCATAATTGGATCAAATCAATTTCAAATTGATTCTGATTTGAACCAATATAATCCTTAGATACAAAACATCAAATATACACAGAGTCTAACTTAATTCGGTTGATCAACATTAAAACTATCTGGGATACTTACATAAACTTGGTTCGACCATAATTTGAACAAATCAACTTCAAATCAATCACGAATTGAACCAATGTAATCCTTATCTCCGCACCTACCTGTCAGATTTATTTCGAATCCAATCCAATTTTAATTTAGCATTTTCACTTCATATTCTATGAATTAGTTCATTCATTTATTATCATATATTTTATTTTTAAAATTCAATATTTATCATTCTAAATCAAGATATTTCCTTATAAAAGTTATACTAATGGATAGTTTAGGTCTTGAGGTTTCCAAATATATAATCAATTTCAATTTTTGATTTTTGGACGATGAACGATAATAAATTAATCCGTTAAAGTGTCAATATATATATATATATATATATATATATATATCAAAGTGTCAGGGGGTGCGATCGCTCCCCCTGGTGCTAAGGTGGCTACGCCACTGGATACGTACATTCCATCTGGCTTTATTATATTTTCCAATCTTTTTCCATGGATTGCATTGACTAGGATGATGCCCAAGATGTATTAGATGGAAATTTATTGTCTAGTTAGACATTGATGAGTAGGGTGGTAAATAAGTTAAGCCAAGCTTTAGTTTTATAATGTTCAAGTTTGTTTAAAATGAACTAAACTTGGTTAAAATAAGATTACCGTGTTAAGTCAAACCAAATCTAAAATGAACTAAGTCATTAAAATGATTGTTCGAGCTTGGTTTAGTTTTTTTTTTATGAGCTTGAGCTTGAGCTCGGTTTGAGTTTGATTTGAGCTTAATTCAAACGATTGATTCATTGACAACACTATCGATGAGGAAGTTTTCTACCATTATGCAGTTTGATCTGTGCATATTAACATGTGTAAGGGCATCGGGAGTTTCTCAACGTGCATCTTTAATGTTTAAATCATCACGGGTATTATGGAAGATAAAAAAAAACAATTGATTGTATCCAGGTTTTATCCCCAAGTTATTTATCTTGATTTGTCGAGCAATATGAAGGAGAGATTTTATACTTAATTGGATTTCATTCGACTTCACTTCTCAGTCTGACTTAAAGTTGAGACATTTGATGGTATCCAAGTTTTATTCCTGAAATATTTATCTTGATTTGCAAAGCAATATGAAGAAGGGTAAATTTCATGCTTAATTGGACTTCATTTAACTTCGCTCCTCAATCCAACTCGAAGGAGGTATTAGATATTTAGATTGTATCCCTGAGCTATATATTTATCTTAATTTGCCAAGCAATATGGTGAATGAGAGATTTCACACTTAATCAGACTCATTTGACTTCGGACTTGAATTAGGGACATCTGATATTATCCAGATTTTATCCCCAAGCTATTTATTTTGATTTGCTGAGCAATATGGAGAAGAGGAGATTCCACATTGAATTGGACTTCATTCGACTTCATTCCTCAATCCAACTTGAAGGAGGAATATCTGATGGTATCCACATTTTCCAAGCAATTTGGTCAAATTCTGTCAAGCGATATAATCAGGTCTCACCGAGCAATATGGCCAAGTTCTACCAGTAATATAATCAGGTTCCACCAAGCAATATGACCAACTTTTGCCCAACCTTCAGGATGCCTTCTACCGAGCATCAGGATTGCCTTTCACCAAGCATCGGAGTTGATTTCCACAGAATATCAAACTTCTGAAGTTTCTGATTACAAATATATGGTGATCACTGAATAGAGAGGACAGAGGAGTAGTGAGTGTCGGATCTGGTTCCCAAAATTCCTTCCTCCAGTTACAAGGCGATTAGTGAATGGAGAAGCTTGTAGTGGGTGTCAAATATGGTTCTCTTGATTCCCTCGATACATGCAATCAATGAATGAAGAAGCGAGCAGTGATGTTAAATACAAACACGAAAAAGGAACCAATGGTTAAAAGCCAAACTTGGAGGGCCAAAATACAAAACTACCTTTCTCACTTATATACATTTTCTTTTTCACTCCTTTCCTCACACGCACGCGATGCCCTGTGGTAGTTCTCTCCACGCGACGCAGAGCCGACGCCGACGCTGATTTCCTCTCCCTCGCCGATTTCCTTCTTCTTCCCTTAGCGTCGACCCCGCATCGCCGAAAACACTTTTCGTTCTTCTTCTTCTTCTTCTTCCTCGTCCGGTCGCCCTCTTTCCCCGATCGAGACCCATCGCCGGCATCAATTAGGTAAGGCTATGGATTTAGGGTTTAATTTCATATGTGATGATGTTTACGAGTAGGATCCAAATATATATTGGTTTTCAAATCGCAACTTTGGTCTCACGTTTTGGAATGGTTGATCGGAAAGTTTTGGTTGTTGTGATACTGCCGTGTATGCCATGTGTTGGAACTCAATGAATGGCTTTGATTTAGAATGGAAGATTTTCTTTCCTCATTCAACCCAGATGCCATGAGTTCTCTGTTCGGACTTGGAGATTTTGATAGCTCTTCTAGTTCGGTGTTATTGCTGAGGATGTATGAAGTTGATGGGAGGGGTGTAATATGTTATTGCTTGTTTGTAGTCTGTAGGGATGCCGTGAGCCACCATGAGCTTTGGTACAACCCTATTGTGAACTCCAAAGAAAAAATGATGAACCAGGCAGCAAACAAATTGAATCTGGGGTGATCGGCCCGGCCCCACGGAAGTTTCTCACAAATTGAATCTGGGGTGATCGGCCCGGCTCCACGGAAGTTTCTCACCAGTCACCAGGATAAATCGGGAAGCGCTCGCGGTGGTCAGTCTAGAAGCCCAGCGGCCCAGGATTCGCGCGTCATTTGGAGGAAAAATTCCTGCAAAATGCGCCGTAGCTGGGGATCGAACCGCGGATGCATGAGTTAACAACTAGTGACCTTACCGCTGCACCATAGCCCCGGGGGCGATTGTGAACTCCAAAGAGGCCAGATGAGTGGGTGTAATTGAATGGCATGGTTGAGGGTTAGCTTGGATTAAGGATGCTACTGTTGGTTTCTTCCCTTGTCTTATGGTAATTATTAGTAGAGTTGACCCTAATATACTTAGGACGTAACGAATCCTAATCATGACGTTTCGGTTAACTAAGAGTTAATCATTTGATTTCGATTAATTGAATGGTTACGAGGATTAGGATTATTCCTAAAAAGATTAAGATTAATCCTAGATGATTAAGGTGGTTCATTTAGCATAATATCATATATTTTGTTATATAGCTAAATTTATGTCTTTTATCACAGGATCCTGATTGGGCACAGATTAGCTGGACGTGTTGGATTCGACGGGGTCCAATCCATTATGTAGGCCTACAGATTATAATTAGTTGGTTTAGTCCTTAATAATTTATTTAATTAGGCCCAATCACTAAGGCCTTGATGGATGGACTAGTGATTGTATTTCTTATTGGGTTGGTCCCGCCTCTTGCTCTATCTATTAATAATTAGGATTTGTTGTTATTATAAATAGGTACTTAGACTGAGCCTCTTATATACATACTCTCACAATAACAACTTACGAAAAAAATCCTTAGAAGTACACATGGGAATCCATCTCCCCTTGTAGAGCAAAGAGGTGAAGATCGAATCCTCAATAATGTTGGTGTTACACTCAGGTAATTATTATTCTCTATAAATCAGTTCATATACTTGATAAGGTCTTCTTTATGGTAGAAATCTTGATTATAAGGTTAAGCTTATGTAACGTTCTACCGTGGAATTTCTAACATTTGGTATCAAAGCATGGTTGATTTAAGTATATGAATTGAAATAGTATGTTATTACCTGTCAACTTGTGAATATATGCTAATATTATATCTAGTCGTTTGACGCATTACAAAGAATGATAAAGACAAATAACTTATATTCGCAATGAATAGTATGTTTCAATCTTGTTTGTTATGAATGTGACAAATCAATCTGCGTACTCAAGATAGCTACCTAAACCTGTGCGAGGTTTGATTGTCAAAAAAAAAAAAATGTTAATGCTCATGAATGTATGCAATAATTTCTTTTTGTTAAAAATGGGAATGTTTTGTTTTGAATGGTTTGTGATTATGTCTTCCAAATTATCTTGATGGTAATTAATGACATAAGCAATTACTAAATATAAATCGACGTTGCATAAGTTATTTCTTAATGTACCAGCATGAATAATATTATTCATTAAGATAAATACCTTATGTGATTAATGTGCCTTAAGTAAATATTTACCATAATTATATTAGGAAATAATGCCCATATTATCTTGATTGATTGATGATTTAATTGTACATGAATTTACCATAATTATTTGATTAATATGTTATGATTTACAATAATTATATTAGGAAATAATGTCTATATTATCTTAATTGATTGGTGATTTAATTGTACATGAATTTACCATAATTATATGATTAATGTGTTATGATTTACCATAATTATATTAGGAAATAATGTCCAAATTATTTTGATTTATTGGTGATTTAATTGTACATGAATTTAAAATAATTATGTGATTAATATGTGGTGATTTACCATAATTATATTAGAAAATAATATCGATATTATCTTGATTGATTGATGATTTAATTATACTTATGTGCTTAAGACCGGATGGGATCCTCTGGTCCCGAATTCCTGGTCCTCTCCTGGTCCACATCTGTGCTATAAAATACCCAATCACGTGCTGATCACGTGCACAAACCAAGCCCCGACGCAAGCCCCTCTCTCATGCGAAAGCCACTTCTGCGAAGTTTTCACCGAAGCCCTACCGGTGTGGACCAGGAGAGGACCAAGAATTCGGGACCAGAGGATCCCATCCGGCTTATTATTCATTAAGATAAATTTTACGTATATTAATACTTGATTGATGATTTAATTGTTGACTTCATCATCTTTTTATTTAAGACATTAACTAGTTACGATATCCTTAATTTATTTTTAAATCATGATTATTGTTTTCATGTATATAATTATAGTACGCATGATTGAAAGCATGACATAAATATATTAAATTTAATGTGTGACTCTTATTTATTTTCGTGATAAGTTGGCCCAACGAAAAAATTATCAATTAAATAAATAAGAATAACGAAACCACACTTATGTTCCATTCTTAAATTAAAATCAATAATTGGCCCAACCGGAAATTATTATTTTAGTTATTGAATGAAATTTATTATAGTATGAATTTGTCTTCTGCCCAACGGTGAGGTGAATTCAACTATAATTATGCTAAAATTTTTATGGAGAAAATTTTTGTGCATTTGTTACAATGGACCCAACGGAAGGATGTAATATTTGCTATTTTCTCGATGGATAATGTATGTCATTATACTCTATCATAATTTAACATGCTAATGTATGTTTAATTACAGTCTGAATTTATTTTTTGCCAATGGTTATATAAATTTAATTCTATAATTATGTTAAAGTGTAACGGAGAAATTTTATATGCATTTATCATAATCGGCCCAACGGAAGCTTATGATATTTTGCTAATTTCTCAATGAAAAACTTATATAGTTATTTTTCATATAACGCTATTGTATAGAGGAGAAAGGTTAAATATGTTTTGTAGTCGGCCTAATGGAAGGTTGCAAGAATATAGTCTTTCTTAGTAAATGTGTCTATTTTTTCATTAAAGTATACTTCTTTAATCTCTTATGTCTTATGATTATGATTGCTAATGAGCATAATTTAATTCTGTGATTACAACTTCGATTACGAGCCAAATCACGTCCATTGAAACTTTGATGGGTAGCTGTTCTGGAACGAATCGACATCGACAACCAGTCACCAGGGTTCAGCCCACGCGGATGCTAACGCTAGAGGAAGAACTCTCACCCTGCGAGATTAACACGAGCATCAATGGGAACACGTCAGAGGTTGTTCGGCGGAGCCCACTCCGACGCTCAAGTCAGTGACTCAGTATAGAAGATGAAAGAAAGCAAGGAGAAGATGCTTAAGTTAGAGAGTGCATAACCCCCTTACTGGAAGGGTTGGAGTACCTTTTATACCTGAGGCGGCAGTCACACGTGTCTCCACGATCTTCGCCACGTCCCTCCGATTGTTGGTTACAGGATCATCCTTGCAACGGTCCACGCAGCCATTAAACCCGGACTGCTGCGGCAATTATGGGTCATGATTATCTCGTAATAATTGGTGATGATTATCCGCAGATCCAAAGAAAGGGGGGTGTTACTTGAGGTCAAGTGCTCCTTGGGCTCCACTACCTCGAGGTGATCTCGGGGTCTTTTGGCCCGGGGGGTCCCGGGCATTTACCTTCCCGAGGGGGTCTCGGGGACCAGACCTCCCGAGGTGATCTCGGGCGTGCGTCTTCCCGGGTCGGTCTCCAGGGTATGCCTGTTCATGGTGTTCTTGGGAACCCACCTTCCTGAGGGGGCCTCGGGCGCCACGTAAAGAGAGTCGTCCAGACTCGGTAGATCTTGCCACATAACTTCTTCAGTCCACGTGTCAGCCACGGGGTGCTCAACCCCATCACACGTCCCTCCCTTCAAGTCTAATCGAAGGAAGAGTTGCTGACTAATTAGACTAGTGGTGTAGCGAAGAAGCTATGTTATGGTGGGTTTATGCCCCCATTACTACTTTATTAGCGGAACGTTGAGTTCGAGGAAGCGAAACATTCGCCCCGGGGTCCAAGGTCATCTCTTTTCGAATTAGCCCTCTAAAAAGGCTCTTGCAATTCTAGAGGCGTAGCAATGATAGTCATTCATCATCCATAAAAGCGCATGACACGCTTTAATGCTAACAAAACTCCTTCGCGAATTCGTCTTCGCCACGTGCCCTAATTGCTCTCCTCGCGATCTCTTGCTGACATGCACAGCTGTAGCAGACTCACATCAAACAGCTGTTCAGTGGGACCGCCTCGATGTGGCTATTTTCCTCCGTCCACGTGCCTTGCCCCTATTGCACACATGCAGGCGGCCTCCTCCATATAAGAAGGAGAGTCGAAGACATTCGGTCACCTTCCGGCTTCCTCGTTCAGCAGATCTCGTCTTCGTCCTCTTTTCTAAGGATTCCTTTCGCGTAAGTCTTCTTCTTCCTTCTCGTCTTTTTCCTTAGGAACCATGGAGGGCTACCAAGTGCAGTGGTACAAGTCCGCCTCTTCTAGAGAGAGGTCGGAAGTCCTACAGGCGGTCATTGAGGCTTACGACATTCCGGCCGAGATGGCGGTGGTGATTCCTAAAGTAGACCAGACGTCGGTGGAACCTCCCATAAGCTTCTTTACCTTCTTTTTGGGGAAAGTAGAGCCATGACTCCATTTCCCCATTCCTCCTTTCTTTATGAAAATGTCATCCTATTTTGGTATCCCTCTTCACCAAATGGCTCTCAACGTCTTTGCTCAGATGGGTGGAGCGTATATTATCTTTAAACTTTTCGGCATTCCTCCGACCCCTTGCCTTTTCCATTCCTTCTTCGTTCCGATTGGCTCACGAGGGGCCTTTAGCTTTACGGCGCGCCCAAGCCATAGGTTCTTAAGAGGGTTCCCTTCTTCTCATAAAGGGTGGAAGGAGAAGTTTTACTTCATCTGACTACCCCACAGTCCTTTCAGCTCTTATCGCTGGACGAAGAATCTGCCTTCACCCCCTCTCCTAGGGAACTTTTTACAAGGTCCCGCCTACCAGCGAGCCAGGAGCATTCTCTCCAGCATAGAGTTCAGGGGCCCAAGTCTGGTACAATGAAGAGGAGCTCATGTACCGCCCGAGCCTCAACCCTAAAGTAACCCGCATCAGTCCCAGCCTTGGTAAGCTTACTTTTTCCATCAATGCCTGTTAATTCTAACTGATGTTCTGTTGTCTGTCTCTTGCAGTGGAAATCATGCTCTCAGGGCGATTAGCCGACTCATCAAGTGGGATGATGCCAACAAGGGGGCCCTGGATCCCCCTCCAATACCTCTCACCTCGCCTTCTGCTTCAGCCGAGTCCTCGGAGGGGACTGCCGAATCCTCCAGTGAGTATGTCGCGCCGGAGCAGATAGAGGCTCCTGTTGTGCCTCAGACACCTACCGATCAAGAGACTCCGGGTGTGTCTGCCAGCTCGGGGACGGGCATCCCTTCGGGGACTGATCCACCTCCTGCTACCGTCCATGCGGGGGAGGCCGCAGGGAGGTCGTCGCCTCCCGCCGACCCACAAATGTCCCAACTCTCTGGGCGGCATAAGAGAAGAATCCCGGAAGGCCTATCTCCAAGACGGAAAAGGTTGCGTCCCCTCAGCTCGAGCACGCTCTCTTCCATCCCTGAGGAAGGCATTCCTACCTCCAATGATGAGGATGCCGCACCGCTGTCTCCACCTTCCCAGCCGACTGATTCTACGGAGACAGGCGACCCGACCCTTGGTTCCTCCCCGGTCGATCCTTCCGAGACCCTAAAAGGCAAGCAAGCATTGCCTACCACTCCACGGATGCAGCTTGACCGTTTACGCAAAAGGCTTGACCCGGCCTCGGAGGTTGCCTCAGGGCGATTAGCCGACTCATCAAGTGGGATGATGCCAACAAGGGGGCCCTGGATCCCCCTCCAATACCTCTCACCTCGCCTTCTGCTTCAGCCGAGTCCTCGGAGGGGACTGCCGAATCCTCCAGTGAGTATGTCGCGCCGGAGCAGATAGAGGCTCCTGTTGTGCCTCAGACACCTACCGATCAAGAGACTCCGGGTGTGTCTGCCAGCTCGGGGACGGGCATCCCTTCGGGGACTGATCCACCTCCTGCTACCGTCCATGCGGGGGAGGCCGCAGGGAGGTCGTCGCCTCCCGCCGACCCACAAATGTCCCAACTCTCTGGGCGGCATAAGAGAAGAATCCCGGAAGGCCTATCTCCAAGACGGAAAAGGTTGCGTCCCCTCAGCTCGAGCACGCTCTCTTCCATCCCTGAGGAAGGCATTCCTACCTCCAATGATGAGGATGCCGCACCGCTGTCTCCACCTTCCCAGCCGACTGATTCTACGGAGACAGGCGACCCGACCCTTGGTTCCTCCCCGGTCGATCCTTCCGAGACCCTAAAAGGCAAGCAAGCATTGCCTACCACTCCACGGATGCAGCTTGACCGTTTACGCAAAAGGCTTGACCCGGCCTCGGAGGTTGCCATGTAGTCTCCCCCCCCCCCCCCCCCCCCCCCCCACCCCCGGTGCAAATTAAGGAAGCCCCTGCCGAGGACATTTCTCCTGAGGGGGCCTCCAACTCAGAGGAGGATGATTCTGGCCCCTCTACCGTGCCACCTGGGGCTCCCCCCCCCCCCCCCCCCCCCCCCCCCCGGCCGCCGCAGCATAGAGACCCCTCACCCTCTGTGAGTCGGGTTGACCCCCCGAGAAGTCAAGGGGTCCTAGGAGGGGAAGCCGTGGGGGTCTCCGTCGGGCCTCTCACTACCCTTCGTGAGTCTCTTTTGAAGGTGAGTGTTTCAGGCATATAGGTTGGTTTCCTTTATGCCTTATAACTCCTTTGCATCATGATAGGCGGTTGAAGACTGCATGACAATCGGCCGCCACTTGTATGCCTAGTTGTAGATTGAGACCTTGACCCGCCGAGCACTGAGAGTAGAGGCCGCGGTCGACCATGAGCATAGTGTTAGGATAGATGGCTCGGCTTTTCTCTATAATCGGGTTAGCACAATACAAAATATATTGAAAATGAAAAATCCAATGCTAACTCACAGTACTTTTACTTGGTATTCACCCAACGAGTGACTAATCCAAGGATCCACACGGTTGCACACTCTCCACTATGAAATCCTCCTTCAAAGGTGGAGAAACCTTTACAAACGTCGTCTACTTCCTCTTTACAAGATCACGATGAAGACTAGAGGAAGAGTAGATCAGATGGAGCACTAGCAGCACTTCGGTATAGTAGAGAATCGTACCCAACTCGTGCAAAGAAGTCCCCTTTAAATAAGAGAACAAGACAACTTGACAAGCTGTCCAGACCCGCACCAGTCGACTGCCCATTTGGCAGTCGACTGGTCTAGCTTTAAATGCTAGCCAACGGCTAGTTTTTCCGGGTTACCAGTCGACTGCCCTCTGGCCAGTCAACTGCCCTACCTCTCTACTCACTTACAACCTCTCAAAACACTCTCCTTCACGTACACCTTCAGGTATGCTCCCTTGGCTCGCCCCTTGAAGTCATCTTCCTCTGGCTATCGTCCCTCGGATGCGCACACAAGCCTTCCCTCGGCTTGCCTCCATGTCACCCTTCACGTGTGCCCTTGAAGTCCACTTCCCGGCTTGCCCTTGGAGCTCTCCTCCCTCGGCTCTTGTTCCTCGGATATGTTTCCCAAGTGTAATTCTCCAAGTCGTGCAGATTTAATCACACATATCAAATACAACCAACACCCTAACCTTAAACTTATAGGCACACACATCAAAACCATGATCTTCCCGATCATTCTTGGGTCGATTGCCTCAATAATCTCCCCTTTTTTGATGTGTGGCAATATGTTTAAGTTTAAGGATAAAATACTAGTCAACAAAGTGAATAACAATAGCAATTGAAAATATAAGACATAGCAAACCTAAGAGGTAACCTCCTCCTTAATCTATGTCATTTTCAATTTTCCATCCTAATCCAATATTAAGTCAAGATTTTTGCTAAAAATCGAACTTAAACTATCCAATCTCCCCCTTTGACACCATAAAAAACGATTGCCTACAACAATATTACCTATGGCATCAAATGAGGGAATAACTCATTTCCGAAAAAAATCAGAATCTGAAAATAGCCGTGCTAGTCGATTGCCCCAAGGGGCAGTCGACTGATACTCTGTCAGTCTGATATTTCAACCTCTGAGTTGAATTTCAGAAATGTCTAAAAAATTCTAGAAAATTTTAAAAATTGTAAAACTTTTACAAACATGTTTCATGTAATATATTCTATCAGGGAAAATATCATTTCATGAAAAATTTTAAACATGCTTGACTTTTGACTAAAATCCAAAATTCTTGAAAAACCCACTCATTTTGTATCAAGTTTTACAAACATATGTCTTCTAAGCTTATGGCGGAACATATAAGACATAAAATGATTTTCAAATGATTAACATGTCCAACCATGATCTTTGGGCAATGTATCCATTAATTAAACACATGTCTTCCCCCTGATTTGTCTATTTTCAATGATTCTGAGACATTTAATGATTCAACACTATGCCAAAAGCACAAGTGAACCACATGTATCATCCTAACATCCCATATGTAAGAACACAATCATAAACTAAGTAATATGAGATGTTTTCAATGTAAGCCCCATTATTGCCTAATGAATTTCTACCATGGGCCACAAGCTCCTCCTCAATGTCTTAAGCCAACCAAATTTCAAAAATTTAAAATTCTTATATCATGGTTGACTTATCCCAAATCCTCTAACCCTTGAGGATTGACTTTGGTATCTAATAGTAATATTTCCTAATTGGGTTAACCAAGTATTCCTTAGGGATCCATTTCTTATTAAGGGTTTTGGTCTTTAATTGTCCTCTAGCAATTAGGCAATGATAGGTTCTTCCATTTCTAGACTTCCCAAATTCTAATCCTTCTTTCCTAAAGCTTGCTCTTTGGCTCCCAATGATCATATTTGAGCCAACTTCAAACTTCCTAAGTGCTTGGGTAAGGCTATTTACCTTTTCTCTTAAATTCTTATTTTCTTCTTCTAAAAATGAGTCATTTAAGTTAGAAGAAGAAGCATGCTCATTGTCCTTAATTTCCATTGATGCTAATCTATCCTTTAACATGCAACTTTCCCTTTTTAGGCACTTGATCTTCTTTTTAGCATCAACTAAGTCATCACTAGTACTAGAAATGATTTTAACAAGAATAGAAATGGGTAAGTTATGTACCTCACTTACCGAGAAGTTCGATTCCGAAATGGAGCCTCCCCCTTCACTTGAGCTTTTCTCCTCTTCAAACTCGGATGTCGTGGAGGCAAGGTCATCGATTCCCATTAGTGCAAAGTGGGAAACAAAATGCTCCTCCTCCGATGAAGATGGATCATCCCATGTGGCCTTCAAGTTTTGTACCTTCTTCTCTTTCTCTTTTGATTTCTTCTTTCCTTCTTTCTTCTTTTCTTCCTTCTTTTTCAAAAGAGGACACTCATCTCTCATGTGTCCTTCTCCTTGGCAGTTGTAGCAAATTATCTTTCTTGATTTATGTTTGCTCCTTGTTTCTTTCCTACCATGAGAGTTGTTAGTAGAATATTGTTTAAATGTTTTTCTTACCTTTCTTACCATATAGGCTTCCACATCACTACCCATGGAAGCACTCGATTCCTCCAAATCGGATGATGAAACCTCCTTCTTCTTACCCTTTCCCTTGTTTGGCACAAGGGCTATATGTTGATGCAGTCTGGCCCTGATTGTTGTTTTGGTGTTGACAACGATTTTAGTTTAGGAGGATGATTATGATATGGAAAATCCTAATCTGGGAGGTTAGGTGGATTATGATTAAGTCCTAATCGAGGATTAGGCATGATATGGAAAACCCTAACCTGGGAGGTTAGGTGTGATGATTGTGATGATTATGATTAAGTCCTAATCGAGGATTAGACATGATGTTGGAAAATCCTAGCCTGGGAGGTTAGGTGTGGAAAATCCTAGCTTGGAAGGCTAGGTGTTGAAAATCCTAACCTGGGAGGTTAGGTGTTGGAAAAGTCCTAATTCGGAAGGGTTGGGTGAAAAGTCCTAGCTTGGAGGGCTAGGTGAAAAGTCCTAACCTGGAGGGTTAGGTGCAAATTTCCATCCTGGAGAATTAGATGAAAAAGTCCTGGCTTGGAGGGTCATGTGCCTAGCTTGGAGGGCTAGGTTGGATGATGTTCTAACTCGGAAGAGTTGGGTGAAAAGTCCTAGCTTGGAGGGCTAGGTGAAAAGTCCTAGCTTGGAGGGCTAGGTGAAAAGTCCTAACTTGGAGGGTTAGGTGCAAATTCCCAACTTGGAGAATTAGATGGAAAAATCCTTAGCTTGGAGGGCTAAGGTGGATGAATCCCTAGCTTGGAGGGCTGGGTAGAGTCACTGGATCGGTCTGGTGACCGATCAGGGACTGTTGGCACGCTGCTCCTTAGTGGATCGGTCTGGTGACCGATCCAGCTATGTCTGATCGGACTGGTGACCGATCAGGGAGCGCACAGTGAGATTGGGAATCTACTGTGTAGCTCCTGATCGATCCGGAGACCGATCAGGGAGCAGACTGCTTCCTTGCTGTCTTGCTCCTGATCGGTCTGGCGACCGATCAGGGAGCAAACGGTGAGTGAGTTCCCTTGCAAATCAGAGTCTTGGATCGGTCTGGTGACCGATCAGGGATCTTGGAATTGATTAAAAAACAACTGTTCATCTACTCTGATCGGTCTGGGTGACCGATCAGGATCCAATCTGATCGGTCTGGTGACCGATCAGGATTCACCCTGATCGGTCCGGTGACCGATCAGGCGTGTATAGCTGCGAGAGCTGGGAATCCCAGCAAAGCAGTGGATCAGTCTGGTGATCGATCCACACACCCTGGATTGGTCCGGTGACCTATCACTTTAATTCAAATTTCACTGTCAGACGTCGTCAGAGCGTCTGATCGTATCCGATTTGCTGATGTATGTGATATGCTTTGTGATCTTCTGCTCTAATGCTCTGATTGAGTTTCAGGTGACAGGGGAGGATTCAAACACTCAAGGAGAAGTCAAAGAGTGCTTTCCTTGGAGCAGGTTTGTCCCTTTTCCCATCTCAGGTTGCAACGGCGAGCTGCGGACTGGAGCTAAGACTGGAGCCCGACTGAGGAGCTCAGTGAGTCCAGAGATAGCTCAGTAGAGGCTGGCGTTGGCAGAGGAGTAGCTGGGAGACACAGAGATGGTGTCACCTGTCGCTTGGCGGAGAAACAAAAAGAAACGCGAGAGTTGAGTTCAGTATCAGATTCAGTTTTGAAAACCTGTGTGTTCTTGCGTTCTGCTGAGAAAAGCTTGCTGTTCTTGAGTTCTTCATCCATTCTAAGCAAGCTATTGAGAAGCATTCATCATACTTGAGCGCTTGAAGGAGAAAACAAGAAGCTGGGAGTCCGACTGTGGGAAGACACGAAGCAGACAGGGGTCTGCGTGAGATCGCCACTGGGTGGAGCTCGGGAAGCTTGCTGTGTTTAATCCTTGCTAAGTGTTTGAGTAAGATCTTTCTTGTTGTTGTTTCATTGTGCTCATTATATGTCATTGTTTGAAACACACTGTGGAGAGGTTTCTCCACCGAGAAGGAGGTTGCTTCATATCCGGTGTTAACCGGGGCTTGATCTGCCGACGATCAAGGGATCGCCCACCTCAAGGGCACGCCAAGGAGTAGGGGCAAGTTATCCACGAACCTTGTAAACCCTCCTTGTTAGCGATCTTGCTAGTTGTGTGTGCTTTGCTCTCATTTGTTTTTCTGCATACTCTGTTTTCCATTCTTTCCGCTGTGCTACTGATATTTGAGTTGCAGAAATCGTGTTAAGTTTTCAAGGGGCAAGCGATTGTCTATATTCAACCCCCCCTCTATAGCCATCTCGTTCCCAACACTATACTCTTTCGCTTGTAGTATGATTCTTCGATCGTTCCTCCAACTCGAGTCTCATGAAGCTCCATGGTTGAGAAAAATTCTTCTAGAGATGTCTTCTCTAGATCCTTGGAGATGTAGTATGAGTCCACCATTGAGCTCCATGTTGATGTTCTTGGGAAGGCATTGATTGCTTTCATCAAGATGTCTCGGTTGGGTAATTGTTCTCCAACACTTGTTAGCCCAATAAGAATTTCTTTAAATCTAGCATGTAAACTTGTTACCTTCTCCCCTTTGTCAAGCTTGATAGCATTTAGTTGGGACCGAAGAAGATATCTTTTTGCCATCTTCGCCTCCGAAGTGCCTTCATGAAGTTCCACCAACTTGTCCCATAAGTCCTTGGCACTTGAGTAGTTTCCAATCCTTGTCACTTCTTGTTGGGGAAGCACACTAAGTAGATGATGCAAGACTTTTGAGTTTGCCAAGTGATCATCTTTTTGCTTTTTGCCCCACCTTACTTTCTCAAGAAGCTTGTTTTCTTGATCCCTAGGTATCTCAAAACCATTTCCCATGATTAACATAATATCAAAGTCGGTGTTAAAAAATACCTCCATTCTCTTCTTCCACCATGAAAATTCTCCCTTGAATTTTGGCGGTTGAATATGCTAGCCGGCCATTTTAATGATTGCTCTTCTTGGCGGTTAGTCCGTCGAAGGCGTCCTTGCGCTCTGATACCACTTATTAAGATCAATGGCTCGGTTTTTCTCTACAATCGGGTTAGCACAATATAAAATATAATGAAAATGAAAAATCTAATGCTAACTCACAGTACTTTTACTTGGTATCCACCCAACGGGTGACTAATCCAAGGATCCACACGGTTGCACACTCTCCACTATGAAATCCCCCTTCAAAGGTGGAGAAACCTTTACAAACGTCGTCTACTTCCTCTTTACAAGATCACGATGAAGACTAGAGGAAGAGTAGATCAGATGGAGCACTAGCAACACTTTGATATAGTAGTGAACCGTACCCAACTCGTGTAAAGAAGTCACCTTTAAATAAGAGAACAAGACAACTTGACAAGTTGTTCAGACCCGCACCAGTCGACTGCCCATTTGACAGTCGACTGGTCTAGCTTTAAATGCTAGCCAACGATTAGTTTTTTCGGGTTACCAGTCGACTGGCCCTGGGGCAGTCGACTGGTCTGAGGCTGTAAACTCTCTGTGAGTTTTGGTAGTCGACTGCCCTCTGGCCAGTCGACTGCCCTGCCTCTCAACTCACTTACAACCTCTCAAAACACTCTCCTTCATGTACGCCTTCAGGTATGCTCCCTTGGCTCGCCCCTTGAAGTCATCTTCCTCTGGCTATCGTCCCTCGGATGCGCACACAAGCCGTCCCTCGGCTTGCCTCCATGCCACCATTCACGTGTGCCCTTGAAGTCCACTTCCCGGCTTGCCCTTGGAGCTCTCCTCCCTCGGCTCTCGTTCCTCGGATATGTTTCCCAAGTGTAATTCTCCAAGTCCTGCAGACTTAATCACACATATCAAATACAACCAACACCCTAACCTTAAACTTATTGGCACACACATCAAAACCATGATCTTCCCGATCACTCTTGGGTCGATTGCCTCAACACATAGGGCGGGACTCATGCAAGCGGGAGTAAGCATAGCTCTCCGTGCGAAGGTGGAGCGTCAGCTGGATACGCTGCTGTCCTTGGAGTCTTCCCTACAGAGTTCCCAGCGCCGGGAACGTTTGATGTCCTAGAGGGTTGTAGCCCTAACAGACGACCTGCTTCGGGTGACTCAGGAGCGGGACCGACTTCTGGCGAGGGAGGAGAAGCTGTCGAGAGATATTCGACTCCTAGAGACTTCAGCCTAGAAGTTGAATGAGTGCATCAAGGACCAAGTGCAACAGCTGACCCTGAAGGAAGACGCCCTCATGAAGACAGCGGATCGCTTGATAGACCTTGAGGAGGTCTCAAAACCAAATAGAGTAGAACTAAATCATCTACTAACAATATCAAACCTGAACAAAGTACCACACCAAAACCAATCCCTCGAAATGAACTACCCAATTGAAGCTCACGATAGCTCATCACCAAACACAGCGACCAATCCAATTAAAAACATATTCTAAACCTATCTCAGTCAAAATCAGCCTCAAAGTTATCTCCCATGTCCAAATTCACGGCACGGTATCACCACCAAAAATATAAATTTCCACCATCCATAATCAAATCAAAACTGCTAGCTAAAATAGAACCCAAAACGAATTCTGAATTTGTATCACAAAACCACTTTATGATTAGGAATCAACTGCAATATTACTGATCTAACAGACTCACGGCAACTACATCCAATACCGTTCCTACTGCAACCAAAACAAACTCACCCAAGAACAAAATTTCAACTAAAACGGTAATTTGATCCCAAAAACAGAATCTATACAGAACCTACCATACAAATTCCATTCCATATCCGAAACACAACATTCTTACCCGTACGGGTGCTGC
Organism: Boesenbergia rotunda; assembly: GCA_024364735.1. NCBI lineage: Eukaryota > Viridiplantae > Streptophyta > Magnoliopsida > Zingiberales > Zingiberaceae > Boesenbergia > Boesenbergia rotunda. The sequence continues at coordinate 202,938 of JAGFNQ010006288.1, forward strand.
AACCATCTTCCTTTACTCGTCAAGATCCCCGAAAATATAACACAACTCCAGGCCAAACTAGATGATGGCCAGCAGCGGCTTGGTCGCGTGGAGAAGGAAGAATCGTGAAACACTACACCCGCTAGAGCAAGGAAGAAATGACTCTGTGAGATGAAGCTTGTGATCTCCTCGCTGCTACGACGTGCTCAGGGGAAGAGGTAGAGTTGGCGACCGCGAGATGAAGAGGAACGAAGAGGAATCTCGAAAAGGATTAAGGAGAGATGTCGCCGTCGGCTTCCTCGCGTGTGGGCGAGAACCGCAAAGCGTTTGGCGTCGTCAGTTGGCGGAAATCTAGGATTATATTTTGCAACACTTTTGCAAAAAGGCCCTCCCAATCTAGTTGTTGAAACTGAGCCCTTAGGTTTCATTTTTATGCATTTTAACCCCTCAAAATTTCAATATTTAAAAGCTATTGAGTGAATTAGTGACTAGACTGCATGCATTTCTTTCATAACATCCCTGCCATATGGCTTACTAGCTCCTGCATCGATCACGGAATACATCATAAGTCTGGCTGATGCCTTTGTGATGATGGCGATGCCTATTCAACCACTCTTCTAACCTTTACTGCACCATCAATATGGACCCAATTCATGTGATTAACTGATCTCATATTTGTGCCAGTCTTTTGAGGAGGGGAGAATCAGTGTGTTTTTCCAGTCATACTGATCCGGTCGGATAGGTTTGTTGATATGATCGGAAGCCTGATCGGGTCAAAACTCGGTCGGGCAAAGATAGTTGAGCGCGCTAGATGTCAATTTAGCCTGAGGGATCAGAGTTCAAGATTACTCAAGCTGGGTTCGGTCGACGGTAGCCGGTCGGACGTCCTCGGCCGGGAGGATTTAGTCGGGCGAAAGTAAAAGCACGTGTCGGGCTCCCTTGAAAAAGAAGGCATCAAATGTGTCCAATTGTCCAGGCGGACATACCCGACCGCCCGGTCGGGCAGGGCTGACCGACCGGTCAGTCTGGCTGGTACTAGGAATAATTGAACTCGCTCGGGCCTCTTGCTCATCCGAGAGCCGAGTCATCAGTCTCGGTCGGCCGGGCAATCCGTATGGATCAGTCACTGCGCCTAGTAAGATTGACCTAGATGGCACCACTGTCTTAGTAGTGTAATCGTGATCAGGCTTTTAAGATCCTCCATATCTTCTCATTATAAGGAAAAGACATCTGCTATAATCATATCCTGGCAGAGCATCAGACATTAATTGGGATAGAAGTGACAGCCTGAACAGACTCTCGGGAAGATCAAGGCTGCCAAAGGATAAGGGTGTCAGCAGGTCAGTTTTTAATGATATAAGACAGCCTTGACAAGACAGGGGGCTTTCTCCTCCCCTATATAAAGCCCCTTGGGTGCTTCAGAAAGGGGGATTCCTGCTGTTGGATTTTTCTTCTCCATCTTTTGTGTTCCCGTTTTGGTCCGACTCTGACCCAACTTTGCACTGCTAGCCTTTGATCCCGACCAGCCCCGGTCCTTCGACTCGAGAGGCCCTGGGAGTAACAATAAAATGAGATCTCAAATAAATTTTTAATAATATATAATTCATCTAAAACGACTTCTTCTAGCATTTTTATTTACAAAATCTTCTATAATATTATCCGTTTCAATATTTTTCCAAAATATCTTTCTCAATACATAAAATTGTCAATCCATTTAATCTTTTTTGCGACATTGCAACAATGGACAACCAAAGCTCACAAATCAATGAAAAATTATAATTCTCATATGCTCATTGGACTACTATTTATTATCTATGTGAATATAAAAAAATCATCTCGGAATCTCCGCAAATAACCGTAAAAAAATCTTGAGAAGGGAAAGGAATTAATGAGATAACAATAACAAAAAATAGTCGTTGAAGAGAAGAAGAAGAAGAGACGCGAGCATTAGAAAAGGAGAAGAAGACTTTATCTTTGAGTCGTCTTCTTGTTCTCACAGGCACAGGCGCTGACTGCTGAGGCGCACACGTAGAAGCCAGGAGGCAAACCGCAAATGCCAGGGCGCAGCGCTGCGGCAGGCGCTAAGGGCGGCAGGTACGATGCGACGTGCTATGAATTGCTCTAAAAGTTTTCACGTTTCTGCATTTAATAGAAAATATATGTCATTTCTATTAAATATAATATATATTAAAAAAAATTGGGTCCCCTCAAAATATGGGCCTAGGGTCATCGCCCAATTTGGCCCTCCTCCAGGGCCGGCCTTGATCCCGATCCCGACTCATACGCTGTCATAATTTGAGTCATTTTGATCCGATTCAATCATCTGAGCGAAAGTCCTCTCTGTTTATCGACAGAATCACATACACATATGTCTAAGCCACTAAGGTACGTGTGACGGACCCATCGAACTCAAAGCGTACCCTGCTTATCCTGTGTATGTCATAATACTTTCGCAAGCAACACATTATTGCAAGCCTTAAGCTCCCTAAATCTTACGTCTACTTTTTTTTTTTTGGGTTACACATCTTCAACCAAACGGGGCTGCTTAGTCGTGTCGTCCGCACGAAATCATGACAAATGCCATAAATGCGCTCCACAACTCCGCTACGTATTGGTAAGATTAACATCCAGTCATATCCAATTATAATCCACTTGCAATGGTATTGGAGCCGAACACATAGACTCGTATTGGTAAGATTAACATCCAGTCATATCCAATTATAATCCACTTGTAATGGTATTAGAGCCGAACACATAGACTTAGCGGTGAGTATTCGATTAAAATTAAATTAAATTAAATCGAATCGAATAAATCAAAAATTGAATATATCGATATTTTTCAAAATAACTGAACCAATCAAATTTCTTAATAAATACTAAAAAACCCGAACCGATATATAACCGAATTAATCGATTTAATCGAAATTTTAAAATTTTATTTGATTTTAATAAAAATAATAATATTTTATTTTATTTAATTATATTTTTAAATAAAAATAATTAAATTAATATTCTTATTCAGTTCATTCGGTTTAACCGAATTACAAAATTCAAAATCGATTACTGAACCGAATTAACCAAAAACCGAACCGAATTTTAAGAAAAAAATTAAAAACTGAATTAATCGAATCAAATTTTAAAATTCGGTCGGTTCGAGTCGGTTAATTCGATTTTTCTAAATTTTTGCTCACTTCTATGTTGACCGAGCATGCTAAGTTAGAAGGGGATAATTATCACAGAATATCAAGTATTAATTTGAATGGAGTAAGTTAGGTTCGTACGAGCACGCCCAAACCCATTGGACCAATATTTATTTAATATTATATAAAAAAGAGAATGGGTCGACTGGCCTGTTCGTGTTTAGGCCAAGCGGGAGACAATTCAAATTGATAAAATCACTCTGAGTCAGTCCAAGTAGATAGGCTTGGCCCTTCATATTTCTATTTTCCATTATTAAATTAATAGGGTACGTAATCTTCAAATCTAAAATTTAATATTAAATTGACGATTCTAATATTAAATTTTTTAAAATTTTTTTATAATCTCAAAATTAGATATTTATTTTTTTTAATTTTTAATTTTAAAAATAAAAATTTTAATATCATATAATAAGAGGCGCCTCAGGTTTTTTTTAAAATTATGATTGACTATAATCTAATTGGAAAGATGAATCTTATTTTTAGTTTTAACACTATAAGCTAATTGGGAAGGTGAACCCTAGTAATTTTTTTTAGCTTGAATATTATAATCCAATTGGGTAAAAGTTTTCGATTTTTAATTTTTTTAGCTTGACCACTATAACTCAATTGGAAAGGTGAATCTTAGACTAAAATAAAATAAAATATTAATTTTGGAATAAAAAAATCTTTTTAAAAATTTAGTATCAAAATCATTAATTTAATATCAAATTTGATACCTAAAATATATTTTCCTTTTTAATTAATATTAACTTTAACGTGTTAGGCCTCAAGTATTTGTTTCTGTACGAAAAGGTTTTATTGGGTCAGATATGTATTAATTGTATAAATCACATCATCATTAAGTAAAGAAAAGAATTGCAGCAAAATGAAATTAAATATTATATAGGAATATATTTAAGATATCCCCACCCCTAAATTTCTTTAGTTTTTCTCGAATATCTCTACGTACTTTCTACACAATAATGTGCAAACCCCATCAATCATTAATTATGATAGATTCACGAGCACCTGCCTTTCTTGACCATTTGATCCCCGTGTAAAACGACGACTGGGTCTGGATCCATTGAGTCGGCGCGCGCAAATACCAAGTTCGATTGACTCGATCTAATAAAAAAAATTAATTAAGTTGAGTACTATAAAAGAGTGTTTAGAAAAAATTTTACTTGTTAAAAAATAATTTTTATAAAAATTATTTTAAAATTAAGAAAAGCTAAAGTATAAAGTATTTAGAAATAAAAACTAGAAGCTAATACGAGGTAAAATTTAAATGTTTGATGAATAATTATTTCCGAACTTAAATTTTTAATTAAATAACAATAATATCATTAAACTATATAAATTAAAATTTTTTTTTTCAATTATCTAAATATAATTTTGATACACCATCAATAATATTTTATATATTTATTATTATATTTTAAATATTATATCAAAATTATTATTTTTTAATAATATATATGTTTAAAAAGATATAAAATTAATAAATATAAAAATATAAAAAATGATAAAATTTATAAAAATATGTATAAAAAATTTTGAAAATATAAATTATATAAAAATATAAAATTTTATTTAAAAGTGTGGTGACAATTATGTAAAATGATAAATTTATTAAGGGTATAAATGTCAACTTTTAATTCTAGATCATAATCAAAACAGCAGAAGCAGAAAAAATATCAAATTTTTTCTTCCAACTTTTGAGTAAAAGTCGCAAAAACTAAAGCAGAATCTGACATTTATAAATACTCAAAATTAATTCTGTGTAGCTAAAATCTAAAAAGTTAATTGCAGAAGTTCTCCCAAACACTTCCAAAATCTGAGATTATCAATCTAACTTCATGAAAAAATTTTTATCAATCACTTGAATAAATCGTGAAGTGTTCGCGACGGATGATCCAGAAATTTAATATCTCGTAGTTACGCGTCTTTGAAAAAAAAAAATCTTACAAAATTCATATTAACTAGAGATCGAACCATAAATATTTAAGAGAAAATTAATCACCTTCCCACTCGTTGGCCCTAGGCCTTGACTCGATCTAATGGAGCAGATGGGAGCAGTTGTCCATCACATCACCCATCACCGCGTTGATTCCCACTTCCCAGCCTCAATACATTGCATTAAGGCACGCAACGTTAATCGACACGGTTTAACCGGATTCCTATAAATAGCTAGCGACTCATTTGCCAGCGATTCCAAACACCAAGTTAACAGCTACACCGCGAACTTCGATCAGCTTGTGATAGAGACATCAATGGCCTTGGGGAGAATGATAATGAGATCCACCACCACGTTAGCAGTTTGTTCTTGCATGGTTCTCTGTTGCCTGATGAGTGTTGCTGCCACGGCTGATCATCAGCTCCGAGTTGGCTTCTACTCCTACACCTGCCCCAACGCCGAAACCCTCATCAGGGAAGCCTTCGATGATGCTGTCCGGCAGATTGACGATATCGGCGCTGACCTTCTCCGGATGCATTTCCACGATTGCTTTGTCAGAGTCAGTAGATATACATATTTATAGTTAATTTAATTTAGCTGATAACATTATTGCAATTGGATCAATATTGACTGATTCAATAATGTGTATATACAGGGCTGCGATGGGTCGCTGTTGATCTCGTCGACGAAGGGGAATAAGGCAGAGAAGGACGCATTGATCAACCGAAAGCTCGAAGACGAAGCTTTCCAAGTCGTCGATAATGCAAAGGCCAAGCTAGAAGCTGCCTGCCCCGGCGTCGTCTCCTGCGCCGACACTCTCGCCTACCTTGCCCGAGACAGCGTTGCACACGTAAGTATATATATATATACATAAAATTTATTATAGCAAATATTTGCTAGGTCGTCGATCGAACAATTAATCTCTAGCTTGATGTTTAAATGGATAACGCAGTATGGAGGAGGTTCCTACGATGTTCCTGCTGGAAGAAGAGATGGGAGGATTTCGAGGGAAAGCGATAGCACGGCGGAGCTCCCTACTCCTAATCTCCAACTCGCTCAACTCACTAAACTCTTCGCCGGGAAAGGGCTGACCCAAGCCGAGATGATCACCCTCTCAGGTAAATCGCCATTCGATTTGTTTAGTAGAATCGATTGAGGATCTAATTCGTTGTTGACGATTTGATGTGTGTGTGTGTGTGTTTGATTGATCAGGAGCGCACACCATCGGCGTCGCGCACTGCCCCTCCTTCTCCAACCGTCTCCGCAACTTCAACGCGAGCTCTGGAGCCGACCCGACGCTGGACGCGGCGTACGCGGCGCAACTGCGGCGGAAGTGCCCGACCGCCAGGAGCGATGACGAGGTGCCGATGGACCCGCCGAGCGAGCTCGGGTTCGACAACAGCTACTACCAGGGCATCTTGAGACACAGGGGGCTGTTCACGTCCGACCAGACGCTGGTGTCGAAGCCGGCGGCGGCGGCGGCGCAGGTGGTCCTGTACGCGCTCAACTCGGATATCTTCAAGAGTAAATTTGCGGCGGCGATGGTGAGGATGGGCAGCATCGGCGTGCTGACCGGGAGCAACGGAGAGATACGCACCAACTGCAGAGTGCCCAACTGAATCGAGTTACTTCATTTAGCTGTGTAATTCAGTGCTCTTTCTTTATATGAATAAAACTGTCAAAGTCGTGTATCATAATTCGTAAGCTTCTTATGATCGATTTTGTTGGCATAGATTCCACGAGAGCTTCCTGTCTCCATTATCTTCATATGAATTAATAAAGATGTCAAAGTGACACTTAACAGTAAGTTACATTGATATGCATTGGGGCAAAAGGCAGATAATCCTAGTTCATAATGAACTGCTGCGACTGGCCTTCAACTCCAATCGATGGCTTAAAAAGATTGTATTTCTTAGTTCTAAATCTTCCATTACAAAGCACTTAGTATTGGAAAATAAAGATATTAATTTTATTTTTAATGTTGACAATGTGCTGTAGAAGCCAGGTTATCTCAAACAGCCCCCACGGACTGGCTCGGTGGGTAAGACGCTTGCTGTTTGAAACGGAGGTCTCAGGTTCGAGAGTCCCCAGTTATACACGGGATAAAAATCTGATCTGCTGGCTTAAATCCAATCGGCCCCAGGCGCCTTACCCCCGCTAGTAAATCCATGATTTACTCCCTCTGGACACCTGTGAGACAGGGACCAAGGGACCGCTGAGGTGGCGGATCTATCTTTTTTTTTTTTAACAAATTAACTCAAACACTCAAAACTCATGAAGGAGGAAAAATATCAGAAATTGAAAGATCAAGTCACAAATTTGTGTGATGGGAAGCTATTTATAGCATAACCGTGTCGTTGGCTTCCATGTAGCTCTGAAAAAAATTTGCCTTCTTTTTGCCAACGCTGTTTATATCACATGACACAAGCTAAGTCACTATAGAATATACATGAACTTACTATGTAATTAATCATTAAATGAGCGTTGAAGTGTAAAAGATGCTTAATGTACCTAGTGTTGTGCTTAATAAGTTTAATGAGTGAAACCATTTTTAAGCTATGTTCAGCACAGACAGCAAGCGACTGGATGAGAAATATCATATAGTAATAGAAGTAATGTTTTGTAGATGCAGGCAACATGATAAAAGAAACCTTGCTAGATCTGGCAAGTCTCAATACTCACTACTTTAGAAAATTTATCAAAAAATTTAGAGAAATAAAAAGAAGATAACAAACTTTAAGAACTCATAATATATTTTTTTTAGTTTCGAAAATATTGCCCTTCCAACAATATAAAAGATGACATTTTAAAAGAAAGACTTGGAATAACCCTCTAATTATATATATTAGGAGGTCAGTCGTGTTTGGCCATGTGACTTAGGAGTTTGCTACGTGGTATAAAAATTTCCACATGGATTCGCCCAACTAATCATGGGTGGCTCCCGGTCGGGAATCACTTGAGGGGGGATTGCCTTATCATGATTCAACTCACTGATTGAACATAATTAATAAAGTATGACTAAATCAAGAGAAGGGTGGGTGTCTTTGGTCTGACTGACTTGGTTTGGACCGTTACTCCTGGTCGGGATTGCTGCCGGTTGGGAATACGAAACTCCTGGCTGGGAAGAAGTATCCCTCTTCAGTCAGAACTCTCGGTCGGGAAGAAGTATCCCTCTCCGGTCAAAACACGTTTACTTAGAGGTATCACGTGATGTACGTCCATTAAAAAGAGCACTTAACACTTTTGGGGGCACCGACAACGTATTAAATGTTCAAAAAAGAAAACGGTCACATGCTTTAATGATTGATGATAATAATTATTGATCATTATTATAATACTAATGTAACAGTTGTATTAAATATCATTATTGTTTAAAGAAGAGGAACAACCAAGAGACAGAATAAAAGGTAATCATAGACGTTTGGAAATGTCTAAATAATCTTACTTTCAGTCAATACTACTTTCCCCTGATCAATTGCTGACTTGAACGTCAGAGTGAGATCGCCGGAGCTCTTTCCGACGCCCTTCTAACGTTTCCTTGAGTTTTCTTCTCAGGCCACTCTCATCGCCAGAGCATCCGTGGCATCACCAGGAGACATCATCCCACCTGTCAACTTCCGGATCAATCTCCTAATTATCGGAGACTTGTTGCGTGATTTCAGGGATACATTCCATCTTTATTATATTTTCCACTCTCTAGATTATATATATGTAACCCTAATCTCTATATCCTTTTCCCTTCATTATTATTTTTCTATCTTTCATGACATCCATATTGTTTAAGCATTGAAGATACCTTACCAAGATAACTCTTGACACATGTTAATTTATACCTTTCCAAGCGTCCCTCCATCAACTCCCTCGATAGCTTCAAAGCTACCTTCTCACATTAATTTGTTAGCAAAAAGTGGTCTCAGACGACTTCTCTCAACCTATTTATAATGAAACAGAAGTCTCGGGAACCCTTCCATGAATATCTTCAATGGTTCAACCAAGTTGTGTGTGAGATGACCCCTCTATTCATTCTGAGATACTTACTAGTGCCTTCTCTCAAAACTTGATGGATGGAGATTTCTTCAAATCTTTGGTAAAAAAGTCTCCATGAAACTACAAAAAGCTACGGGAATAGGTTGCGAACTATATACACTTAGAAGAATTCCAACTCACATGCAAAAGCGATTCGGTCTCGGCCACTCCACTGGACAAGAAGTAGTCTTTTCAAAATCTTGTCAAGAACCAGATTTCTCCTCGACCCCTCAATTATGTCCCGATACATAAAGAAGGGAGACCAATGCAAACTGCGAACTTGGTTCCCCTGGTGGCAAAAGGAATTGAAGGGGAGAAGAGGAATATGGCTAAGGAAGAAATGTAACTTTTTTTTCAATATTTTTTTCATACTACAACTTGGCTTATAGAGTCATGACAAAAGAAGGCCAAACACAACTTGTGACTAGGTCTGTTGAATCACACGAGGTATCACTTTCTAATATTGCCAAACACAACTTAATTGGCTTTAAGAACTCATAATATATTTTTTTAATTTCGAAAATATTGCCCTTCCAACAATATAAAAGATGACATTTTAAAAGTAAGACTTGGAATAACCCTCTAATTATATATATTAGGAGGTCAGTCGAGTTTAGCCATGTGACTTAGGAGTTTGCTACGTGGCATAAAAATTTCCACATTGATTCATCCAACTAATCATGGGTGGCTCCCTGTCGAGCAGGGGTGGATTTACATGGGGACCCGGGAGGGCCACGGCCCCCCCAAATTTTTAATAATATTAATTTCATATAGAAACTTTTATTTTTTTAGTATAGCAATTTTTATTTTCTTAGTATATATATAATTTGACTCCTTTACAAGTCTATATTTATGGTGGATTTTATGGTAAATCTAATTTTATTTTAGCATGTTCAAATCCCTTGGATGATTAAATTTAAAAAAATATACTTTTTTTATTTTTCAAATTTTAACTCAATATACATTATCTTTGAAAGATTAGAGAAGATATTATTATAATAATAATTTTTTTGATTATTATTATAATAATTATTTACGTTGGGCCGCTCGAACTTATAATCCTAAATCCGCCACTGCTGTCGGGAATCACTTGAGGGGGGATTGCCTTATCATGATTTAGCTCACTGATTGAACATAATTAAGTATGACTAGACCAAGAGAGGGGTGGGTGCCTTTGGTCCGACTGACTTGGTTTGGACCGTTGCTCCTGGTTGGGATTGCTCCTGGTTGGGATTACTGCCGGTTGGGAATACGAAACTCTAGTCGGGAAGAAGTATCCCTCTTCAGTCAGAACTCCCGGTCGGGAAGAAGTATTCCTCTCCGGTCAGAACACGTTTACTTAGAGGCATCACGTGATGCACGTCCATTAAAAAGAGCATTTAACACTTTTGGGGGCGCCGACAACATATTAAATGATCAAAAAAGAAAATGGTCTCATGCTTTAATGATTGGTGATAATAATTATTGACCATTATTATAATACTAATGTAAAAGTTATATTAAATATCATTATTGTTTAAAGAAGAGGAACAATCAAGAGACAGAATAAAAGGTAATCAGAGACGTTTGGAAATGCCTAAATTCTCTCACTTTCAGTCAATACTACTCTCCCTTTTTCTGATCAACTGCTGACTCAAACGTCGGAGTGAGATCGCCGGAGCTCCTTCCGGCGCCCTTCTAACGTTTCCTTGAGTTTTCTTCTCAAGCCACTCTCCTCGCCAAAGCATCCGTGGCATCACCGGGAGTCACCAACCCACCTGTCAACTTCCGGATCAATCTCCTAATTATCGGAGACTTGTTGCGTGATTTCAGGGATACATTACATCTTTATTATATTTTCCACTCTCTAGATTATATATATGTAACCCTAATCTCCATATCCTTTTCCCTTCATTATTATTTTTCTATCTTCCATGACATCCATATTGTTTAAGCATTGAAGATACCTTACCAAGATAACTCTTGACACATGTTAATTTATACCTTTCCAAGCGTCCCTCCATCAACTCCCTCGATAGCTTCAAAGCTACCTTCTCACATTAATTTGTTAGCAAAAAGAGGTCTCAGACGACTTCTCTCAACCTATTTATAATGAAACAGAAGTCTCGGGAACCCTTCCATGAATATCTTCAATGGTTAAACCAAGTTGTGTGTGAGATGACACCTCTATTCATTCTGAGATACTTACTAGTGCCTTCTCTCAAAACTTGATGGATGGAGATTTCTTCGAATCTTTGGTAAAAAAGCCTCCATGAAACTACAAAAAGCTACAGGAATAGGTTGAGAACTATCACTACAAGAAAATTGCCATATACCCACGGTAAGTTTTAGCTACACACATACAAACTGTGGGTATATATAACATATAGCCACAGATATATGAAATCGTCACTATAAGTTATAGGGACGGATATCAATGCTGTGGGTATTGGATATCTATACCTACACTTATATTTTGCTGTCACTATAATTTTTTTTTGCTGTGGGTATAAGTAGTGTATACTTACACTTATAATTTACTGTCACTATAAGTTATAGGGACAAATATCAATGTTGTGGGTATTGGATATCTATACCTACACTTATATTTTGCTGTCACTATAATTTTTTTTTACTGTGGGTATAAGTAGTGTATACCTACACTTATAATTTACTGTCACTATAAGTTATAGGGACAGATATCAAAGTTGTGGGTATTGGATATCTATACCTACACTTATATTTTACTGTCACTATAATTTTTTTTTACTGTGGGTATAAGTAGAGTATACCTACACTTATAATTTACAGTCATTATAAGTTATATGGACAGATATCAATGCTGTGGGTATTGGATATCTATACCTGCACTTATATTTTGTTGTCACTATAATTTTTTTTACTGTGGGTATAGGTAGCGTATACCTATACTTATAATTTACTGTCACTATATGTTATAGAGACAGATATCAATGCTGTGGGTATTAGATATATATCTATATATACACTTATATTTTATTGTCACTATAATTTTTTTTACTGTCGATGTAAGTAGCGTATACCTACACTTATAATTTACTGTCACTATAACCTTTTTTTATAGATATAAATAATATATACCCACACTCATAATATACCGTCACTATAACCTTTATATGCGCCATATGTGTGGTTTGGTTCGGAGGGTTTGGGTTTGTCCCCAACACCGGCGCCACCGTCTGCGGCGGTAGGGGAGGGGTTGAGGGTGTGGTCCTGAGTGCCCTCGCAACTATTGATGATCTTCAAGCTATGAATCGAGGTGACAATATTATGCTAGTGTACATTTTCTTTTGTTGTTCCTATCCTTTTTGTGTTTGGAAAGATTTCATCAGAATTGGAAACTTCAAAAGGTTAGAAATATCTATCCCCTATCATAAACTATTTATTATGATAAACTTTATCTAAAGGATTATTTAAAAAATTAAAATATCATATTAAACTATTTATTACCCTAAAATAGGGCTTCAGAAACGAATTTTTAAAATGGAAATAAAATTTATTTTAAATTTTAGGAAATTATAAATAGATTTGCTACGGAATTTCTAATATATTTCATTTAAAGAAAATAATACGCGCAAAAAAAATTAAAAGAGAATTTAAAATCAATTAAAAATGGAATGTATAAATAAATTTTTTTTAAACCAAAATAAATACGGAATAGCAACTAAATTTGATACGAAATTTTATCTGTTTATAATTAAATCGGTTTCAAATATTTTAAATAGAAAAATAATCCATTTTTAATTTATATAATTCATTATTAGAAATTCCGTAGAAAAATAATCCATTATTAAATAGAAAAACAATCCATTTTTAAAAGATTATCCAATTTTAATTTATATAATCCATTTTTAATTTATATTTTATCTGTTTTTTAAATAATGTTTTTTAATATTTTAAAAAAATATTAAATAATCCATTTTTAATATTTATTCGGTTTCAAATATTTTTAATTTATAAATATATTTTCTTTTACTTTAATAAAACCCTAACTAATCCCTATTCTAAATCACGGACAGCGGCTAACAGCGAGGGCTCCTCCGCGCGACGACTCGGCGATCGCGAGCTTCAGGGACAGCGGCTAAGGCAATCCTCCGACGACGCCGACCTTTTTTCAGACGATCTTCTCCGACATACTTTCACTGAAACGGCTCAGGTAATCCTCATCTCCTTCTTTAGCGTTCTTCTCTGTTCTTCAATTCGCGGCCGCAATATTATCCAAATCGAGCGACGCGGCCGTTCACGCAGCCTTACCTATAGGTCATAACTCCCTGTCATCGTGCTCTGATGTTCATATACTTTCTATGAAGAGACTTTATTCTAGCTGGTACCTGGGACATAGCACCAGATTGAATTTACTAGCCAGCACCAAGTCTTTCATCTTTTTGTTAATTCACTCTTTTTTTCGGCACCAGTCGTTAACTCCGGCTTCCGGCTATCGAAGATATTCATCTACCCAAAATTAATATACTTCATCTTCCTAACAGGTACCTATCACCAGATTGAATTTACTAGCTTGAAAGTCGTAAATGGTGTCCTCCTTTATGAGACTCTGGCACCAGAGGTTCATTAACTCCTGCTATCGAATACACTTTGTATGAAGAGACTTTAATATACCAAAAATTCATAGACTTTCTTTGTGGACCAAACATAACTTCTTAACATAACTTCTTAAACAGAACTTCTTTCTTATACTTAATTGCCCTTGGTATGAATATTCCCACATTGGTATACTGAGTGTTTTTTCACCAGGGTTTCGTCAACTTTAACACGTATAGAAGGCTCCGCTTTGCAGAGTCCTAGATCTAACAAATATTCAAGTAAGGTCTAGATAAAGAACTTCAGTTAATACAGCTTCTGAACTTCAATATAGTTCTATCTCAGATACGCACCAATTTCATTATCTTTATAAGTTTCTTTAGCCCTCTGCACCTTCCCATCTGTTGTTGATCATACCTCGTAATGCATTCGCTATTTCAAGAGGGGGGTAACTCAAACTTTCGGGTGCTACTTCTAGTGGTGAGAGAAGATATAAGTGTTGACTTTATTAGCTCGCGTAGGAAGTCTTCTTAAGAGGAGCTAAATAGCACAGACACCATTGGTATTCGCAATTCCTATTGCTATTTGGATTCAGATTCCTTATGCTATTAGTATGAATAGTCCCAGTCAGATGAATATTCATAGTGTGAACTCTTCTCTTCCTTCTTAGATTCTCAGTCATAGATTGAATTGGTTTTGCACCAGGTGGACTCTTTCCAAGCTGGACTCCTTTCCTACATGGGTCACCCGTCCTACGTAATTAAGTTTAGAATCCATGTTTGCTTTTGTGTTGCTTTTGGAGTTCTCAAATTTAATATTCTGATTGAATCCATGTTTGCTTTTGTTACAGAATTAACTTTAATGTATTATTGCATACTAATGTCATCTATTTTGTTGCAAACCTAGTAATCATTATATTTGTAGGACATATGCTAGGTTTGTTCAAGTACTACTTACTATTTTTTTTATTAGACCATTTTCACTTGAACCTTTAAAGTATCTGATGTCTTTTATATTTTGATCATCATATTTTGATTATTCTGACACTCACCCAATTATAGGGACTAGTTCTCATTACTATTTATTTATTTTCTTCTTTACATAACTTGAATTGTAGCACTCTGATGGATTCTAGAGATTGGATGAGTGATCTAACAAAAAAAACTGAAGAATATATTCGGGGAGTTAATGAGTTTCTTGAATTGGCATTTCAAAATTTAGAAGCGGATGGAAAAATATTTTGTCCTTGCAAAAAGTGTGCCAACACTCACCTTCATAATAGAACTAGTGTCTATTTGCATCTAACTGATCCACGCCGAGGGTTCCTTCGAGGGTATAGACAGTGGATTTTCCACGGTGAAAGGCCTACTATACCTTCAAATAGATCATTTGAAGAGCCTAGAGAAATGGAACATGATATGGAAGGACTACTTGAAGATGCTTTTGCAATGCATCCTATGGAAGAAGAAACCCACGACAATAATGAAGAAAGGAACCCGCAACAAGGAGGAGAAAATGCTGACAAGTTTTATCGATTGCTTAAAGAGAATGAGCAAATGCTTTACCCAAATTGTAAGAAGTTCACCAAGTTATCTTTTATGGTGCATTTGTACCACTTAAAGTGTCTTCATGATTTGTAGAGAACACATTGCATTATTAAATAGACAGTCTCGTCGACGATTATCTTCAGTTGAACTTGAGAAGCTTCATGTTAAAAAGTTCAATGATTGGTTTAAAGAGAGGGTAAGTAGAAGCAAATTAGTTTTTTTTTAATTTCTTTTATTAGTTATGAATTAGTTATGACTAAGTTATGTTCCTAAAATATTTTAGATTCAACGATTGGATGAACAAAGGAGTGCACAAGTTACTGATGAGCTCAGGTGGTTAGCTCGTGGTCCTTCAGATATGGCAAAGAGATTTTCGGGCTATGCCATCAATGGTTTTAGATTTCACACAAAGAAGAGAGAGAGATTGTTGAAAACGCAAAATAGTGGAGTTGTCGTGAAGACTAAGATCTCATCCAATGAAATTAACTACTATGGTCAATTAACTGATATCATTCAATTGGATTATTCTGGAAGATATAAAGCTGTTCTTTTCAAGTGTGATTGGGTAGATATCAATAGAGGTTGCAAGAAAGACAAGTTTGGGAGGACTCTTGTAAATTTCAAGTTTTTAAAGCATACTGGAAAAGATATTTATGATGACCCATATGTTTTTGCATCACAAGCTAGGAAGGTGTTTTATGTCTGGGATGAGAGAAACAAAGATTGGCCTGTGGTTGAGAATGTAAAAGTGCGAGATACATATGATATGGGTGATGAGGACCCCAATGATATTGAACCAATGAGTGAGCAAACCACACATGATATAGATGAAGCAACTCAAAATGAGAATGATTGGCTTAGGAGAGAAGTTAATGATGATGATGAAGTGTTGGAAGTTGAGGCTAATGTTATTGCTTTTCATGACGATAGCAATTCTGATGATGATGTTAATCAGGAGGATTGTTTTTAATTATAATTGATAATACTTTGCTACCATCTAATGTTTTTATGATCTGCACATTTTTTTTATTATTAACCTATTATTGTTTTGCATTTATCTTTTATGCAATCTTATGTGAGAAATTCATTAGTGTGTTTTACATTTGAGGTTAGCTACTAAGTTTTGGGTTTTAGTCCTTTTTCTTGTTAGTTTATGCTCACTATACTGTTGTGCCTATGGTTGATTATATAATATTTTGATTTTAGTTTTTGAAAGAACATATTATAGGCTAGATGGGAAGGCGAAGAAAATTAAACATTGTTAATCATAATAAAAATGTGAATTCAAAGAATGTTTCACAAAACAATGAAGAATCTCATACTACTCTGAATTCTACCTCAAATCAAGTCCAATCAAGCCATAATGAAGGAACACATTGTGGTTCAACTTCTACAGAACATGTCATACATGAATCTGTTCAAGCTCACTCTGTTGCATCCGACATAGAAGTTCTTCAAGAAGGTATATATTTTGCTCTCATTTTTATTCTTTTATGTATATATAAATTGTCTCATACTTATGTTTTTTTTTCAATTATTTGTAGCACCACCTAAAGCAACTAGAGGACCTACAAAAATGTTAGATGTGTGGGAGATGGATCCTGAAGATTTTATAAGAGTTAGGTTAGATGAACTTGGTCGACCTATTGGTGAAGAAGCAAAGACTCTTACTCGATTCATTGGAAGTTTAGTACGAAGGCCCCAATATGCTCCAATCAACTATACAAGTTGGAAATTAATGCCAAAGAATAACAAAGAGGAGATGCTTAAACTAATAGAGGTTCCATGATTGCTATTTTCCTTTATCTATGCATTCATAATTTGTGTTATGATTAAATTAATATTCATATTTTTGGTTTAATATTTTTTATTATTTAGAGTAAATTTGAGTTCGTCCCTCCTATAAATGATACTATAAGGGAGATGTTGAAATATGAGATGAATGACAAATGGAGACAATGGAAGCATGATTTAAAGAGAGCATTTGACCCTAGTAAGACAGAAGAAGAAATTGCTTCTACATTGCCTGATGATCGAGTTGATCCAGATCAATACCGCGCTTTAGTTCATCATTGGTTTTCAGAAGAAGGACAAGTAAGTTGTTTTACATATATATATGTATTTTATATAGCATTATACACATATATGATATTTTCTCTTTATGAATTCTTGCTTTGCACAGAAAATAAGTGGAATTAATAAGCTAAACCGTACTAAGCTTGAAGATACACATTGTATGGGTACAAAAAGTCTCCCAGTGGTGATTGATGAGAAGGTCTATTTGCATTCATTATTATTGAATTATAAATTTTTATGTGAAACTCACAATTTATTTGGTTTTAGAAAAAGAAAAATAAAGGAGTATTGCCTGAACGTCATGTGGTATATATTGACACTCGAACTCGTAAAAATGGAACAATTGTCAATGACAAAGCTGCTGGTGTTATTGTAAGATTTTATTATATTTGTTTTGTTTCTGCAACTATTTTGTTTATTTTTTACTTTGTTGTATAGATCACACTTACAAGTATGACTTCTTTTATGTATATGGTGTTTCAGGATGAAATTAAAAAACACATACCCGAGGGTGAGACATCCCAAGCATCTCAAAGCAAACAAGGTTGCACATTTTGGAAGGATGACTTGCTTTCAAAAGTACAAGGATCTGAAAATGAAAAGAGAGGACGTGTGCGTTGTTTGGGCAAGATTCCACCAGCTAAAAAGGCAAAAACTTCATCATCTACAGAAGTAGATTTGCGTGAAGAAGTTAAGCAGATGAAGGGGTTGTTGACAAATGTGCTAAAATTAATACAAAGTCGTTTGCCAGATGAAGATGTGCAAAATATCTTACAACTTGCAGCTGAACAGGTATGTTAAGACCTATAATTGTGTGTTTAAAATATACTAGGAATTTTGTTTTTTTACAAAAGCTATGGAGTTTTTTTAATGATAGATTTTTTGGTGCTATATTGTTATTGTGAAAGTCTATTTATTGGTACTAACTTTGTGACATATACTATTTTATTTTATCACACATTTAAAATTTGCATATTTTTTTATAGGTTCCGGATGCTTCAAGTCAACCAAATGATCCAAGCAATTCAAGATCTCAAAGTGTTAATGACGAAGATCATGAATATAGTATGTACTTAATTTTATTAATTTTCATTAAGATTGATATTAATTTTGTTAAATACATACTCTAATATTAGTGTTTTATTGTAATTTAATTTACAGGTGATAACTAGAAGTGAAGGTGCTCATCTTTATTAATCGTTGGTGATTCATGCCTATCACGTTTTAGAAATGTATTTTACCGGCTATTGGAGCATAACATGTATTTCTACTAGATTTTCTTGATTCTGTTTATTTGTAATATTGATACCTATTACTTTAGAACTTGTTTTACTTCTAATATAATTGAATTCTTCTTTTTAATATGATTGTTATATATATATATATATATATATATATATATATATATATATATATATATAAATTTAAATATATAAATTAAATTCTAAATTTTAATTTTTTTACCCAAAATAAAAAATCATTATAAGCTATACCCACGAAAATTTAAATTTAACAAACGTGTGGCTATAATATATACCCACAGAAAATTAAAAATTCATATCGTTATAAGCTATACCCACGGAAAAAAGACTTTTGCATTAAAGTATATAGTGATAGAATTATTTCCGTGGGTAATTACTTGGTGATTATTTATGACGATTTTTAGTTCTGTCACTAAAACCTCTAGTGATATAATGAAATCCGTAGGTATAAGTCGAGGTATTTTCTGACGGTAATGAGTACCGTCACTATATGTTATACTGATGGCAAAAAAACCGTCGGTAAAGGTATAGTAAAAATGACGGAAAAGAACGTCCGTGGGTATAGGCTTTTGAGGTCTATACCCACGATTTTCATACTTTTACCTATGGTTTTTTACTGTAGGTATATGACACCTCTATTCATTCTGAGATACTTACTAGTGCCTTCTCTCAAAACTTGATGGATGGAGATTTCTTCGAATCTTTGGTAAAAAAGCCTCCATGAAACTACAAAAAGCTACAGGAATAGGTTGAGAACTATATAGACTTAGAAGAATTCCAACTCACATGCAAAAGCGATTCGGTCTCGGCCACTCCACTAGACAAGAAGTAGTCTTTTCAAAATCTTGTCAAGAACCAGATTTCTCGTCAACCCCTCAATTATGCCCCGATACATAAAGAAGGGAGACCAAGGCAAACTGCGAACTTGGTTCCCCTGGTGGCAGAAGGAATTGAAGGGGAGAAGAGGAATATGGCTAAGGAAGAAATGTAACTTTTTTTTTTCAATATTTTTTTCATACTACAACTTGGCTTATAGAGCCATGACAAAAGAAGGCCAAAAATTGTCACGCCCCAAGGGGTTGCATGTTCGATAAAAATCGGACAACACCTCCCCTATACGACGGACAATCTCAAACCAATACATACACAATATGACCTCTACAGCTTCCACACACACATATATATATGATCAACTACGACATAAATAAATGAATAAACAACTATCAATACCATCAAAAGAGAACCATCGCCTATACTGTAAAAGCAAACTTCAAAATGCCCTCTGGGCAGACCGACGATGCAAAATATATATAAGTACCATAACAATGGGTAACACGTCTACCAACATATACAAAATGAAAAATACATCCCAATCGTAAATAAAAGAAAACATAGACTAAATAAAGACACTACGATATCCACGAGACTGGGACTGACTACTGGGCTCTCCTGGCGGCGTTATCTTGAAAAGGAAAAACAAGCAGGGACGATGAGCCGAGGGAAGCGGACTTCGAGGCATACGTGAAGGATGACATGGAGGCAAGCCGAGGGCTTGTGTGCGCATCTGAGGAACAAGGGCCAAAGTCGAAGAGGGCTTGAAGGCAACATGTCGAGGCTGCTGGAGCAGGAACGATGAGCCGAGAGACGCGGACTTCGAGTCATGCATGAAGGATGACATGGAGGCAAGCCGAGGGCTTGTGTGCGCATCTGAGGGACGGGAGTCGAAGACGAAGAGGGCACGAAGGCAACAGATCGAGGCTACTGGATGAAGAGTCAACCAGGTCGTGAGGTTCTGAGTGCTGAGGAAATTGTACTCGGGTGGGGCTAAGTCGTGAGGGTTCGAGTGCTGAGAGAAATATACTCGGGAAGGGTAACCCTTGACTTAGGCAGTGGACCAGTCGACTGGTGAGGGACCAGTCGACTGATAGGGTTCACAGTAAGATCAGTCGACTGGTCCAGGACCAGTCGATCGATGGTGGCCAGAATTCGAAAGGTCAGGCGGTGATATTTGAATTCAGAATGGACCAGTCAACTGGTGCTGGACCAGTCGACTGGTAACGGTCATATTCAGCCTCGAGCTCTATTTAAGGGAGCTCGTTTAACGCTGTTTCTCCTTAGCTAAACTTGCTTGGTTAAAGCTTGTTAGTAGCCTACAGTGCTCAGGGATTGTCCAAGGGTTATGGCGAGGTTTCTCCACCCACAAGGAGCGATAAGAGCTAGCCGGAGGTGCTCCGGGGAATCATCCGCCGAATAATCGGGATCGTCTACCTTACGGACAGCCGTGGAGTAGGAGTGTCATCTCTGAACCACGTAGATCGGTTTGTATTAGCATTGTTTTGTTTTATATTTAGTATTTCAGCTTGCGCATGCTAACATGTAAGTAGAAAAATTGAGAAAAAACTATTCACCCCCCCTCTAGCTTAACGGTAAGATTCTAACACCTACCCCCACCTGGGGGTGTGCAGGTCATAACTCCATGAACTTGAATGATCGCCATACCATAAATAAAGTAAATCCCTCCTGTATGTATATGTCATCAAAATGCAGCAAGTATAGCTCAAACAAGTATAGCAAACACAAACAATGCAAATTATGCAATCGTGCACATGATGCAATGACATGGTCACCCCTGACGCCAGTCAGCTACCGTCACCGGTCAAGGGTGAGGTCAAGTGGGTAGTACTATGACAATTGTACGCACTCTGCCGTCACTGTTCCTGAGTGACCGAATGGACAGGATGCTGGCGGAAGTCACACCCGTCCTACTTCAAATCATATGAGGGAGCACTGCTCTCTTTTCCTCGTAGCACGGGAAAGAGGAGGGATCCCTGTCTGCTACCACGCTGCGGAACCACTACCCGTGAGCGGCCGAACGGAGCCTTGACAGGGCAACTGCACACACCCTCCTGATAGTACCACTAACCTATGAGTGACAGTATGTGCAGATCCTGAGATGACTGACAACCCGTCTCAACCATAAGGGAGCCCAGTGATCGCCAGATATGCACTAATGCAAAGATGGTGCATAATGCTAACACCTATCAAATAACCTCAAATGATATGCACTGATCGGAATCATAAATCATGATATACCAATAACCTACTAGGCATGCAAAAATGCTAGGTATCGACAAACATGTGTACTTTCCAGAATCATAATATCAAATATAGAGACTGTATGGAAAATAAATTCGAGCATGTCAAAGGCCAAGTAATAATTAAGTACCAAGCAGGATAACCAAGAGGCAGATAAAGGCAAATCCTACTACTATCCATGCAGGGAACCATATAAAAAATCTAAAATATCCACAGAGATAACCATTAATCATAACCCATTATATTAATTAGGGCATCCTAATTATCCCATTACATTTAATTAATCATAACCATAATTAAATGCTTAACTCGAATTATTCCAAGTTACCAAGATTACAAGATTAGGTTCATGTTAGACCTAGCCCAAACATAATCCGAGTAATTTATTCAATACCCAATAATAACACACGTCGTGTATATATATATATATATATATATATATACATACACACACACTAAAACTCTATTTTTTTTTCTGTTGCCTTCGGCAACAACTCAACCCATATACATATATTTTTTTTCTCTCCTCTATTTAATCGTTTCTCTCCTCTGTTTAATCGTTGCCCACGACTACTACACAAACAAAACCCTCTTCTTTTAATTTTTCCCAACATTCTACTAGCATTGCTGATCACCCAAAACCACCTTCTTTCTCAAGCCAACAAAACCTTCAACCCCGTAGCATCAATATTCCAAGTATCCAGCATCAAAGCGAACAAGTAATAATATTACAGCTCGATTATGGAAAACCAATACAAATTTAGCAAGCACCTTTAAAAGCTGGCCATCCCATGGAAAAAAAGGGCACAATCTTAGCCGGAATCGCAAAACTTCAGTCGGTACCGGCTTTGCGTGGAGATGCTGTCGCGCGAGGCGAGGCGTCGGCTTGCTCACAATGAGGAAGGGAAGACGCAATGATATCAGGTGGCAAGGGAGAGGCCGACGATGCGCAGTTGCGAAGAGAAGAATCGCCGGCGACGATTTCGCGAAGAGGGGAGTTGGGCGCGGGCTTCGTGCGGTTTGCGCAGAGAGGGAGAGGAAAAATAAGGGGGCGTTTGGTTTGTGTCATTTTCCATTTTTATTTTCCAGAAAACCGCATTTTTTAGTTTTCTGGAAAATGACTTTTTTTCATTCTCCAGTTTTCCAGAAAACGCTATATTTTTTTCTGGAAAATAAAGCTAGAAAATGCAAACCAAACATGTTTTCCATCAAACTGCATTTTCTACAGAAAATGAAAATGGAAAACAGACTGGAAAATGCAAACCAAACGCCCCCTAAGGATTTATTAGTGGAAAGTCATTTTGCAAATAAACCCTCCATGTTTAGTTGTTTACCACTTCATTGTTTTTTTTCAATTAGGATCCTTAAAGTTTCGTATTTTACATTCTCCCCCACTAACAAAAATTTGATCTCCAAATTTCGCTATTAAGTCATAACCGATACTACTAACTAACCACCAGCAATAGTACTGAAAGAAAACATATAACTTTACCATGCCTTATACCATGTTCTCTAAAATATTTTTCAGCTTCATTTGAAATATATTCGCTACCATAATCAATTCTTAAAGTTTTGATACGAAGCCCAATATAATTCTCAACTTCAACTTTAAAATCCTTAAAAGCTTGAAATGCTTGTGACTTTTCTTTCAGAAATTTAATCCATACCTTCCTTGTGAAGTCATCAATGAAAGTAATGAAAAATTTACTCTCATCAAGTGATTATGTTGGCATATTTCCACAGAAGTCAGAATGAACAAGCTCCGATGGCCTTTTTGCTCTCCAAGTTGCTTGTTGTGGGAATGGATCTGTGTGCTGCTTTCCAAGTTGGCATGCTTCACAAACTTCTTCAACTTGGACAATCTTTGGCAGCCCTCTAACCATCTCTTTTGTTGATAACAACTAAACTTCCATAATTTAAGTGTCCAAACCTATCATGCCATAACTTTGAAACATTTTTATCAACAACAGTAAAACAAGATAAATTTGTAGTTTCAATTTTAAGAGGAAATAATTGTTAGAGGTCACACCAATCTTTGCAATAACCTGATTTCCTTTTGAAATAGTGCAAGCATCATGTGCATATCCAAATCATACTCTTTCTTCATAAGATGACTAGTATTAAGCAAGTTGTTTTTTAAACCCGGAACAAAATAAACTTCAGAATTTTCTCAATATTTCCAAACTTAGTTTTAAAGCAAATCTCACCAATTGCTTCAATTTTCTGAGTACTAGCATCACCAATCATCACTTCACCATGATCAATTTTAGATAAACTAGAAAATAATTTTTCGTTACATGTCATGTGCTTACTAGCCCCACTATCTAGGTACCACATTTCATCAACTTTGTTGTCATTGGAAGCAAGCAACAAAGTTTCTTCATTCTTACTTTGATGAATAAAACCACTTTCAGTTTGCTTGTCATCTTCTTGCTTAAACCAACAATCTGCAATTTTATGTCCAGGCTTGTGGCAGTGGTTACACTTTATGTAACCATTTTTCTTACCATCTATTTGTTTATGCCAACAATCTATAGCTTTATGTCCTAGTTTTTGGCAATAGCTACATTCAATATAACCACGTCATTGGCCTCTTTGACAACCACCATCTCCTCTGCCTCTTTGAAACTTGAAGCTTTGATTTTCGTTGCTATCATTTTGATGGTATTGTTGATTATTTCTTCCTCTTCCATGAGAGCTTGAATCACCATGCCCTTTGAAATTTTTGCCCCTAGCGCGATAGGATGAACCACGACCTCTAATTGAAACTTGGGATTTAAGAGCTTGATCAAATTGTTGTGATGGGGGAAACAATAAATTAATTTTACCTTCATGGGCTTTCAAAATGCCTTGTAAGTCTTCCAAAGTCATGCTCTTCAAATCTCTTGTCTGCTCATAACATTAACAAGACAAAAAAATTTCAGGAAGGGAATGAAGTACCTTTTGTACAATCTGAGATCATCCAAAGTTTCACCATTCGAAGCCATTTGATTCACTATAGAACCAATTTTTGTAAAATATTCAGCAACACTATCATTTTCTTTCATCTCCAAATTTTCAAATTCTGATCTCAAAATTTAAAGTTGAACATTCTTCACTTATTCATCACCTTTATAAGCTTTTTGTATAATTTCCCAAGTTTGCTTTGAATTTGTTGCTTTGCGGATTTTCTTATACACCCCTTTGTCTATTGCGAGGTTAATCTGATTGAGAGCATGAGTGTCTTTCTTTCGATTATCCACCAATACTTTCTTTTCAGCATCACTTAAGGTTTCTTCATCTTCAGGCTCAAAAAATCTTTTATCGACTATATTCCATAAGTCGAATGGTTTCAACCAAACTTTAAATCTACTGCTCCCATAATCATAATCTTCTCCGTTGAAAGTATGTGGAAATGGAGTAGCAACATTTCTTGATATCATTTTTCTTGAACCTCACTTCGCTTTGATACCAATTGAAGGGGAGAAGAGGAATATGGCTAAGGAAGAAATGTACTTTTTTTAATATTTTTTTCGGCAATTTACCAAAGGGCGTACGCAACAATCGGTAATTACCAACGGGCGCACCATGGTTTTATTTTCACCAAAGGGCGCACTCATTACAGTGAACTTCCTCTTATACCCCTCATGTTATCTATTGCCTTTCTCTTTCTCTCTCAGTAATAAATTCTGTGACGTCAGCACATGCAACGTGACTTAATTACTGAC
Source organism: Boesenbergia rotunda (assembly GCA_024364735.1). NCBI lineage: Eukaryota > Viridiplantae > Streptophyta > Magnoliopsida > Zingiberales > Zingiberaceae > Boesenbergia > Boesenbergia rotunda. Next base: position 228,324 of record JAGFNQ010006288.1, read on the forward strand.
TTTTATTTTAAAATAATATCTAATGGAATCGGCGCTAAATTAAAAAACGTAAGGTAAAAATTAAAAAAATATTTCACTTTAAAAATTTCTCATCGAACGTGATTTAAAAATATAAATAAATAATTTTTATTTTATTAATAGAAATTAATATATTAAATAATATTTAATAAATATATTAATGTATAAAAAATTTTGGAAACAAACTGTTGGATTTAAAAATATAAATAAATGATTTTATATTTGATTAATAGAAATTAATATATTAAATAATATTTAATAAATATATTAATGTATACATATGTTTTGAAAAAACTGACCGTGGTAGCTTTCAGGCCCACGCTGGGCCTGAAATATTTTTATTTCAGGCCCACGCTGGGCCTGAAATATTTTTATTTCAGGCCCAGCGTGGGCCTGAAATTTTTTATTTCAGGCCCACGTTGGGCCTGAAATCTTTTGATTCAGGCCCGACGTGAACTCAAAATTTTTTTCTATTTAAAAAATATATTAATATATAAAAAAACCTATCAAAACACTCAATTTTAGATTCAAACGCAGGGCCTGAAGTCATCCCAGGAGGGTTTGAAGTCAAATAACTTCAGATCCTATAAATAATTAATTTAATAAATAATAATTAAATATAAAAAATATTTTTAAAATAAAAAATTTTTAGTGAGGGCCTGAAGTCATCTTCAGGCCCTCTATCTGAAAAATTTTCCCTTAGGCCTGAAGTCATGTGACTTCAGGCCCTCCATTAAATATATAAAAATAATAAAAACTTTTTTAAAAAAAGGTATAATATATAATTACATAATAATAAAATGTTATAGGAGTGGTTTAGGTATATCAGTGAGTTTTGAGCAAAACTCACTGATAGACCTACCATATTTGGAATTCTGAAAACTCATTATCAGTAGACAGGGTTGAGCTAGGAGATGAGATTTTGGGTGCCGAAACCTCTAATCTTGCAGTATCACCAATGCTATAGGAGTGGTTTAGGTATATCAGTGAGTTTTGAGCAAAACTCACTGATGGACCTACCATATTTGGAATTCTGAAAACTCTATATCAGTAGACAGGGTTGAGCTAGGAGATGAGATTTTGGGTGCCGAAACCTCTAATCTTGCTGTATCACCAATGCTATAGGAGTGGTTTAGGTATATCAGTGAGTTTTGAGCAAAACTCACTGATGAACCTACCATATTTGGAATTCTGAAAACTCTATATCAGTAGACAGGGTTGAGCTAGGAGATGAGATTTTGGGTGCCGAAACCTCTAATCTTGCTGTATCACCAATGCTATAGGAGTGGTTTAGGTATATCAGTGAGTTTTGAGCAAAACTCACTGATGGACTTACCATATTTGGAATTCTGAAAACTCATTATCAGTAGACAGGGTTGAGCTAGGAGATGAGATTTTGGGTGCCGAAACCTCTAATCTTGCTGTATCACCAATGCTATAGGAGTGGTTTAGGTATATCAGTGAGTTTTGAGCAAAACTCACTGATGGACCTACCATATTTGGAATTCTGAAAACTCTATATCAGTAGACAGGGTTGAGCTAGGAGATGAGATTTTGGGTGCCGAAACCTCTAATCTTGCTGTATCACCAATGCTATAGGAGTGGTTTAGGTATATCAGTGAGTTTTGAGCAAAACTCACTGATGGACCTACCATATTTGGAATTCTGAAAACTCTATATCAGTAGACAAGTTTGAGCTAGGAGATGAGATTTTGGGTGCCGAAACCTCTAATCTTGCTGTATCACCAATGCTATAGGAGTGGTTTAGGTATATCAGTGAGTTTTGAGCAAAACTCACTGATGGACCTACCATATTTGGAATTCTGAAAACTCTATATCAGTAGACAGGGTTGAGCTAGGAGATGAGATTTTGGGTGCCGAAACCTCTAATCTTGCTGTATCACCAATGCTATAGGAGTGGTTTAGGTATATCAGTGAGTTTTGAGCAAAACTCAAAGTTTCTTCATCTTCAGGCTCAAAAAATCTTTTATCGACTATATTCCATAAGTCGAATGGTTTCAACCAAACTTTAAATCTACTGCTCCCATAATCATAATCTTCTCCGTTGAAAGTATGTGGAAATGGAGTAGCAACATTTCTTGATATCATTTTTCTTGAACCTCACTTCGCTTTGATACCAATTGAAGGGGAGAAGAGGAATATGGCTAATTAAGGAAGAAATGTACTTTTTTTTTAATATTTTTTTCATACTACAACTTAGTTTATATAGCCATGACAAAAGAATGTCAAAAATAATTTGGTTCTTCAAATATTAAATACACTATTATGTTAAATGCACATACTTAACAACTTTAATTCATCATACTAACTTAATTTGCAACTATATAGTTCAATCAAACTTGACTCGATGAAGACCAAAATAATTTGGTTTTGAGTTCCAACAGTACAATTTGATTTAGTCTTGTAAGTATGCAATTTGATTTATATTTCCAACAGGAATGGCCTATTTTTGTACTTATCATCCATCGTACTTGCATGACACACAAGAAAGTCGATCGACGACACCTCACCCAAAAGCATGTTGGGTCATAAATGAATGATATCAGGGCAAGAGAACTTCCACCATTTTGACCGGAGCTCACCTGTCAAATATCTTCGACGTGAAGGCTGTGTCTAATTTCTCTACCTTTTATACTTTATTGTTATTTTTTATCTTTCATAATGCCCATGATGATTTAAACATTGAAGATCGATGCTCTCAGAGGTAACACCCAATCATGATACCCACCTGATAACACCCAATCATGATACCCATGATGATTTATCTTTCATAATACCCACCTGATACACATCGTCTAGCTTGGGCATTATCATAATCAATGCAATATTCCATTGGAATTAGAGGTTTGAAAATATAATCAAGATGAAATGTGCCTCTGAAATCACGCAACAAAGACTCCAATGATGGTGGTGGCCTGGTGGGGAGACAGGTCCATAGTGTGAATGGCCAAACAAATAAGAAAACTAGCAAGGTCAAAACGTTCAAAATAATAATGCTTATATTTTAAAATTATTGTTTGATAATTTATTTAAAGGTAGTGTCACTAACTTAAAATTTACAATATTTTTTTATTACATATGATCACTATCAATAGCTTATCTAAGCAAAAATATTTATACAAGCTAATAACTTAACTAAGTGTATCGATCATGCATGAAAGCTATATATTATCTTTGTCATTTGTAGTTATCTAACTGTCTCGACAACTACGAAAAGTTAAATGTCATTCGTCAAAAAAATTCTAGAAAGTCAATTATGAGATTAAGTTGTTCCAGTTGCAATCATGACATGCATGCTTCATCATAATCAATCAATTATCCAAACTTGCATGCAAGTAGGTTTTACGTAAGTTTTTAACACAGTAACTATACGTACGTTGTACGTTTGATAAAAAATAATATAATCGAATTTGTAATGTAATCAAATTTATAATATAATATAATATAATTAATATTATATTATTATATTTGATAACGAGTTGCATGTAATCTTTGATTACAAGGGTCATTATATTCTTTTATTTGGTGTCCATTATTTTTATAAGGAATATAATTCATATTATTATAAAATGATAAAAATATTCTTATAATTAAATTTATATAATTTTATTCTCCCTTTCAATTAAAATAGAGCGCTTTTTATTTATGTAAAATCTCTAAGATTAAAATTTTTTTATTGGACAAACATTTGAGCGTACTTATAAAAGTTCACAAACTGTCTATTTATGGATAAATTTAAATCCTTAGAAAACATAAGGTCAAACTCCAAGTTGATGAAACACAACCAAATGAAGGAAAAAATCCAAAAAAAAAGTTAGTCTTCTTCATTAACATTATATTGATTTTCTAGCATATCCCAAACATCATTAAAAAAAAGTTACAGTTCACAATAGAAAGAAATGACCACAAAATCTATAAGGTTTACTCCTCAAATCTCTCCACTCAATAATGCTTTCACCCAAATTTCTTTCTCATCATCTAGTATGGTGAAGAAAATATCTGTAGTCTCATGATCACAACCAATTTTTCTTGTCATTTTATGTCGCTCCAACATACTAAGGGGAGGTAACTTTGTTAAAACCTCACTGACTTTCATTCTTTTTTCAGCAACGTCATCATATTCCAATGCTTTACTCAATCGGTTGCTTGCCTTGTTAAGTTCTTCCCCAAGAATAGTTGTCGTATCTCTAATAACTTGAGACAAATCTTTGGTACTCTCACTTTTTCTCTTTTTTGGCTTAGAACTCTCTTTATTTGATCCAAATATGAAATCTTAAGCATATGAAGCAGAATCTCCATCAACACCTACACATTCATCATCATTTTCATTTGCTACTTTGTCTAATTCTTCCACAATATCAGCAGGAACTTGAGAATCATTCCCACATGCGCGGTCTCCACCAAAGATGATAGAAAGTTCATCATAATAAAGCAATGACTTGAATCTAAAGTATTCTGCATCTCCATGAGTCTACAAAAAAAATCATATTACCAACTAAACAAATGAAAATATAAAAAAAAATTAGCGAAAAAATAAATTACCTTGAGATATTCATCCCACACTGCTTTCTCAGCTGTAACACATTTTTTTTCTGAGTCTCAACCAAAACCGCTACTACCAACTCCATATAACATGTCATGCACAATATTGTGGAGCTTTTGGAATGTTCTTAACCTTGATTCAATGTATAGTTTTGCCTTAATTTCATGTCCAGGCAAGCTAACCTCAAGCATTTGTTGTAGTTTTTGTCCATGTCCTGGCCTACAACCTTTCTCATTCTTGTTTCTAAGCTCTCCATCATTGTTTAAATTATATTCTTTCATAATTATTTACATATTAAATTAATTTTTTAACTTATAAAAATCTATTATGATTTTTTTATAGACTTCGAACAGCACAGGAAAAAACTAAAAAAATATAGTACAAAAATTGATTTGAGAACCTAGCTTCTAGGGACTATTTATAGCCCAAAAATCAAGTTTACCATTGACCTAAGGCGCCTCAGATTAGATAGAGTTTTATTCATTGAGCAATGGTAAGTTGTTGATAAAATTTAACTCGAGGTGCCTTAGTTCCTACTCGAGACTCCTCAGTTCAGATCTGAGGTGCCTCGAATTCAAACTGAGGCGCCTCAGCTTTGCATTTGCGCAAAGCTGTTGCTTTGCATTTGAGGAGTCTCACTTAGCAACTGAGGCGCATCCTACTGGTCAAAGTCAATATCCGCATTAACTTTGACTTTTTCGTCCTTCTTCCGCTTAGGTGATTTTCGGCCAACCAGCAGGGGCGGATTTACATGAGGGCCCGGGGGGGCCACGGCCCCCCCAAAATTTTAATAACATTGTTTTTATATAAATTTTTTTTATTTTTTTAGTATAAAATATTTTATTTTCTTAATATATATATTATTTGACAATTCATAAAAATGGTTTTAGTGGGTCTAATGGTAAGTCTAGTTTTTGGTTTGACACACATCCATGGTTCAAATCCTTTAGAAGACTAAACTTTTTTAAATTTTTTTCTCTTTTTTTCAAATTTCAATTAAAAATATATTATATATCTTTAAAAAATTGGGAGGAGATTATTATAATAATTATTTTTTAATTATTATAATAATTATTTATGTAATTTAGTATGCGGCCTCCCCAAATTTATAATTCTAGATCCGCCACTGCCAACCAGAGTTAGACTCACCCGAACCCGACTCTGGCTTTTCACCTTGAACGAGCTTCCTCCCCGGCTTCTTTCCCTCGGGCGTTGCGCACGCCCTTCTTACTCCACCGGTGTACTCTTCCACAGTCTTCGCGTCCCTCGGATGGACCATGCCCGTCGACACCTTTCCCCATGCCATCTTTCTCGTCTGTTGCATATTTCATTCGACTTCCTGCGCTCTTAAACTTCTGCACACTTAGACACAAAGATCAAAACAGATCAAGACCCAACTTGACTTGGTTGATCACATCAAAATCAACTTGGGATACCTACATAAACAACTCGTGTAAGTACGTTAAATGAACAAACTTAAACATATATGTTTAGCTGGTTAATGATCATAAATAATATTCGTGAATATGTCCGTGAATAATATTCGTGAATAATATTTATGATAATGTTTGCGAACAATATTCGTGAACTATATATGTTCATCAATAAAATTCTTATTAACTTGCTAAATAAATAAAGAAAAAAAATTCAATTTGAACTAATAAATTTATACACTACAAAAAATTTAATGAATAGCGACGGATATTTTAATTTTCCGTCGCTATTAGTGACGAATTTAATTTATCCATCGCTAAGATTGGGATTCAGCTCAAATACCCTAAAATAGTCGCTATTAGCGACGGATTTTTAAAAATTCATCGCTAATAGCGACGAACAAGTTATTTCCATAGCTATTTTTGGTTTAATTCACCGTCGCCTCTCTCCCTCCTGTCGCTCATTCAGTTCTTCTCCTCTCTTGTGTCTCCGTCGTCCCAGGCACTCCTCCTCCGGCGAACCCCTCCTCCGGTCACAGGTACGCATCGTGACTTAGGTTTTCCCCTTCCGCGACCGTGTTTCATCTCCTGCGGCTGTGAGCGGCCAGGTGCGGCAGCTGCGGCCGCGCGGCCAGGTGCGGCAGCTGCGGCTGCGCGGCCAGGTGCGGCAGCTGCGACCGCGCGGCCAGGTGCGGCAGCTGCGGCCGCGCGGCCAGGTGCGGCAGCTGCGGCCGTGCGGCCAGGTGCGGCAGTTGTGGCCGCACGGCCTGCAACTGTCGCCGGCAGCCTGTAGCTAACCCTAAATTAATTAATTAGTTAATTAGAATATTTAATTAGGATAATTTTGTATCCTAATTAATTATCATTAGTATACGATTAATATTTGTTTGATTATGCCTCTAATATGTCTTGTTTGATTATTTACAATAATTTTATTTGATTATGCCTCTAGTATGTCTTATTTGATTAATTAGAATAAACAAAGTTGGATAATTTAGATTGTGATTTGTTAAAGTAGTTTAGCTAGTGATTTGTTAAAGTAGTTATGCTGATATAAATGTTTACATGAGTATCAATATTGAATATTTTATTATTATTAGGATACAATGTATATGAAAAGGCATGAATGTATAATAGGTTAGATAATGGATTTATCCGTGATGAATTTCTTGCTGGAGTTGAATAATTTATGAACTTTGTAAAGTGTCATCCTGTGTGTTTGAATGACGCTGAGTTAAAGTATTTATGTAATCAACACAGATGTAGAAATACAACTTTTCGTGATGAGGATATAGTGAAAACACATATCTGTAGGTATGAGTTTGTTCCAGATTATTACAACTGGTATTGTCATGGAAAGCCGTATGTATTTGAATCTGTTGGACCTTCCGTCGCTTCATCAAAAAACTTAATTAGTCCAGAGGAATCATATAAGTCTGCTGATGCAATGCAATCAATGGTTTACGATGCAATGATTGTACTTGATCAATCAAATGTAGATCAAATACCTACTCCTGATGTTCAGAAAATGTATGGCATGTTAAAGGCTAGTGAAAGAAAAGTATGAGAAAGTATTCCTTCTGGCCATTCTCAATTGTCTGCTATTGCAAGTTTATTAAATATGAAGGCAGAACATCATTTCTCAAAACGATGTTATGATGACAAATGTCAATTGATGTCAGAGTTGCTTTCAACAGATAACTACATGACTGATAGTTTCTACAATACTAAAAAACTAATTAGAGACTTAGGTTTGCCAGCCGAGAAGATACATTGTTGTATCAATAATTGCATGATCTATTGGAATGAAGATAGTGAGTTGATGGAATATAAAATATGTAATCATCCTCGTTACAAGCTTAGTAGTTGCATGATTGGGAAGAAGAAGAAAAATATTCCCTAAAAAGTTATGTATTACTTTCCTTTGATTGTTATACTCCAACGCTTGTATGCATCAGTAGCAACAGCAGGTCATATGATCTGATATCAAAATCATGGACATGAAGAAGACATAATGTGTCATCCTTGTGATTCCCCTGCATGGAAATATTTAGATTCAATATTTTCTTCTTTTGCTATGGAACCACGTAATGTAAGACTTGGACTTTCTGCAAATGGATTTCAACCATTTGGAAGTTATATACAACAATATTCATCATGGCCAGTTATTTTAACACCATATAACTTACCACCATAGATGTGCATGAAAGATGAATTCATATTTCTTACTGTGCTAATTCTAGGTCCTCATAATCCAAAAAAGCAAATAGATGCATTTTTGCAACATTTGATTGTTGAACTGAATCATTTATGAAATATAGGTTCAGAGACGTATGACATCGCAAGTAAATCAAACTTTACAATGCATGCAGCATTGTTATGGACCATTAGTGATTTTCCTGCATACTCAATGTTATTAGGATGAAGCACGGCTGGAAAGTTAGCATGTCCACATTGTATGAGTCAATCTGATCCATTTTCTTTGCCTTGCAGTGTAAAGATTTCTTAGTTTGATAATCATTGAAAATTTTTACCTATTGATCATCCGTTCAGAAGAAATAAGAAAATTTTCAAGAGAAATGAAGTGGTTAGGAAACTACCCCCAGTTTGAATGTCAAGCGATGAAATGTTTAATGAAATTGTTAGTTATGGATTTCTACCAGTATATCAGGATAGTTCAGATGATATCAACAAGTACATTATTAGAGTCAACAAATGCGGTTGGAGTAAAAGAAGTATTTTTTGGGAACTTCCATATTGGAAATATTTACTTCATCCACAGTCATAGTGAAATTTTGTGCATTTTCATGAGAACTGTTAACAAAGAATTTACTAATAGCACCTCTTTGTGATTCAGTCAATTGTTCTAATTTTTTTCTTTTTTTCCTTTTCTCACATTCAGAAAGATATTTTTTAGGCAACATATTATAATGTACAAAACAACAACAATTACAAAAAAATAGATAATTCAAATTATTTCACTAGTAAAGGAATAATAGCACCTGAAATATGATAGTTTTCAATATTAATGGAAATATCCTAGGTTAACCTAAGCACCTCATTAGACAACACATGCTAAATAAGTTTCATTATTCTGAAACTTAGCATAGCACTAAACTTAGCATAGTAGTAATTATGCTTCAACTTTTCAGAATACTTAGCATAACACTGCAAAATAAGTTTCATAATTCTAAAACTTATTTAAAAAATAAAGAAAAAATTGGCAAATATGAAATATGAAAGGAGAATTGAACATTACCAAAATTTGTAGACTAGTGGAATATAAGTTTGGATGTAGTAGTCTAGTAATTTAGCAAATACACTAGAAAATTAAAATTACATATGGAATAAAATTCTCCTCCAAAGATCAAATCCAACAAAAATTTTAGAACACTTTTTCACAATGACGATGGACAACCAAAGCTCACAAGTCAATGAAAAATTTTAGTTCTCAGAAGCTCAATGGACTACTATCTATCATCTCTGTGAAATACAAAAAAGTCATATCTCGGAAACTCCACAAATAACGGTAAAAAATCTTGAGAAGGGAAAGAAATTAATGAGATAGCAGCAAAAAAAAAAAAAAATCATTGAAGAGAAGAAGAAGAAGAGACGCGACAACCAATAGAGAGTTTTAGAAAAGGAGGAGAAGACTTATCTTTGAGTCGTCTTATTTTTCTTGCAGGCGCAGGCACAGGCGCTGAGGCGCACGCGCAGGAGGCAGACGCCAGGCGGCAGGCACGATGCAGCATAGCGTCCATTGAGTTTTTGCCCTAAAACCTTTTCTCGTATCTGCACTTCCTATTAAACATAACATATATAAAAAATAAAATAAAATTGGGCCCCCTCAAAATCTAAGCCCAAGGTCATCGCCCAGCCCTCCTCCAGGGCCAACCCTGGGAGGTAATACAAGGTCCTTGAATCCCATGTTTTCCTTGCTCTCTTGCACGGTGAATGCATCTGTAGCCTTCAAGATCGGCCACTGTCAGCTTAATTAAACAAATAGGTTTAATATGTGCACGGCGAATGCATTTTCTTCCATTAATACTTGGAATTGAAATGTTGGAAGTATCGGCAGAGTGAACCCAATGATTTACACATAAAACTTGAAATTATATATTAAGATTGCTTCTACTCGAGCTGATGATTGAAATTTCAATACAACAGTTTCAAATCAGTGTTTTGAACGACCACCAGGAAATGTAAACTACAAAAGTATTTTTTTTCCATTTATTATATAGCATAAATCTAATGGGTCGTTAGATTCAAAAGCTAATAGCATTAGTTAACAAGGCAATGCTAACATAGCAGAGGAACCTTGAATCAGTTTGAGACATTCCATCATTCATCGACTCTGCTGAACGAGATATGGGAAACTAGTCGGCCCCAATGTAGAAACAATGCTCGGCAGTAGCATCCTCAGCCGGTGAAGAATGAGAATATTGTTGACAATACCGGCTAGAAGTCGTAAACATCATTCAGTTGGATGCCTGAGCATGCCTGCTTTAAGGGAGGGTTGGTATCCTGAGCATGCCTGCTTTAAGGGAGGGTCGGTATGTGGTCCTTCTAATAAGCTATTTGCAATTGCTCCATAAGCTGCCTCGGTTAGGTGAATGCCATCCCAGGAGACTGAGCGAGATGGATCACTGCAAACCTTTGCGTTTATGTGGCCACAAGCGGCATTTGGGTTGACGCCATATGGGCCATCGCTTCCGCAGCATGCACATAGAGGAAATGTAAATACTACAATAACAAAGACATTGATAAATCAGGATTCTATCATATAGTCGTCGAGTTCTTTTGTGCACACATTAAACTTTTCTGGGGCATCCCTGCACTGAAAGGAACTGGAACTAAAGTTGCATCAGTTTGGTTTCCCTAACTAAGCCAGATTGACTTAAAGTGACTCATAAAACTTAAAAGTTGCTGATCAAAACATAATTTACGCAAACAACTTTAGATTTTTCTCTTGACACAGCCATTTTCGCTATTGAAGAGAAATGGAGTTGAAATAACATGCTAGATTTGATATCAATCAAAATTTGGCTAGACTAACAAATGTCGGAGGTTGCATTAGACTCAAAATGCATCCTCATATTTTACCAGATGATGAATAATCTAGTTTCACATTGTTATAGCTACTAAGACAATCATATTCCGAGTTAGACCTAACGACAAGAAGTTCTATGACGTCTTCCAATAGTTTCTAAAGCATCAAAGTCCCAGGCTAGCTTCTGAAAAACTATCGTTCACAATATGTCAAGAACTTAAAACATGGTCAGTAAACTTCACTAAAAATAACTGAAAGATGATTAGCAATATTTATCTTTAGTCTGATAGGAGAGAGAGACACACACCGAAGACATGTGGAGCGTGGAAGAAGCTTAGCATGGCATCACAGTAATTAGCATAAATAATCTTCACTCGTGGATGAAGCTTCCGAAGCTGATCCAACTCCTCCTTGAGCAAGCGGTTATGGAACTGAGAGAGCTCATTCAACCATTTGATGCAGCTTGTTTCTGACTCATAGTATTCAACGTTCTCAATCTTGTAGATATCTAAATACACAGGCACACATCCAACTGGGAAGTTTCCCAGAACCAACATTGTCTTTGCCCCAAGACTGATCAACTCATACTCCAATGAGAAAAGAGATTTCATTAAAGATCATGAACATTAATCTAAGATCTAGTAGAAAAACAATAATCATAAGCAGAGGCCTCAGGTTGATCGTCGAACTAATTGAACCAATTACATCAGGAACAAAGGTTCTTATTTCCTCCACTGTTCTTCGTTGGAAGAATGGATGGTTGTAGTCATTCCCACAAATCTCTCCCATCACGATTAATGAACTATTCAATACATCTTTCGGATCTGGCATAACATACACAAGATTCACAATTTAATGAACCTCTTTTCATATAGTTCTTGGCTAACAGAAAAATTATATTGTTTAATGAAATTAAAATCTGCCTAAATATCTCTTCGAGCTATGACCTTAGCCAACTGAATCTCTATTCATTTTTACAAGGTAAAATAAAATCACATTCATTCACAATAAATCTGTCTTATCTTATCAACAATCATTTTTTTCCTTCTTTTGGCAAATACTGTTTTCCATTCAACCTTTGTTCAGTGGATGGCATGCCACAACACCTAATCAAACTAAAGCCTAACTCAAGTTTCATGTCAGCATAACTAAATGTAAAAAAACAAAAACAAAAACAAAAAATTATCATTCTTATTCGCTTTTTCCCCTAATCAATGTTGGCACAAAAGTTGGATGCAACATTAGCAACAAGGGGATAATTTTGTCATGAAGTCAATTTATAGAGGATGGGTGAGTCAAATAGTTAGATGGATTTGTCACAACCATAAAAAGATAAAGAGGATTCATGTATCTAGTATTCAACTCACAAAACCATAAGCATAGGCATACCGTGACCAGGAAAAATCGAAGGCAGCAATTGCTTGAACAACCCGATCTGCACATGCAAGGATCTGTCGGTCCAGGTAGCTTGAATCCCCTTGGCTCAAAAGAAGGACAGATCGAGCGCAGTGGCTCCAGCGACAGCGAAGTTAACCCCTTTCCGGAAATCCTCGCCGCTCCCTCCGCCGAGATACGGCGGCACCAGAGGCAACCCCAATCCTTGCGCTGCGCAATTCGAGAGCGAAAATCAGTGAGAGTTTTCGATCGACATTCTAGGGAACAAATGGAATAAAATGCTCGCGAAAGACGGACCGATAAAGTCGATCATGAGGCGGCCGTCGGAGAAGCGGCCGGTGGGGCGCTGGAAGAAGGTGCGTCCGTAGGGGAGGTTCCCGGTGGGGCCGCCCAGGGAGCCGAGGCGGATGGCGTTGCCGGTGTCGGCTGGGGAGTCGCCGAAGCTGTAGATGGCGGTGAAGCATTCGGCGGCGACGAGGGGGAGCGCGAGGGAGAGGGAGAGCAGGAAAGAAACGAGGTGACGAGGCGGAGCCGCAGCCATGGCGATGAATTAAGGTGGAGCCGCAGCCATGGCGATGCATTAAGGGGGAGCTTGCATTGCAGCCGCAGCCATGGCCATCGCGAGAGAGATGGAGAAGGCGGCGTTGACCAGTCGCCGTGGGGAATTAAGAATTAAAGTTGGCGGAAAATTTTCTATATTTTTTTATTAATAAATGTTCGTATTAAAAGAAATTAAAATATCGACTTACATACTTCAAACTTGGTAATAAATATCCAATTTTAAATTGACAAATTTGGAATAATCTTTCTGTTTCGAAATAATCTATCTATATTTCCGTTTCACAAATTTGGAATAATCTTTCAGTTTCGAAATAATCTATCTATATTTCCGTTTCACAAATTTGGAATAATCTTTCTATATCCAATTTTAAATTGACAAATTTGGCAGTATACTTATGAAAACTCTAATATTAATCTATAAATAGATTTCCAACCCTAATTTCATCTTTGTTCCTAGCTCCTCATCCGTCCGTGCCTCTGGCCTTCGTCCTCCCTCCAGCCTCCGTGCAAGTGATCTGTTGCAGGCAGCATGATGAAACGCAAGGTTGCAGAAATATTGGAGCAGCAAGTGAATGCGACTCGCACGACCACACCCCAAGAGAATAAGAAACTCAAAGCCATGAGAGTAGCTCTGGAGGAAGGCGATGCACTTTTCGGTGCTGACTCCGAAGTAACTCTGGATTCACAGGTGCAATCGTGGCATGATAAATACAACCGTCCACGGAAGCCAGAATATGTCAATCATATTCGTACCGGATTCGTTTGGAACAAATACAACCGAACTCACTACGATCGCGACAATCCCCCTCCTAAGATGGTCCAAGGTTACAAGTTCAATATATTTTATCCGGACCTCATTGATAAGTCCAAAGTGCCACAGTATACTTTTGAAAAGGATGGTAGCAGTCACAACACCTGCATCCTCAGATTCTATGGTGGCTCACCCTACCAGGACATAGTAAGTATCCAAAACTTAAATCTTCTAATAATGTGTATATTAATTAGAATACTCTCCGTCTAGGTATTTGTTTTAATTGTGATAAAATCTTTTATACATTATTTATTGTTGCAGGCATTTCGCATCGTAAATAATGATCTGGAATATTCTCCAAAGAAAGGCTTTATTTCTACTTTCCGGAATGGGACTTTACAACTATATTTCAATTTCAAGCAATATCCGTATCGACGCTGAAAGACTGATCCACTCTTGTATGAATGGATTAGTTGGTTCATTTCTTTATGAACATAGTAGTTATCATCCACTCCTCTATGAACAGATTAGTTGATCCATCCCTTTATGAACAAATTAGTTCGACTGGGAGCTGTCATTGTAATTTTTTTATGAACGATAAAGATTGATTTCGTTATGAACACTAGCCTAGTTTGATTTGATATATTAATTCCGTAATTCTTTTTTTTTAATTTGTATTTCTTTTTGAAATGTGGTCAGAGGTTCTTGAAACTCGATTGGCATTTGGTGGAATTCGTAATATTATCCAAAGCATTTTATTTTGAGCAGCTGATATTCCTAAAGCAACAATATTTATTGATAAACTATACTCTAGATGTCAACATCCCTGAGACACTCTAAAATTGATGTAGGACTTAGACATGATTTTAAAAAATAAAAAAGGTTCCATATACAATAATTTATATATAAAAGCTACATAATATGGTTCAAAATAGCTATCAAAATCATTGCTACAAAATAAAATGATCTTTTCATTAAAAAAAAAAGAAAAAAAATTGAAGGTGATCTGTTATGCATCGCAGAATGATTCCCATCCCAAGATTTACTCACCCAACTATGTCATTCTTCAGATCACTCCGCTCCTTGGGCGCCTGAAAATTAGGAGCAGAATTAGAAATGAAATTATTTGGACAACATCTAATATAATATATCAAGATGCAAAGCTGGAAAACGATTATTTGAAAGAAATAGAAAGTTAAAAATAAATGTGTCAAAGCATAGTGGAATTGTAAGCACAATAACCAAACCAAATCCTAACAATAAGTCCTTATCTATATCCAATGATTTTCTGGTTATTTACAAATCACCCATAATTTTGGGGATCAACTTGTGAAACAGTTAGATTCATCTATAATGAATCAAATGGTTGACATTCTTTTAAATGGGATGATTCTCACCATTTTAAGTAAGCACGGAATAATGGTTAAATGAGAAAAAAATTTACAGGAAGCAATATGTTCAGTCAAAACAATATATGACAATCCAGGGGCGTTGTCAATTGAGATAAAACCCATTGTTTTTCACAGGACATGCAGCAGCAAGTAACCAAGCAAGTAAAATCATAATGCAAAACGCTATTTTCTCTCAGATTTTTCATATTAAGAAACAGAGAAGCTACTAATGGCAAAAGTAACCTAATGCAGTCCAAACAGAAGTTTGAAAATTATGTTTCATAGACGAAACTGAAATTTATTATAATTGATACTCTGGGAGAACTTAGAGATGAAAGTTGTTACTATAGTTCACAACACATCAACAATCAATTGATCCTGTAGTTAGAAGCTATATGCCATTAAAGATCTAAAGAATAAAATTTAAGAAAAATGTCTGGTTTCACTATCAAATATGGAGTAATAAAAAAACTAATAAATTTTCAAAACCAAAATGAATTGCATAAGGCCGTAGCCTATAACATGATAATAAAAGATAAATCGATTGAGAATTTCAGTAGAGACAAGAAATACATAATGCAAATTTTTGGACAGGATTAAGTTTGTTTGGAATTTCCATCAAGAGTTTAACATTACCTTCTTTATGACAAGGGAATCTGTCTCCTGGGAAGCCAATTGTTTAGCCATACGGGATTGGATTTCTTGGCGCAACTCTGGTGCCTAAGGAAGAGCTTTAGATGTCTCAAGAAAGATTCTGAGATATTAATGATCATCTCTTATATCATGGAAAATAGGACTTCGCTATAACATGTAAGCAAAATATCAATTTAGTTAAAGAAAGCTAAGGATGCTAATTCAGTTTGGTAAAATCTAAGAAAGTGTCGCCACTAATATAAGTTCACAGTGCAATAACACATTTGATACGGTCACACAACTAGAAGCATAAGTGAGACAAAAATCATTTTCTGCATGGTCAGATATCTTAGTCCAACTTTCAGCATAACACTAAATAATTACTAGGAGTCCTTACAAGGACATTCTGGTACGAAATTAGTTGCTGCAAAGCAAGTAAAACATTCAAGCATAAACATATGGACCTGCGACTTACTTGCTTATTGAACCCAGTGACATCAGATACACCTCATTTCCAAGGTCCTAGAAGAATCAGAGAAGTCAAACTACTAAATATATTGAGCATTTTGAGGAGAATGAATTGAGCAGGATCTCTTTTCTTTTGAGGAAGAGAGTTACCAATTTCACAGCCTACTCGACGCACTGAGTTGCCTTGTTAAAGAAACCTGTTCATTAGGGGTGGATACCCTTGCTGACTATGAGCATTCCCCGAGATGAATAGTTCTGCATGCCTTCCAGGATCCTCCTCCAAGGCTTGTTCCAGTTTCATTATAGCTACTGTAAAAAAAATAAAAATAAATAAATAATCAAGGAATCATCCAATTATAAGAATATACAGAAACAAATGATCAACTAAACTTCTAAAGCTGCGATTTTTTTATGAGCATTGCCATTATTTATCAGAACAAAGCTCGAATGCATAAATAAGAACCTTTCACCATAATCCATATCCTCGGGGTTTTTTTTTCTGAAAAGATAATAGACTCAGAAGCGCAATCCCCTACCTCGTGAGATTCTAAAAGAACAGTCGAATCAGTTGTCGTCTTTAAGACCACAAAAAAACATCATTTGAAAGAACACGAAGAACAAGAACTAATTAGTGACACGATTTCGTCAGAAAGGAGAGAGGAGGTGGGGAACTCACATCGGCATCATGGGTATTGGCGGTGCAGGCCATCTCGGCGGTCGGGAGCTCCAGCTCGAACAACACCAATCGATCGAGATCATTCATCTGTAAATCCATGGATAACAACCTGCTACTTCGCGATCCACCCCTTTCGCTTTCCTCGACTGCTAGTGTCGGAGAGGAGAACCGGCCACCGTAGGGTTGAAAGAGGACGCAGACCGAAAATCTAGTTGGCTGTGTCCGGACCGTGCCCTAATTGGAATAGGGAGAGAAAATAATGTGGCATGATGTGATATGACGTGATATTTTATATGCACATATCTGATTATCGTTTAGGCACCATCGGCGGCCTTCGGCCACCGTCCCGAATCAAACTATATCCTGGGGGCACGGTGAACCCGTCGGAGATCGTGCATGCAAAGTGTCACGTCAATCACTATGGTTTTCACTTTTCCATTTTCACTCTCCCAATTATTATTCATTTGGAATAGACATATTCAAATAATTTCTTAAAATATAATTAATTAAATTAAATTACAGCTATTATTAATTTTGTCATTTAAGATGTCAATATATAAAATAAATCATTAAATTTATTTAGTATTCTTATTTTTTCCTTTTAAATTATAAAAAATAATAATTTAATTTATTAAGAATGTGAGCGAGCTTACGACTTTTTTTAAATTTTTTTGGGAATTTTATCCAAATAAAAATGATTAATGGACTAATTATACTTTAATATTTATTAAATATTTCTTGGTCAAAAATTAAAAGGGCAACATAAATTAAGCGAAATATTAAACGGAATCTATTTTTTTTTAAAAAAAATACTCTATTAGTAAATGTTCTATTATAAAAGATGACTTTTTGACACGTCAAAGGTACAATTCTTGGTGGTACCTTTGTGCTGTTAGTGCTAAAATTCTCTAACTCTTCCTCTCATTCTCAATTCTATCTTGTAAGAGGAAGAGGACAACCTTGTAAAGGTTTTCTCCACCTTAAAGGAGGCTTTTCATAGTGGCGAGTGTGCTCGCGTGTGGATCCTTGGATTAGTCACCTCTCGGAGGTGGATACCAAGTAAACGAAGGTGTCAGCATTGGTTTTCATCTTTTTCATTGTTTTGTTTGTATTGTGCTAACCATTCTTGTAGAGAAAATCAAGAAAATTGCTATTCACCCCTCCTCTAGCAAGCGCTACGATCTAACAAGTGGTATCAGAGCCAGTTCGCTTTGGGAGAACTCATCGTCGATCGGAGCATTCAAGAATGGCGTTTCAAGAGGGTTATAGCACCACAAGGCCACCGTTCTTCGACGGCAATAACTTCGCCTATTGGAAAGATAGGATGAAGTACTATTTAATGAACGATATTGAAAATTGGACAAGTATTGTAGATGACTTCGATGCACCCCTCAATGAAAGAGGAGAACCACTACCGATGAGAAATTAGACAAAGGAGACAATGAAGAAGGCGAAAGAAAATGCAAAGGCCACCACAACGCTTTAATGCGAATTATCAAAAGAGCAACTCAATAAGGTGGGGTCTTTCAAGAGCGCAAAGGAACTTTGGGAGAAACTCGTCGAGCTCAACGAAGGTTCAAATGAGTCAAGGAGGGCAAAGAAGGACCTCTTGGTAGCCCAACTACAATCGCTCACAATGAAGGCAAACAAAATGGTAAGCCAATTACATAGAAGAGTTAAAGAAATAATCAACGAACTCCATGTAATTGGTGAGAAAGTTGAGAATAGAGATCTTGTGAGGTATGTTCTTCAATCATTTCCTAGGACTATATTGTGGGAATCAATGGTTGATGTCTACAAAGTGTCTAGGGATCTCTCTACGGTAAAGTTAGATGATCTATTTTGTGAATTTGAGTTGCATGAGTAAGCTAACATTTCTACTAAAGAAAAAGGTGTAGCTTTTATTGTAGAAAAGGAAAGGAAAAAGAAGAAGTAAAAGAAGAAGATCATCTACTCATCATCATCTGAGTTGAAAGAGTTTAGTATCTCCATGGATAGTGACCAAGAAGCCTACATGGTAAGGAAAATGAGAATAGATTTTAAAAATTTTTCTAATAAGTCTTATGGTAGGAAATGGTCAAGGAGCAAAAGCAAAGGGAAGGGGGAAGGAGATCATTTGCTATAATTGTCATCAAGAGGGACACATGAAGAATGAGTGCCCTAAATTAAAAAAAAAAGAAGAAAAGGAAGAGAAAAAGAAGAGTGAGAAGAGGAAGTCAAAAGAAAAAGGGAAGATTGCCACAAACTTAAAAGCTATTTGGGATGATCCATCATTTTCGGAGGAAGAAGAAGATCATGTGTCACACTTCGCACTAATGGGAGTGGATGGAGTCATCGAAAAATGAGAGGAGTTCAAGTAGTGACGATGAAAGTGAAGACTCATCATCCAAATCCGATATATCGGTAAGTGAGGTATATAACTTACCCTCCTCTACTCTTGTTAAAATAATTACTAGTACAAATGATGATTTGGCTAAGGCTAGGAGGGAAGTCAAGGAATTGAAAAATAAAGTTTGCATGCTTAGATTAGAATCCATGAAACTTAAGGACAATATGCATGTTTCCTCTACCATGTCAAATGATTTATGTTTGGAAAAAGAAAATAGGGAGCTAAGGGAAAAGGTAGAAGACCTCACCAAGGCACTTGAAAAATTTTAAATTGACTCTAGAAATCTTGACATGATCATAAATAGTCAAAGAGCCGTATATAACAAAGTCGGGATAGGTCATAGGCCAAAAACCAAGGAGGTGACATTTGTTTCACTTATGGGTAGGAAGGGTGTCCCTAAGAGACAAAGTGTTAAGGGAAATGCGAAGAAGGCATGGGTACCAAAGAAATATTTAAATGATTCTTGTGGATCTAACATTTGGGTACCAAAGCTTGTGTTTTCCGTGTTGTATAGGTGAAGGTGAAGGAAGCTTCAAAAATGTGGATAGTAGATAGCGGGTGTTCAAGACATATGACCGGAGATGTGAGTAAATTCTCCACCATTAGCTATCTAGGGGAAGGAACCGTATCATTCGAAAATAGTGGAAAACTCAAAATAATTGGTAGGGGCACCATTGAGGTATCTCCTACTATCACAATTCATAAAGTTCTTTTGATTAAGGATATTGAGTTTAATCTACTTAGTGTAAGTCAACTTTATGATGTCGGGTATAGGGTTGAGTTTTATGCTAGAAGGATATAGAAAAGCTAACCTTTATTATCTTAATCTTGCTTATACTTCTAACATCTCTCCTAAGTGTCTCATATCCAAAGAAGAAGAAGGATGGTTGTGGCACCGACGACTTGGACACATCAACATGAAGAATATTGCAAGAGTGGCAAAGAAGGAGTTAATGAAGGGGCTACCAATGATCGAGTATGAAAAGACCAAGATGTGTGATGCATGCCAAGAGGGTAAGCAATCTAAATCATCACACAAAGGTAAAACCTTAACTAACACTTCTTTACCTTTAGAATTATTGCATATAGACTTATTTGATTGTCATAGCACTCCTTCACTAGTAGGGAGTAAGTATTGTTTAGATTTACTTAGGTATATTTCATGAAACATAAGGATGATACCTTAGAAATATTCATAGGTTTTAGTAAGAGGGTTGAAAATGAGAAACACCTGAAAATCAACCGAATTAGGAGTGACCATGGTGGGGAGTTTGAAAATTCAAACTTCTCACACTTTTGTTTAGAAAATGGGTACAAACATGAATTTTCATGCCCAAGAACCACTCAACAAAATGGTGTGGTAGAAAGGAGAAATAGAGCCTTACAAGAAGCCGCTAGGACCATGCTTAATGCATATTCTCTACCTAGTTACTTTTGGGCCGA
The DNA here is from genome assembly GCA_024364735.1 of Boesenbergia rotunda. Taxonomy (NCBI): domain Eukaryota; kingdom Viridiplantae; phylum Streptophyta; class Magnoliopsida; order Zingiberales; family Zingiberaceae; genus Boesenbergia; species Boesenbergia rotunda. The sequence continues at coordinate 249,096 of JAGFNQ010006288.1, forward strand.
AGCGGTAAATACCGTTTGCTACATCCAAAACCGAGTCTTGATTCATAGGTTTTTAGGAAAACCCCCATTTGAGTTGTGGAATGTGAGAATTCCACAAATTCACTATTTTAGGATTTTTGGGTGTAAGGTCTACATTTTAAACACCAAGAATGATTTGAGGAAATTTGAATCTAAAGCAGATGAGGGGATCTTGGTTGGATATTCATCCACTAGTAGGGGATATAGAGTGTATAACAAAAGGACTAAGGTAATTGAGGAGTCATCCAATGTGGATTTTGATGAGTCTACAAGCACATACCCTAGGAAATCATCTATTGATAAGGACATAGAAGAGAGTCAACCCCTTGCCCAAGAGATTCAAGACTTACATTTGGAGGGCATTCATCCCCTAGGAAATCATCTATTGATAAGGACATAGAAGAGAGTCAACCCCTTGCCCAAGAGGTTCAAGACTTACATTTGGAGGACATTGATCAAGGAGGAGAGAGAGGTGCATTGGAGGATGAACATCACGTAGTCAATGAACCCATAATCTCTAAGCCCTTAAGACATCACCAAGATCACCCATTGACCAAATGGTTAGTGATGTCACTCAAGGGGTGAGGACTAGGGCTTCATAAGATGCAAATCGTACCCTTTCTTCATAAGATGACTAGTACTAAGCAAGTTTCTTTTTAAACCCGGAACAAAATAAATTTCAAAATTTTCTCAATATTTCCAAACTTCGTTTTAAAGCAAATCTCACTAATTGCTTCAATTTTGTGAGTACTAGCATCACCAATCATCACTTCACCATGATCAAGTTTAGATAAACTAGAAAATAATTTTTTGTTACCTATCATGTGCTTGCTAGCCCCACTATCTAGGTATCACATTTCATCAACTTTGTTGTCATTAGAAGCAAGCAACAAAGTTTCTTCATTTTTACTTTGATGAATAAAACCACATTCAGTTTGCTTGTCATCTTCTTGCTTAAACCAACAATCTGCGGCTTTATGTCCAGGCTTGTGATAGTGGTTACACTTGATGTAACCATTTTTCTTATCATCTATTTGTTTATGCCAACAATCTATAGCTTTATGTCCTGGTTTTTGGCAATAGCTACATTCAATATAACCACGTTCTCGCCCTCTGTGATAACCACCATCTCCCCTACCTCTTTGAAACTTGAAGCTTTGATTTTCATTGCTATGATTTTGATGGTATTGTTGATTATTTCTTCCTCTTCCATGAGAGCTTGAATCATCATGCCCTCTGAAATTTTTTCACCTGGCGTGATAGGATGAACCATGACCTCTAATAGAAACTTGGGATTTAAGAGCTTGATCAGATTGTTGTGATGGGGGAAATAATAAATTAATTTTCACTTCATGGGCTTTCAAAATGCCTTGTAAGTCCTCCAAAGTCATGCTCTTCAAATCTCTTATCAGCTCAATAACATTAACAAGACTAAAAAAATTTTCAGAAAGGGAACGAAGTACCTTTTGTACAATTATGAGATCATCTAAAGCTTCACCATTCGAAGCCATTTGATTCACTATAGAACCAACTTTTGTAAAATATTCAGCAACACTATCATTTTCTTTCATTTCCAATTTTTCAAATTCTGATCTCAAAATTTGAAGTTGAACATTCTTCACTTATTCATCACCTTTATAAGCTTTTTGTAGAATTTCCCAAGCTTGCTTTGAATTTGTTGCTTTAATTTGCGGATTTTCTTGTATACCCCTTTGTCTATTGTGAGATTAATCTGATTGAGAGCATGAGTGTCTTTCCGATTATCCACCAAAACTTTCTTTTCAGCATCACTCAAGGCTTCTTCATCTTCAGGCTCAAAAAATCCTTTATCGACTATATTCCATAAGTCGATTGGTTTCAACCAAACTTTAAATTTGCGGCTCCAATAATCATAATCTTCTCCATTGAAAGTATGTGGAAATGGAGTAGCAATATTTCTTGATGCCATTTTTCTTGAACCTCACTTCGCTCTGATACCAATTGAAGGGGAGAAGAGGAATATGGCTAAGGAAGAAATGTAACTTTCTTTTTCAATATTTTTTTCATACTACAACGGCTTATATAGCCATGACAAAAGAAAGCAAAAAATAATTTGATTCTTCAAATATTAAATACACTATTATGTTAAATGCATGTACTTAACAACTTTAGCTCATTATGCTAACTTAATTTGCCACTATATAATTCAATCCAACTTGACTTGATGAAGATCAAAATAATTTGATTTTGAATTCCAACAATACAATTTAATTTAGTCTTCAAAGTATACAATTTGGTGTATACTTCCAACGAAAATGATTTATTTTTGCACTTATCATCAATCATACTTGCATGACACAAAAGCGACTCCTCACCCAAAAAGCATGTTGGGCCATAAATGAATGATATCAGAGCAAGAGAACTCCACCATTTTGACCGGAGCTCGCCTGTCAAATATCTTCCACGTGAAGGCTCTGTCTAATTTCTCTACCTTTTCTACTTTATTGTTATTTTTTATCTTTCATAATACTCATGGATCCCGAGCCAGCTTGCGTATAGCGTGACCCGACTGCCTGGCACCTCGTCAACGGGAGATAGATTTATAGGCTTCAGGAGCTTAGGGGATATAAGACTTGTATGGGCTGCCCAGCCTAGTTATCTCGAGACCCTGATAACAGGTAATCATGTCAACTAAGTGGATCGGAAGTCCTTGAAAGGACCCCCAGGTCCAAAAAGGCCTAGATTGGGGAGCCTGAGTCCAAGAAGACTCAACTCACAGCGTCACTGAAGCTCAGTTCCCCCGGGCCAGGGTAACCTCAAACTCCAAGCATCTTGAAAACATATGCAGCTATACGCTTACACATCACTCGATCGGCTCAGTGTCCCCGATTGGGCACGTGGCGACCCACGTTCCTCAGAATCGGCCTAACTGAGCGTCCAGACTATCGCGGGCCTGCCCCCACACTCCTCTCGGTTTGGCTCCCAGCCGACGCCTGGCAGCCGATGCTCCTGGGGTAAGCCCGAGCTTGAGGGGGCTTTGCTTAACATGTCCTTGAATAGTGCTATCACTCTATACCCTCAGTCGGCCTCCTCATCTTGTGCCCTCAGTCGGCACCGATACTCTAGGCCCTTAGTTGGCGTCCTCATCTTGTGCCCTCGGTCGGCACCATACTCTAGGTCCTTAGTTGGCATCCTCATCTTGTGCTCTCAGTTGACCTCCTCATCATCTTGTGCCCTCAGTCGGCACCGATACTCCACACCCTCAGTCGGCCTCCTCATTCTGTGCCCCCAGTCGGCATTCGTCATGACTCACCAGAACAACCACTCCCTAACACAAGACTAGCAGAAGGACTACGGAGTCGGCGCTGGTAAGACATCATTCCGGCACTAATCGCGAGCATCTCGCTGACGCCGTGATCTTCCTGCCACATCCTGAGCCCCCATACGTACCCTGACCACATACCTTTGTGTCAGGTCTAGCGGCGCCCAACGACACTAACCATTAAGTTGACAATGCCCTTTTCCTTATTCTGGTGTGCGACACCTTACTCTGCCACCTCTAGGTATGCCTTGCCCTGTCCTCGCTACGAGACAAAAGGTGGCAGGCTGGGCAGCAACTGCCACCTTCTCCAGCTATATAAGTCTCTCCGCCTCACACGCCCCAGGTACGCGCAATAGTAATTTTGCTAGTGTTGCATTAATTGTCTTTTGCTTTCCATTCTTGAGGACTGACTTGACCGTCGGAGTGCTTTGTCGGAGACTTTTCTCAGCGGATTCTAACGATCTTTATCTTGTAAATTAGGAGCAAGTCTCGCAGCCAGCCTCAGCGGTTTGTCATCCTCGAAGGACCATCTTACTTTTAGGGTGCCCACCTCACTTCACGATAGGATCACCCATGATGATTTAAACATTCAAGATCGATGCTCTCTGAGATAACTCCCGACATCCTTACACATGTTAATTTGAGCAGATCAAACTGCATCGCGGTACGTAGAAAACTTCCTCATCAATGTCCATCGAGCTAGGCAGAAAATTAATTTCCTCCAGATACACATCGTCTAGCTTGGGCACTATCCTAATCAATGCAATATTCCATTGGAATTAGAGGTTTGAAAATATAATCAAGATGAAATGTGCCTCTGAAATCACGCAACAAAGACTCCAATGATGGTGGTGGGGAGACAGGTCCATAGTGTGAATGGCCAAACAAATAAGAAAACTAGCCAGGTCAAAACGTTCAAAATAATAATACTTATATTTTAAAATTATTGTTTGATAATTTATTTAAAGGTAGTGTCATGATCCCGACCCTACTTATGGGTAACACGACCCGCTCAGCCAACTAGCCCGGCACCACAAAGGCCCAGTAGCAGGGCCGACGACGACCTCGCTAGGGGAGTCCTTGAGCTAGGAAACTCCCGAGGTGCTCGCCGACCGACCTCGGGCATGGTTGGTCGGGTCGATCCCGAGCATCGCCTAACTCAGGCACCTAAACCCGCACCCCGATCTGAATTGGGGCCCGACCATTTAGTCGGACGTGTGGCGGCCCACGCTCCCTCGGCATACCCTGGATTCGACAACTCCTGGAACCGAGACAAAGCCAGACAGATACAGCCCAACAGACTCCCGACTCAGGGTGTACCCCGCGCCTCAACTCTCCCAGTCGGACGCGTGGCGGCCCACGTTCCCTAGCCATTACCCGACCCGGTCCTCGACAATCGGACCCGCCAGTCGGCGCTAGGGTTACGGACTAGATCGTCCCTACGCCGCCCTATGACATCACATCCGGGGTATGATCTTGACGTCAGGGTACTACACGTCTCGCCCATTTATGACACACCTCGCGGTCATCCCGCCGCTCCAATACCGTCATACTGCCTAGGCACTCCGCGTCATGTCACGGTACTCCCAGGTGCTCTCATACAAGCTGGCAGATGTCATACCCCTGTCTCGTAGACACGGACAGGGGTTGTCAGCTCCCCCGGCTATATAAGCCCTCCACTCCTCATTCTGCAGCTATGTGCGCGATCTCTCTCTTCCACCATATTTCTATTTGCTCCCCTATATTTTTCTGCGGATACTGACTTGACCGTCGGAGTGCTTTGCCGGGGAAACTCCTCGGCGGATTTGCTAACGGTCGCTGTTTTGCAGACAAAAGCCAGATCGGAGCCAGGTCGGCGCCACCTCAATCGCTCACGTCATTCGGGGGACCATCTCACCCTTTAGACTTCCACCTCGTCTCGCGACATGATCATATCGCTAACTTAAAATTTATAATATGTTTTTATTACATATGATCACTATCAATAGCTTATCTAAGCAAAAATATTTATAGAAGCTAATAACTTAACTAAGTGTCGATTATGCATGAAAGCTATAAATTATCTTTGTCATTTGTAGTTATCTAACCGTCTCAACAACTGCAACAAGTTAAATCTCATTCGTCAAAAGAATTCCAGAAAGTCAATTATGAGATTAAGTTGTTCCAGTTGCAATCATGACATGCATGCTTCATCATAATCAATCAACTATCCAAACTTGCATGCAAGTAGGTTTTACGTAAGTTTTTAACACAGTAAGTATAAATGACTAGAATTTAATCGGTTAAATTTTTTTATTTTAAATCATTATTAAAAATATTTAAATCTAATTATAACCTTTATTATTTTTTTTCATTTTAAATGGTATCTTTTCCTATTTATTTCTTATTAAATTATATTCTTTCATAATTATTTACATATTAAATTAATTTTTTAACTTATAAAAATCTATTATGATTTTTTTATAGACTTCGAACAGCACCTGAAAAAATTAAAAAATATAATACAAAAATTGATTTTAGAACCTAGCTTTTGGGGACTATTTATAGCCTAAAACCAAATTTATCATTGACCTAAGGCGCCTCAAATTAAATAGAATTTTATTCATTGAGCAACGGTAAGCTGTTGATAAAATTTGACTCGAGGTGCCTTAGTTCCTACTCGAGACACCTCAGTTCAGATTTGATGTGCCTCGAATTCAAACTGAGGTGGCACAACTTTGCATTTGCGCAAAGCTGTTGCTTTGCAGTTGAGGAGTCTCACTTAGCAACTGAGACGCTTCCTACGAGTCAAAGTCAACATCCGCATTAACTTGGACTTTTTCGTCCTTCTTCCGCGTAGGAGATTTTCGGCCAACCAGAGTTAGACTCACCCGAACCCGACTCTGACTTTTCACTTGGAACGAGATTCCTCCCTGGCTTCTCGTCCCTCGGGTGTTGCGCACACCCTTCTTGCTCCACCGGTGTACTCTTCCACATTCTTCGCGTCCCTCGGATGGACCAAGCTTGTCGACTCCCTTCCCCATGTCATCTTTCTCATCTGTTGCGTCTTTCATTCAACTTCCTACGCTCTTAAGCTTCTGTACACTTAGACACAAAAATCAAAACAGATCAGGACTAAACTTGACTTGGTTGATCATATCAAAATCAACTTGGGATATTTACATAAACAACTCGTTTAAGTACGTTAAACGAACAAACTTAAACATATATGTTTAGCTGGTTAATGTTCATGAATAATATTCTTGAATATGTCCGTGAATAATATTTGTGAACAATATTTGAGAATAATATTCGTGAACTATATATGTTCGTTAATAAAATTCTTATTAACTTGCTAAATAAATAAAGAAAAATTTTCAATTTGAACTAATAAATTTATACACTACAAAAAATTCAATGAATAGCGTCGGATATTTTAATTGTCCGTCGCTATTAGCGACAGATTTAATTTATTGGTCGCTAAGATTGGGATTCAGCTCAAATACAGTAAAATAGCGACGGAATTGGTCAATTCTGTCGCTCATAGCGATGGGTAAGTTATTTCCGTCGCTATTTTAGGTCTAATTCACTGTCGCCTCTCTCCCTTCCGTCGCGCGTTCGGTTCTTCTCCTCTCTCGCATCTCCATCATCCTCGGCGATCCTCCTCTGGTGAACCCCTCCTCCTGTCACAGGTACGCAACATGACTTAGGTTTTCCCCTTCCGCAACCATGTTTCATCTCCTGCGGCCAGGTGCGGTAGCTGTGGCCACGCGCGGCCTACAGCGGTTGTCAGCGGCCTGCAGCTAACCCTAAATTAATTAATTAATTAATTCCATAATAATTATTTAGGATATTTACTTAGATAATTTTGTATCCTAATTAATTATCATTAGTATAGGATTAATATTTGTTTGATTATGTCTCTAATATGTCTTGTTTGATTAATTAGAATAATTTTATTTGATTATGCCTCTAGTATGTCTTGTTCGATTATTTAGAATAAACAAACTTGAATAATTTAGATTGTGATTTGTTAAAGTAGTTTAGCTATTTTGTGATTTGTTAAAGTAGTTACGCTGATATAATGTTTACATGAGTATCAATATTAAATATTTTATTGTTATTAGGATACAATGTATACGAACAAGGTTTGAATGTATAATAGGTTAGATAATGAATTTATCCGCGATGAAGTTTTTGCTGATGTTGAAGAATTTGTGAACTTTGCAAAGTGTCATCCTGAGTGTTTGAATGACACCGAGTTAAAGTATCTATGTAATCAAAGTAGATGTAGAAATACAGCTTTCCATGATGAGGATACAGTGAAAACACATATATGTAGGTATGAGTTTGTTCCAGATTATTACAATTGGTATTGTCATGGAGAGTCGTATGTATTTGAATCTGTTGGACCTTCCGTTGCTTCATCATTGAACTCAATTGGTCCAGAGGCATCATATAGGTTTGCTGATGCAATGCAATCAATGGTTTATGATGCAATAAATGCATTTGATCAATCAAATATAGATCAAATACCTACTCCTGAAGTTCAGAAAATGTATGACATGTTGAAGGCTAGTGAAAAAAAGTATGGGAAGGTATTCCTTCAGGTCATTCTCAATTGTCTGCTACTGTAAGTTTATTGAATATGAAGGCGGAACATCATTTCTTAGAATGATGTTATGATGACATATGTCAATTGATGTCAGAGTTGCTTCCAATAGATAACTGCATGACTGATAGTTTCTACAATACTAAAAAATTAATTAGAGACTTGGGTTTGTCAGTCGAAAAGATACATTGTTGTATCAATAATTGCATGATCTATTGGAACGAAAATAGTGAGTTTATGGAATGTAAAATATGTAATCATCCTCGTTACAAGCATAGTAGTCGCATGGTTGGGAAGAAGAAGAAAAATATTCCCTACAAAGTTATGTATTACTTCCCTTTGACTGCTAGACTCCAACGCTTGTATGCATTAGCAGAATAACAAGTCATATGATTTAACATCAAAACCATGGACATGAAGGAGACATAATGTGGCATCCTTGTGATTCCCCTGCATGGAAAGATTTAGATTCAACATTTTCTTCTTTTGCTATGGAACCACGTAATATAAGACTTGGACTTTCTGCAGATAGATTTCAGCCATTTGAAAGTTATGTACAACAATATTCATCATGACCAGTTATTTTAACACCATAAAACTTACCATCATGGATGTGCATGAAAGATGAATTCATATTTCTTACCGTGCTAATTCTAGGTCCTCATAATCCAAAAGGGCAAATAGATGTATTTTTGCAACCTTTGATTGCTGAGCTGAATCATTTATGGAATATAGATTCAGAGATGTATGACACCGCAAATAAATCAAATTTTACAATGCATGCAGCATTGTTATGAACCATTAGTGTTTTCCTGCATACTCAATGTTATAAGGATAGAGCACGGTTGGAAAGTTAGCATGTCCACATTGTATGAGTCAATCGGATGCATTTTCTTTGCCTTGCAGTGGAAAGATTTCTTGGTTTGATAATTATCGAAAATTTTTACCTATTGATCATCCGTTCAGAAGAAATAAGAAAGATTTCAAGAGAAATGAAGTGGTTAGGAAACTACCATCAGTTTGGATGTCAGGTGAAGAAATGTTTAATGAAATTGTTAGTTATGGATTTCTACCAGTATATCAGGATGGTTCAGATGATATTAACAAGTACAATGTTAGAGTCAACAAATGAGGTTGGAGTAAAAGAAGTATTTCTTGGGAGCTTCCATATTGGAAATATTTACTCATTCGGCATAATTTGGATGTGCTGCATATTGAGAAAAATTTCTTTGACAACATCATCAATACTGTGTTGAATATTCATGGAAAAACTAAAGATACAACAAAATCATGCGAAGAATTGAAACAATTAATAAGCAGGCCTGAGTTGCATCAAAATGAAACAGCTGGTAAATATCCCAAGGTATGTTATACATTGGACAAAGAAACTAAGCAAGCAATATGTTCTTGGTTGAAAGCAATCAGATTTCACAGGAAGCAATGACCACTAGAGTTACAAAGGCGTCTCAGCCTGCTGTAGAGGGAGAGGATTCACAGCCTCTTTCCACCGACCAGGTGAATGATATTTATTATGATGCCGTCGATGGAAGGAGGAAGACCGCCCTATACAGCCTGGGCTCTCAGGCAAAAATCACATATAATCAGATGAGAGCTTCAGGGGTTAGGGGAAGTCCAAATTCCTCCTCTAGTGAGCTTCGTCAATTGCGGGAGGAGAATGATGCTCTGCGGACTCGACTCACGATAATGGAGACGACGTGGGCCGAGAGGGACGTAGAGAGAGATGCAGAGCTGAGGGAACTGCGGGCCCACCAGGCACACACTGAGGCGTTAGTGCGTCACATGCAAGCTTTTGCAGCAACCCTATCGCCTATGACACAAATGTCCGCCCCTCCTTGTTTTGAGTCTCAGGAGACGCAGGATCCTGAGGATACCCCAGATGAGTAAAGACATTTTTGTGGTATGTTATATTTTTTCTCTACATTTAAAAATCAACTTATTATAGTATTTGGTTTGTTATTATATGCATTAATAAATGTTTCTTATTTGTTCATTTTCGTTTAGAGATTCTATATTATCAGAGTTGAATTCAGACAATGGTTTGGTTCAAAGGTATGTATATTTGGATAGTTTACATATAATTAAATGTTATTTAGGTTTTGTATATCACTTACGATAACTAGTTATGTTATTTCTTAAATTGCTTTATAATTGTATTTCATTTTTATTTATATCGTTTCTCTTCTTTTATGCAGAAATGTTATTATTTTTGATCCAGTTTTGATGTGTCTGTCTTCTACTAGATTCTGTGTTCATGTATATATTGACTCTATGTTCTATTGGATATGAATTTGATATATGTGTTTAGATATGAATATGATGTGTTTCGATATGAATTTTGAATATGTATTTGATACATATGTTTGGATATGTGTGTTTATATGTATGTATTGTATGTGTTTAGATATGAATACTATTGTTTTGTATATGTTTTATTTGGATCTCTATTGTGTTATTTGAATATTTTTGTATGTATTGAATGTAAATATGGGAAGAGGAAAAGTGAAGCGAAGTTGCTGGAAAATTTTAGAAAATAGCGACGGATATTTACTATATCCGTCGCAAATAGCGTCGGATATTTTAACTTTTCGTCGCTAATTACGATAAAATAGCGATAGATATTTGACTATTCCATCGCAAATAGCAACGGATATTGACTTTCCATTGCTAATTACTTCCGTATGCATCACCTCCGGTTTCGGTATTTTGCGACAGGGGGTTTTGTATCCGTTGCTATTTGTGACGGATTATTTATTTAAAATCCGTCGCTAATAGCGACGGATATATAAA